>VXAC01008201.1:89520-312879 GCA_013399225.1 Rhipidura dahli | reverse complement strand
TAGCATATAAGTTGTGTGCCTGCTTTGCTGTCTCCTAATGGTTTATCTCACAGAAAAGAAATCAAGGAATAGTGCATAAATTGACCATAAAACCACTACAGGAATAAATACCACACACCACCAAAATGGGACCATTTTGTACTCTGTATATGGAATGAACAGTTAGTGAGTGCAGGTTTTGCATACAACAGGCCCTCTGAAATCCTCATGTTGTTTTACCTGTAGCCACATTCCTCTAGAGCTCTGATCCCTGTGTCCAGCACCTGCCTCCAGGTTTGCCCTATTCTGAACCTTTTTAATACAGAATAAATCAGGGAAAGATTGTTATTCTAGGTAGTGTAGCAGTCATTAGAGACGTTAGAGCTTTTATGAAAAGTATCCTGAAGCAGTGGTCATTATTTGTTCTCTGTCTTTGAACCATGTCACTTTATTAGGTGGAGCAATCCATGGGATTCACAATCTTTGGTAGCAGCCTGCATCAAAAGAGGCTGGAGTCAGAAGTTACCAATAAATACTGCACTCACACCATAGAAGCTTTTATTAATTACAGAGAGACTGTTTTGTGGCTATGGTAGTCACTTGTAGAAACATACCTATTTAAGTACAGACACAAAAGCATTTTAAGAAAAGCTCTATTAGCCCTGGGTCTGCATTATGCACACTGCTTCTTATGCCTTGTCATAAGCCATGCATCTCTACCCAGATAATTGGCTCTCACACAGTACGGTCATAGTTGCTGTTGTGGCTTAATGCATCTGAAATTAAGATGAAGATCACCAAGGACAAACTGGATATCAACATCCTGAATACAAAGTTCGTTGTCCCTTACTGTGCCATGCACAACAACTAAAAACCTTGTTATCAAAACTGGGTACAGTATGAGAGAATTCATTCATTACAGGCAGTAAACCTCAATTAAACAGGACAAGTTTCAAAACTCTTTGCAAGTTTTCAGAGGTAATACACATTCCCATGTGAGAGTACTGCCACAGAAACAATTTACTGTCTTTGCCTGCTGCAACAGGCACTCTCCTGGGACCTATCCCCTGGGAGCATCCTGCCTCTAGGCAGTAAACCCTGATCCTTTCTGCACCCTGTCTTCAGGCCACAAAGGAGAACTAACTACAGAGAGCAAGAGAGCAATCTTTTTAGGAAATCAGGTACTTGAACCTTCTGAATCTATAAGATATGATTTTTTCCATTAAGACAATGTATCTCCAAGGATTATCCTTGAAACAGTTATTGCATCAGGGGAATCCCTGTCAACTGCACAATCTGGAGATGCTATCTTGGGTTATTTCCTTGGCACAGTGTGTCCTGAAGGACTATTTAGGTAAGGGCTTTAAACAAGATGGCACACCAGCTATCGGCAAGTGACTAAAAGCCAGGGAACATAAAGATGCTTTGGCCACATTCATATAAAGTTGGCAGTTTTGCAGTCAAGAAGTTAGACAGAATATTACAATGAATACAGAAAACAGCAGAAGAGAGAAGAGTCAGCTTTTCCCCCTCACCTGAGCTACTCCAACATGCTATGATTAGTTTTCCATTACAGCTCTTCCAGTAGAGCCTAATGCAGAGCATTTACCAGACTGACATTTTTTTTCCCCCTGAAATATGTCCCTGAAAGTAGACAGATATGAGATGAAGGGTGGCACACCGGCCAACTTTATCATACTTTGCAACAGCTTGTCCTCTTAGGAGACCCAGGATCAGAGGTATGCAGCTAAGGATTTTGTACTTATTAAAAACTGCCTACACAACATAGAATGACCTGCACCTGCTGTTGCACAAGTCTGCCCACACCTCCTATCTGCATTTTGTATGCAGTCAACAGACAGTTTGAGAAATTTAAAATCCCAGGTGTGCTCTAGCTGGCTTTAGCAGATGCTCTACATCCTGCACCCGTTTGTGATTCACCTGGTCCCAGCCTGAGAGGGATTCTGCCCACAAATGTCTTTTCCTTGAATGATATCTATTTGGTCACCGTGCCAGGCTTGTGCCAGCTCCTCACTTTGGAAGTGGACTCCCCTGAAATGGCAGAAACTTTAGACTGTGGTAACAATTAGGTTGATGTTCTAATGTTGTCAGCATGTAAAACTCTCTTGGGAAGTTGAAGGCAGACAGCTGTAATCTATTCGACCAGTTCTACTAAGGAATACATAAGGGATTGAAGCACCATTTTGAAACTGCTTCTGTTGCTCTGGTTGTATGCACTGTGACTTGCAGTAGCTCAGGCTACCATACTGTTGTTATTAAAAGCTAATAATCATCAGCTTTATTATCTGTTGTGGCAATAAGCATGACCCTATCTATCCTTTAGACAGTCATGCCACAATATTCTCTTCTCAGTACAAGCCAACACAGCTTCCTAGCAAACACACAATGCAGTGTAACAGCTATGACTAATCTGCTCAAAAGAAGGAATGTGAAAAAGAAAATTTGGTTAAACCTAAAACTGAATAAAGTTTTAAAGGTAACTCTGAACTAATTTCTCGCTTTGCATTTTAGTCTCATAAATGGCAAAGTATGAAGTCACCCACTGAGTAAGAAATAACCATCCTTCCAGAAAAACTCCCTTAAGAAAAAAGACAAACTTCAGAACCTCCTGTTAAAAAGTATCATTTATTTGTCAACTTGGTTTTCATAAGAATGACACATCCCAGATAACAATTGTATTAGTATTCTCAAATAAGGACAATATAATAGATTGTATTTAGAAAATATGTATCTTTCATCTTTCTTCACATTGTCTCTTTACTAATGCTGAGATCATCCTTGTCAACCATATATTACAATCACAAAAAAGTAAGTATTTCCAGGTAAGGCAGAAACCAAATACTATCCCTCTTATTTCTTTTACAGAAACTCCCACTTTTAAGTCTTCTATAAAACTACTTACATAAGACCTCCCTTAAAACATAGAGCATACATGTAATGGTGATGGTTTGTGGAAGTCAGAATCAGCATTCCCTGACTCCTTTCATCTGAATACCTCCTGAATCACACCTTGTGGCAACTGGTAATTCTCATTCAAATGAAAATATGAAGATTTTTCTAGTACGTTTATTAATGTAGTCTGTTTCATTTATACCTCCATATTTTGATTTTAGATAAAGAAAATGTTCATGTAGCACACAAAGTCAACACAGCACAAAGAAAACTGGTAGCACGAGGCTCTAATTCCTATCCAAGACTGAATAGACATTCTGGTCCTTTAGCTTCCTTAAATTCTAAGCATTTATCCTTTTCTCTGATGGACATATGACTATTCACAAGTACATTCTAATGGTAGCTGAATACTAACCCCTTTTTGTTTAAAGATTAACATTCCAAAATAAATTTTATTCCCTCTACTGCAGGAAGCATGACCTGATGCAGCAGTCCTTTGTTAAAGCAGTTTTAACCTGAAAAATATAATGCTTATGAGGACAAATTATCAAGGTAATTAATATGTAAAACTAATTACCCTTTGATTAGTCTACAAATTATCTGATTTTTTTCATGTAATATCTTCAACTAAGACTGCTCTGCAGCTTATAGATCACAAGACACAACAAAATAGAATTAAAATATTTTTAAAAGTATATATTTAATTTTAAAGTACTATCAGGAAAATCCTGAATATTGATTTTGAAGTACTAAAAAAGCTAAGCTGGTAGCAAGTAGTTTCTCAATATTCAAGTTGGTCTCATTAATCTCAGCTGTGACTACAACTGAGCAAAGGGTTTACCATATGGTAGATTTAAAAAAATAATTTAAAAAAAAAATCTGTATCTGACATAAACAACCATTCTTTTCCCAAACCACCTACTTCTGTGAGATGCTTGGTACCTCCTCACTTGCGTGGAAATAAAAAGAACTAAAGCCCACCTTAAGATCTAGGTTCTTAGGGTAACAAAAACTGTTTATTCCACAAGACACAGACTTTACAAACTTTGTCAGTGCTATGGGCTACAAATGCAACACAGTGATAAGGAGGTGCTACAGAAGTAGGCCAATGCTTTGGTATAGTAAGTCAGCATAAGTTAAGTATTAAAAGTTTAATTCCATAAAAAAAACTCCAACAGTAAAGTGCAATACAGCACAGACAGCAGAAAACAACAGTACAAAAGAGGTACTAAACTGCTGGAAACAAGTTTTGTATTGGTAGTATAACAGGGATGAAAAACAGAATACAAACTTTACCTGCATGAAGCTGCAAGAGACAAAACAAACCCCAGGAAATTCATACAGCTTATGCACATCAAACAGCAGGACAGAGAGAGGTGCAGTGAAAAAGGAAGGTATCATTCTTCAAACATTAAGGAAAATGAAACATTTCTAAACAGGAAAGAAGCTATTTCCCATACAAGAAGGACATGACACCTAACAGAATCCAATATACAAAATCCATGCTCTTTTAACAAAATATTGCTCTGAAACTTCAGAATAAATGAAGAATCCGCAGCACACAAAGGCCTGCTATGATTGTAAGCTACAAACACTGGATTTTGGATGCACACAAGTCTTAATTAATAAGGTCAGTTAAAGACAGAAGTACAAAAAATGCTGATTGTGTTTCTGGAGAGATCAGATCACCTTGAAGTCAGGGTTGCTAATACATTTCTTTAGGAAAAGCTATTAAGTGACGTGGGAGGACAATCCATACAAAATCTCTTCAGGATCAAGAAGTGACTTCAGGACGCTCTCCAAATGACTTGTCAGTTTTGATACTCTAATAAAGACAGATTTGCACCTGCTGGTTTTAATTGCAACAGCAAATAACAGAAATATGGCAGGCTGCTAATACACACATTTGACAGCATATAATATTGCAGCACAGTATCTGGAAGCACTTGCTCTGAAGTCTCTGTTGACTCATAGAACAGTAGCAGAATTAATGAAGTTTTGGGCTGCCCACCCGCTAACTATATTTAATTACATCAGATGAAAGCACTGTGTGTCACTCTAAAGATCAAAACCTAGAATTTAAGATCTTCAAACAAATAGACTGGTGGGTTGTTTTAATCAGAATGTAGAATGAAGAATGTAATAAACCATTTCATGAAAGTAGATCAAAGATACTCAATCAGCTGTTACCCTGCTATTTTTGGGACGGACTATTGATGATTGCCAATCAAGAACAGAACCACCATAAAGCTATTTACTCAATTTAACTGTATATGTTTTTGACAATTTAAGGTTCAAAAGAGGATGCAATGTATTTTTGCATGAATGAGACTCTTCTGGATAAGACTTCCTGCTAAAAAAGGACTGCAATTAAAAAGAAAATATTCTTCTAAAAGTTGAAGAGTAGATGGATAAATTGTTAGAACAATTAAAACATTGCAAAGCCGAGTAGGAAAGCAAATAGTAAAAGCAAAAAGCAGGAAATTACCTATTTCAGTATGGTAACATGCATATAACTGTGTTAGATGTTTTTCTGTGTGGAAGTGAACTCTGAGATTTGGCACCCACCTTGACCACACCAAAAAACCAAGAGCGGCCATTCCTACAGACAGCATCTTGTGAGAAAAGAGTTTTCTTCAGTGTCTCTGTCTTCTTCAGTGGCTCAGAAAAATGTGGGTTACCCTGAACAGCTGCCACATTCCAAGGATGGTGGGTCTCATCCCTCGGCTTTTGAGGAAAGAGGTGGAAGGCAATATATATGTAACTGAAGATCAGAGACGTAGATGTCTGAGAAAATTAGCTGTCATCTCATGAAGGTGTATAAGGTACACTGTTTTGCTTACACCTTCTTTACACCCTTGTTTGGTTTTTTTTAGTGAAACATCACAGTGGAAATTCAGATTTAAAATTATTCTTCAGGAATGAAAAGAACAGCTTTCCCACTAAATCCATCTATTAGCTAAGTTGGTCATGGCACTGTGTCTGGATAAGTTAAAGATTGCTAAGTCAAAGTTTGCCAAGTGCCTTATTAAATTGGAATGTTCTAAAGCAGTCAAGTAGAAGTTCTTATTGAACCTCATGAGAATGTTTTTGTTTCTACCACGCACCACCCAGAGTAAATCCAACTACCTTCCCCTAACCTGCCAAGTGGGGTAGGCCATTATGGCACTGTTACCCAATAAAAACCTAAGACCATAAAAATATATGCTGCAATAAATTAGAGTCTCCAAAACCATCTTTAAGCAGTCTGCTTCCAATAATTTCTGAATTCTTCCATTAATCTCTTCAATATATATCATGTCAGTATAAAACTTAATCAACCTAATATCAGACATGCAATTCTGTCATTTCAATTTTATACTTCAATGGCTGAAGATCATGTACCTCAGAGCCACACTTAGGACACGTAAAATACATATCAAATATAAAATTACTTTTAATACAGTAGTAACAAAAAACATGTGGACAGCCTATGGTATGTGGCATGGTAGGCCATTCCCCACACAGTGAACATTCTCTGCCGTGAACCGCTAATGTGTTTTCACTACTGGAAAGACCTGCGATAGGTGAGCACCAAGAAGAAATTTTAAGTTTCAGTTTCTGTACATTAATGAGTGGTAGCAGATATATCAAAAACTCAGCAAAACCATGCCATAAGAGCTCCCTGTTCATGTATTCAAATCCTACCTGACGAACACTTTGCGGCTTGCAAAAAACTGACCTAATTCCTAGAATGCGTTCTGTAAGTGTTGCAAACGTTCCTTTCTGAAGAAAAACCAGAAAATTTACAAGTCCACAAAGCTTAAGAAGTCCAGATCCAAAGCCAATATAGCTCTTAATTTTGCAGAAAGATTGCTGTTGACGATTGCTAAATAAATCGTAACATCTTTCTTCCAACCATCTTCCACCAACAGTGAAAATAAGATACCATAACTTCTGGTGTTTGCTCAGAGGTTGGTATTTCTCTGTCTGAGATAAGTTATTCTTGTATTGAATATTGAGAATAGCCTGTCCCACAGTTGCATTCTTGGAATAGACAGTGAACTTCCATAATATAAAACATAAAAATGCTTTTACTTCTGGTTCAAACTGAGCCAACACCCCTGGTTTAAATCCATGAAAACAGTTGGCAAACTGGGACCACACTAGCTGTTCCAGGGCTTTGTTTAGTTCAAGAGCATCAAGTTGACTTATTCTGAGCACAGGATTCACACTCTTTTCATTTCCACTGCTGGAGGCCATTTCTTCCCAAAAAAACTTTCTAGAAATAAAACACAAGTAGATTTTAGTATAATGGAACATTTCCTATTTCTGTTTTTATTAAAGATAACAAAGTTGTAGTATACCAGCAGTAAACAAGAAATAACAAAGTTCTCAGAATGCTCCATAAATATATTAGTAATATGCTACAATTCCTTTCAGGAAGCTTTACATTAATATGAAATTAGTATACATTTAAATTAGTTTAAAACCTCATTCTCAAAAGAAATTGTACTTGACTATTTCTCACAAACAGTTAACATTTGGTTATAAACAAGAGTTCAACATCATCTAGGTATTTAGAAAAATCCACAGATTAATATACATACACATACTTATATATGCATATATATATTTTAAAAATATTACATAACTGTAATATTCAATTGAACCTGAAAATACATCAGAAATAAGGACTGTAAGACTATATGGTGTTCTATGGAGAAACAGGGAAAATGAACATACAAACCAAAACTCTGGAAAAGAACAGTGGGGCAGACAAGTTTTGCCATATGAACACTTCAACAGCTGCAGCTGAAAGCAAAACCTTAGAAATACTGACAAAGTTAGGAATTGCATAAAGATATGGATGAAAATTAAGGTGGGAAGGAATAAAACTTTCTCAAGGCAGTCATTTTGTTTAGAGAAAAATCACATGAGATTAAAGAAATATTCAGCATTCAGACACAAATTATCATACAGTACTTCACTGAAGTCTGCATATATTTTCTAGAGAGTTTTTGACAGGATTTTGGGATCATGATACTTGTATAACAATTCCAGGCAAGATGATTAATGTATATTAGCAAACTCAAGAAATGTATACTCCTCTTGCTGAAGCATTATAGAGAAAAATAAAAACATTTTTTTTACATGGCTTCTTTCAAATGTTCTTGCATCTGGGATTCTGTGACTGAGAAAATAAATGCAACAAATTGCAACAGCAAAATACGGGTAACACCTCAATGCAAAATTGTGGGGTAAACAATTTCTGCTTCCTTTTGTTAACACAAAGACCCCCAAAGTGATTCAGAAGTGATTTCAGATAGTATGCAACATATTTCACTTTCTAAAGCAGATTCTTTGCATGACAGACCTGCAAGGAATCCACAGCCTTGTGCAGAAGAAATAGGAGGTGGTGCCTCAAATTCTTATTTATAAGAGAAAAATCTTATAATATATACAAGATTACTGTGAGCAAAAGATGCTGTAGAGGGTCTTGGTAGGAATGGTTGCTAATGATGCCAAGAATACTAAAAATAAAATCCTCCAAATGAACAACCATGTTTGCTGAAACAGAACACCCCAGAAGTTTTAAAACACAGTATAAAACATCATCTGTAGCCTTCCTACTGTTTTCCATACTTATAATTGGTTATCACTGCAAGTAAATATGATTTTGTCCTTAGTGTAGGGTGTTTAACAGTAGTTTCCAATTAACAAAGAATGCTGCATGGGTAGAGGATACAGTAGCACCACACAGGTTTTTTAAACTCCTCCTTCCTTATTAGCAGGCAAAACATGGCTGAAGGTACTCTAAGACCCCCTCCTCTGGGCAAGCAGCTATGGGGTTCATTGCATCAAACCACACTGGCTGGAAATACCAAGATACAAAAGGTGTATATCCAAGCCTGTCCCACTCAGTCTTTTCTGTAGCAGGAACCAAAGCACAGGAAACACTTTCCACTATGATCCAAATAAATTCACTCTAATTTATGATCAAAAGGTCAATTCAACCCCAACTGAATTTTGGTGCATCACTTCAAAAACTCCAATGCCAATGACTACCCACCCTCCTATCCCTAATCTTTTCAACCCACTACCATTTTAGGAACCAGAGCCTTTGATAACCATCTGCTCTGGAACCTGTCACAGGTTATTCACTCATAACCCCTAGAAGTCTAATGCCTTTTTCACTTTCTCTTCTACTCAATTCACTTTGCTCTACTCGTTTCAGCATTCTATACAATTCCCAACCCACAAAGCCTCTTTAAAAATGCTAGTTAGTCAAAAGGGACATCTTATCAAACAACTTCCTTGATCCATCTACTATTTTCCAACATCAGTTCAACCATCTCTTTCAACTTTTTTCCATTACTGCAGGTGCTATGAGCAATTTCTATTGTAGGTTTCTCATTAATAAGGTAGACTAAATCTGTACAGGTTTTTTTCCCCCATTATAGCCATATTATCGAAAGAAACCTGAGCAAGTGGAGAATGCCATCAGGAACTGTCTGAAGACAAAGGAAAACGTGTCAAATTCACAGGACTATGATGGATCATGAAATACACATAGGCTGGGAGCCTGTATGACTGCATATCTGCTTTGAAAAAGAGGATGTGGGGATTCTGACAGGCAGCAAGCTGAACATAAGCCACCAGGCGCATCCTTGCAGCACATTAGCATGTGTATAGCCAGCAGACTGAAAAATGTGCATACTATCCTCCACCTGGCATTGGTGAGTCTACACCTGGGATACTAAGTCCAGTTCTGCTTCTTGTCTACGAGCAGTACAAAAGAAATGTCAACAAACTGAAAAGAGTCCTTGAACTAATACCATTAGGGAATCCCGGGTCCTCATATATGAGAAGAGGTTGAAGGAACTCAGATTGTTCAGCTTGAAGGATAAGGAAGCTAAGAAGTGGTCTATGAGTAGCCTACTACTAAAGGGTTGCAGAGAAGATTAAATCAAAGTTTTCTGTGAGATGCAATGAAAGAAAGAGAGGCAATTGTGTGTGAAGTCACTACAAGAAAAATTCCAGTTGGACTCAAGGAAGCTGGAACATTTTGTCAACAGGGACTGAAATCTCCATCCCTGGAAATTCTTGAAACTTGACCAAATGATGCCTGAACCTACCTGCTTTAGCAATTAATACATTCCCAAATTTTACAGGAGGGTGGACTAAATATCGTAAAGATCTTCTCTGGGACTTGGAGCTTGTCCTTCCCATTGCCTCATTGCAAAATCTAATTGATTTGTGATTATACATACTTTTTTTCATGTCCATGATCCTATAAAGAACAGTATTTGAAGGAAATAACTTCAGTTATTTCTGACATCTGTCTGAGTGCACTGGAACTTTGTAAACTGAAAATGGGAACCACTTTTGAGACAACAAGCCCAAGCAGCACAACCACTGTTGGTTAACCTTTGAAATTTTGCAAAATCCAACAACTCTTCTTTTTAAAAACATCAGAATCACCACCATATATAGTGATTTAATGGTGTCATGTTTAATGTCACTTCCTCAATTACCAGCTATCTAATAGATTCAACTTTTATTCACATTTATACAGACTATTTGGAAAAGGAAGAATATCAAACAACAATAAGGATGCTATCCTTTAAATTATGCTTGTAACATTGCTATGTTAAAAATAAAAAACAAAAAAACCAACAATCTTTCTTTTGATAAACAATTAAGTGTTCTCAATTCAAGCAATAAATCTGGGCATTGTTCTGAAGTTCTTTCCTGCTAAGAACATTTGAAGTTTGCCACAGGTCATGGCTGTTGACTGGACCCTGCAAGTTACCTAAAGCTTGTATTCATATAATTTTGATTTTAATGTGTAAGCACATTTCAGTGTGCTTAGTGTTCTGTTATCTACTTTCTTCTGAACTCATTTAAGGTTTTATTGCACTTATAGGAAAGATACTTACTCCCACAGGCAAATATTAAAAGGGACAGTTTTAAATCTGCATTGCCCTATGAAAACGTCTGCAAACGTCCTAATGATCTGAATAAGAGCAACAGTTTCTTTGAGAGAAGAGCCCTAAATTTTAATCTCAATTTTGCTATCATAGGAAATTTCCCCTTCAAAATTACTTCTATACAAAGTCCTTTCAGAAATTTGTTGCTTTTCACAGACAGTACTACTACAGTAGAAATAAATTAGAACTACAGTAGCTTAAAACTAGATAAAAACACACCCTGTAAGTGTTAAGACATTTATCTTGTAGTTTTTAAAATGTTATTTTTGCATTCTATATTTTTCTGAGCTACACAGAATGTAGAGAATGTTGGTTTTTCTCCATGTTTCTTCACTACATTCTATTTGTCAAATACTTACTGTTATAACTCTCTCATTTTAAGTTGTTTAAAACCTAAGACCTCAGAATCACAGACCCAGTAATAAAAGGAACATGTATCAATGTTCAGATATATAATAAACTCAATGTGTGATGAACCTTTTAGATAAATACTCTTTAAGACAAAAGAGTAAAGATTGCTACTTGTAAGACTCTCCCTTTATTTTACACTGTCAAAGATATTGCATAGAAAAAAACTGAATTGCCCGTCAAAAAAAAAAAAAAAAAGAAAAAAAAACCCACCAAAAATCGCTAAAATGTTCCTTTCTTAAATAACCTATATTCTGTCTGTTTTGTTTTTTTTAACCAAATAAATAAAAAATCCCACATGTACAGTGGAAAAAAAATATTGTATATCACTAGGGGAAAAGGAATTTCTTCTGGTATATATTAGTGCTGTTATTGAGCATTGTAAAAATTATGAATGAATATATTTTATTTGGAAACATGTTATTGACAGAAATCTATCAATAGTAATGTGAGTATTGTCAACACTCTGTCAATATTAATGTAATTATAATTAAGGGGATAACATGGATTTTAGCTATAATACCAAGTAACAGCTCCTGCATTGCTGCTATCAATATAAGCATTATTATTGACCTGTTCTGGGACTATCAGTAGGAGATGTATTACCATCAGGCATATTTGTCAATGCATTCTGCCCACAAAAATTCTACTTTTAAATTTACAGGTCTGTAAACTTTACCTGCAGAAATACACAAATCCAAGTAACATCTTGGGTGCCATTTCTTCCACAGGGCTTTTCTATTGTGGATGAGTATTCAAGGAGTTTCTATCTCAGAACTACTGCAATCACATTCCCTGATTTTCTAGCATAATCATTAGATGACAAATAGACACATATAAGCCTCAAAATAATTTTAAGTATGATTTGCCAATTCACTTTTTGAAAAGCCAAATAAAAACATATTTATTAAATTAAGAAAACAAATTTTTTCCTTACTGCTTCAACTTAAAATTACATGTAGGATGCATAAGTAGCACATCCATTAACTTCTCTGAGTTTATGATTTAATTTTTTTATACAATCGCTGTGTAGTCAAAACATGTAGTCTGAACACTGTACTTACAGAAAGATAGAATGGACTGACTACAAAAGACCAACAAAACCTAATGCAGCATGAACACAGGCTCAAGAATATATTGGCAAGGTGTTTAACTACCAAGAAAGCTAATTCCACAATATTTTACGTAGTCTGTTCCACTGTTTTATGACCCTAATAATTAAAAAGTCTCTTTTTCTTATATTCAGTATTAAGCGTCTTTAGTGCAAATCAGGATGGTTTTCATTCCACAGCCAAAAACAGGAACAATGAAAAAGAATTTCCATTTTGCTGCATCTTCTCAAGGGCAGAAAGCAGGAAGGCATGTGAGAGGATCAACTACCCACAGATTTGCCAAACTAGACACTATCTGCTTTCCTACAACATGCCTAGTATGATCCTCATGAAAAACCAAACTAAACCAAAAACCCAAACAAAATCCACAACAAACCAACAACTTTACTTAATTCCCAGTAGCAATTTACCTTAAGATCTACTTAGATGTCTTCACATCTTTTTCTCTCATTTTTCTATCTGAATAATTATTTCCTGTTTTGGATTTATGTATTTTGAGTTTTTCATGTTAAATGCAGTGTTTTATACTTGCCTGCATTGTTTTTCCTCTTGTTGATTTTAGACTTTCCAAACTCATCAAGAGTATTTTGGATTCAGATCTTATGTTCAAAACAAAGGAAAAAAGCAAACTCCAAACTTTCAACCTCTCTCCAGCTTGTATCATCAGTAACTTTTCAAGTATGTGTTCTCTTCCATCATCTGACTCACTAATGCCTTTTCATCTTGACAGGGTACTATATATAATTACACTGTAAAGGCAATCTTTCAACTTGATGTTGATAACATCAGCATCTAATGGAGACAATATTGATATTACATTTCCATAGTTTGCTCATGTAGGGAAGAAGACTTTATTAAAATCAAGCTGTATTGTACTTAAAGTGTTCCTCTTATTAAACTTGCAATTCTTATTTAAAAGAGGAAAATATTGAGGTTTCTTACAAACAAGTCTCACCAAACCATTCTGGCTGGTTTACAATCTCTCTTCTACACATTGTTAGATACAAATTAATTGCTAAACTATTTACTCCTGAACCTTTATTTGGAATCAAAACTGGCAGCTTCAATAATTCTCTTAACAGAAGAATAAAGAGGCACAAAACCAGATACACACAAACCCATTTTGCTGGCTATTTCCACCCTCTGGGATATTAAATAAATAAATAAAATCAGTGGTGCCTAATTCCTCAATCATTCTAGGATGAATTTTATTAGGATTTGCCACTTGAGCACATCTATATTAAGATTCCTTAGGCTATTCTTTCTGTGCTTTGGTTCCACTCTTATTTCCTGCCTGAGATTAATTTTATGAAAGAAGCAGGTCACACTGTATCTCTTTTACAAAGTATGAAGGAAAGAATCAGTCTCTGAAAGTCGGTTACTTGTTCTCTTTTCTTATTTAATAACAGATCTAGATAATGGACTTATCCCTTTGTGCCTCCTCTTACTCAGATTTTTGGACCCTTTCATCGATTCTTTTCTTATGCTTTGTAAATTGAAACTTATTTTGTTCTTCAGAGTCATTGATTTTATTCTTACATTCCTATGCTATTGCTTTATATTCACCCCTAATCATGTTGTATTATTTCTGCCTGGACAACTCTTTTAATTTCCAGGCCATGCAAGAATTCCGGATATAATATCAATCTTTTAACATTCACGATTACTATTTTAGTTTATTATTATAAACTATCTCAATACAAAGTAACAAACAAGTTATACATTAAAGGTAACACCTTTTCAGCTTTTTCAGCAGACTAGATTCTGCCAAATCCCAGCATTCAGATCAGTGGTCCAAGCATGGGGAAGCAGTACGTAGAGTGGGCATGCTAGAAATCATCTCCTCTCTGGAGATAACACTAATACACAGCTCCTTTTTCCTTCAGGAGCTACAGCACATTTGGTAATGTGCATTCAGCGTTGACAGATTGGGGTGTATGTTAGAGCAGAAGAGCAAGCCATACCCTCGGTCTACTAACCCTCCCTTGATGTTCATAAAGTTAGGCTATCAACAGATATCAATGAAAACTACCTTTCCACCTATCACAAGAATGCTGAGATGTTTTTTAATGTGGGGTATTCTTTTTTCTTTGTGAAAATGTATACCATTTAACTGTTCTTTCTGGGTACACTCAATAGCAGAGGATATTTTAGATGTCAATTTAAAATCAATAGATTTTAAAGATGAGGAATCAAACGATATGTATTCAGTTAATTTTAAAACCTTCCTTTACACCAACTCTCATAACACAGAACATGGACCCCAGCTGCTCAAAGCCTCATGTCTTACCATTAATTCTCATCTCTTTCTTGCTTATCAAGGGCAGAGAGAAATATCCTCAGATCAAAGTCTAATTGGGAGCCCCAACTGTGTTGTCTCTTAATCACTGTAAAATTAACTTATCACTATATCATTACCTCAAATAACCTTAAAAAAATTGATTTTGTATTACTGTCTGGATTTCTATATACTTCAGACAAATACCTATCATTTTCTAAAGAACATAAATTGATTCTTTAACTGTTTGGAATAACTTCTAACACTAATTGAACAGTCAGTAGCACACTGCAATCACAGAAACTATTATTTATTTCTTATATTCCTGGGAGAAAGGACTATTTCTCAAAATAGACAAATTTAAGGAAAACACTGAATGACTGTGTAACATATCAATCCCATAGATAAAATTAAGAATTTTATTATGGAGGTTAAGTGAGCAACTAGCAAATAACCCCAGAATCCTAAATGCTACAGTTACATTTAAGGTCCAAAGACCTCACACAAGACAAAGACACATTCAAATCACAGGCTGCTTTTCCAATTTCAATTCAGTAAACTTAGATTCCATAAAATGAGATACAAGAGATAAGCCACTGCTGAATGCCTGGAGACAGCAAGGAAACATAACGATAGCTCATTGATTTATCTTCCATAAACTACCTGCCAGAATCAAAATATTAGGGCTTCAAGTTACAAAATCAAAACCAGCTCAGAAGAGCCAGAATTGATACAACAGTAATGAAGAGCAGTAGGAAAGCGCTGCACTGTTAGAAGCTGTAAATCAGTCATTTCTGTCAGCATTTGATGGAAACTGAAAATCCCA
The DNA here is from genome assembly GCA_013399225.1 of Rhipidura dahli. Taxonomy (NCBI): domain Eukaryota; kingdom Metazoa; phylum Chordata; class Aves; order Passeriformes; family Rhipiduridae; genus Rhipidura; species Rhipidura dahli. The sequence goes on along the minus strand of VXAC01008201.1, from coordinate 297,390 downwards.
CATCAGAGTAACACATCCCCTCAATGAATGCTAGCAACCAAGACTATTGCTGGCCACTACTGAAGATACTCTGAATGCTAAAAGCTTCTACTGACTTCAGACAAACATGTCATCAATCAGCACTCTTAAAAGAAAGATTATTAGATCCAAACAACCAGATCTGATAATTATCTCATAACTAATATTTAAAATACTACCTTTTAAAATTTGTGATGCTAAATTCAAGGCTATAAAACCTCAAAGTACATTTGTATTCCTTGTAGCATAGAAGCCAGAGGCAGCACCATCTACCAACTTTTTTGATATGGCCCTAATTTTCATTTATTGGAATAAACAGGAAGATAAGCATGTAACAAGCTAGTGTTCAATTATTATTATTCTTAATACCATATCCTTTTTCTCTTCCTCCCCCATCTTATTTCTTCTTTTGTCATCCTGTTCCTTAGTACATCAAATTACAAATTCATCTCTAAAGGGACATGTCACTTATAAATTCTCATTCTCTGTTACATTAAATGATATCCAGTTATTGTTCCTTTTAAAGAAATCAGTGATAAAACCCCAAAAGTGTAAAACGCAAAGCTTCATTGAAACTTGAAGACTTCCAAAAAACATGGTTAAAAATCCCTTGATCAAGATGCTGAGCAAAATATGTGCCTAATACACAATATATTCTTTTTTCTTTGGAACTAGGTAATGGGAATTATTTGGAGAAGTGCCTTACCTTTACTGTTGATGAATTAAAATGGTTAAGAGAGATTTGGTTGAAGTAGATGAACAGAGTGGCAAATGTGACAGTTAGCTGGGAAGAAACAGCCCCTTGCAAGGAAGGGGCAACATCTCTGACTAAACTAGTATCAGGAGGTGTAAAAGCTAAGCAAAGTTAAGAATCCCTTGTGCTACAAATGTAGGTCTCAACTGCAGATGTGATCAACAGATGACCTTGTATTTGAAGACATTTTGGATGTGATAAGGATATGAGGCTCTTAAAGGTAAGAGGATGGCTAAGTAATATTGCAATGCATACTGTAGCAGTGAAAATAATGCAAGGCTTAGTAAATGTGCCATTCTTTGTGTAAAGCAGGTAAAATATCACATGGTGGCATAGCTATGCAGCTCCATTTCAAAACCGTCCAGTGACAGAACATGAATGCTCAGTTGTGAGCACACTGTAGGCAGTTACAGCCATAACTCTTCCTTTGCTGGTTACGGTTGCTTTTCTGAAAACTTGGTCTTACACCTCATGATATATGTAACACCTGCATTTCATTGTTGTAAGGGCACTGTATCTCACATCGCCTTATTTGTCAAGCACAGTGTCAATCCCAATTTTATGCATCTTTTCCATGCCCCTCCTTACCTTTCTTCCATTCAAAACTACCTAAAAAATAAACAAAAAGTCATCTAACTTAAATTCTCATTTCACAGCTCTCTTTCTCTGTTCTGCTTCTACCTGTCTGATCCATATGAATGGATCACCAGATAAGCATGGAGATGCCAGGATGAAGATTGAGAAGATACATATAAGGGATTCAGAAGCAACACCTGCTGTATATACACTGATACAATTTACCACAGACGACAGAACCCTGCAATTTTGCATTAAACACCTTATGCTTATCATTTGTGAAACACAGTCACTGCCCAGATTTTATTCCAACTTTCTTCCTTTTTACATACATATGCATACCAACTGCAGAGTCATGAATATTCAGTGATACGCAGGTGTAGCAATGCTGATCCAAGTACTGCACTGCAGGAACATAAGGTCCTTTAACCTTTTATTAGAAATACTTATTAGATGAGAATGGTAAAATCTGTCCTAAATGCATAACTGAGTCATAATTAACCCCGTCCACATTTGTACCGAAAGGAGGACTCTATGTAAAAACAATGTTGTTACAGACTGTATATATTTATGATTTGCTACAGTCAGTAAAGCCCTGCATCAATAAAAAGACAAGCCTGTTCACTCTACGTTTTAAGTCTTGGCTTTGTGTTATATGGCATCACTTATGAATGACTGGATCTAATTATAATCAAGAACTCTCAACTGGTGTAAGGATAAAGAACAGTACTTTACTTGACACATATGTCTCATTTCTCAGGTTTGTGTTCTACAAAAACCGAAGGTAATATAATTTTGTGACAGCTACAGTTGCTGTCTATTTTCCTTCTACTGTGTATTCTGTCCTTATCTTACAAAGTAGCACCAGGACTCATTTGAACTTCTGTTGAACTGTTTTTGCATGTTAACCCAAACTACTTAAACTTATTTTTCTGCAGATTTAGTATACAAATGGGTCACCACAGAATCAGGTAAGATACGGTACCACTAAAAAGAACAACAGGGTCAGAAAAAAAAAGGTAATCATAAAACCAGCTGCCTTTGAATCTCAGCATCATACTCTTAAATCCACCACCAGTCAACAGCAAGACAGAAACTCAAGCCTTTTGTTTGACTTAAAGAACTGTTCTTCTTGTCTTCAAGCTCAATGTGCTGAATGTGCAAGCAAAACGCCAGAACACTGAAAATACAAACACAAACTTTTAGCTATCTTTAAAAAAAGAAAAGAGAAAGAAAAGAATTATTCATACAAGTCTACTGTAGGATTCACTCAGACTTGTGAGTGAGAGGCTACTCTGTTTAAATAAATAACAGTATACAATTCCTCCCTTCTTTTAGCTTTTTTCATATGACTGTACTTTAAAATGTCTGGCATAACAGAATGACTAATAGGGGTGCTGGGAAAATTAGACATGCTCAGTGTCCCCAGTTCTTGATTTTATTTACTTGGCAATTATGGTAACTTTAAGCACACAAGGGAAGACTGATACACTTCCACCACCATTCTCCTCAATCCTATAATTTCATTAGCATTTTAGAGTCCACTGAATGGTTGTATACATGTATTATAAGTAACAGTTTAGAAGAGGGATAATAATGTCCTTGCTAGGTAGCTTGAGTTGTATGCTGTTACAGCTTCTGAAATCCCTCTGCAATTCCAGTGTGGATTTCCCTTCGTGATTTAGTTATACCCCACATTGCCATGGCACTATATTAATTTCCTTTTCAGGAAAAGTTTTTCTTCCTTAACAAACCACCCCCCCCACACACACCGTGATATCTTTTGTCTGCTTCTCTGCCTACAGAATGAATATTACTTTTGAATACTATTATTTTAATGTATTTTTTCAAGTTTTCTTAAGATTCAAATCTTGATTAACTCCTTTCTTTTCTAACTCCATTCACAATATTAGCAAAAACCAAGAATGGAGATAAGGGGTGTCAGAAACAGAATTTTTAGGGACATTGTTCCCAGGCAGCTACTGATACAAACACAATGAATATTAGCAGCATTCAATTCAGCTTCCTCCTAAAGGCCAAAAATCTCCTCAAGTCCTCCCTTGCAGGAAAAAGAGGAAGTGGCAAGGCCCAGTCAGAATAAATCTTGAATTTAGAGTTGCGCCACTGCTGTAATTCCTCTTTCTTCCTATATTGTGTATGTCCTCTTTTTCCTCTAACTCAAGGTTCTTTATTTCTCTTAATTTCACCCTTACTCTGAAAAATCTGGATTTAGTTTTGAAACTTTTGAAGAGAGTCTGAAATAAACTTCCAAAATTCTTGTATTCCACCTCCAAACCAAAAAATCCCTACCTCCATCTTTGAGAGATGCGTGTTACATACAAACAGACAGCATCCTTTCCTAAAGATTTCTGTAAAGTTTAGATGTGAACTGATGATGTTTGTAGTTGTAAGTCAGGTGTATGGGTGCAGGAACAATTTGGCTCTTGAAGAAGTTGAACAGAGAGCCTGCTACCTTCTCTGTGCATGCATAGCACAATCTGACTAATGAGCCTGTATCTTTTTAGCACAACACATTGGCCATTTTTAATATATTTTTTTTAATTTGCTTTTTTTAACTTTACAGGGAGTGCTGTACAGCAGTCAGTGTTGAGAGCATGCTTGTTAGCTAAAATGAGAGGAACAGAAAGGGTGTGACTGTCTTCAGCGGTCTATGTGAAAAAGTATGCATGCTAATAGGTGTCAAAAGAAAAACAGCCCAACCCTACCTCTAAAAAAAAAAAAAAAACAGACCAAGAAAACCCAATAAAAACCTCAAAACAGCATAAGCAGCCTGCTTGAAAACACCATACTGAAGAAAACTTCTGCAGCCCAAGACAGGTAACAAGTTGTAGGGGTTGTGCTCATTAACTGCAGCAACAATACAGTGAGTGAGTCCATTTCCATTTTAAGTCATAAACAACATACTATCATTTGGGTTGAAAATTTAAATTCAGTTTCTGGATGCTCTGAAACATTGCATGAATTCAGACGTTTTTCCTAAACAGTTAACATTTGGGAACCAGACCTTGCGGTGGAGAAATCTACATAAGGATATCCCAGTGAAAGACTGATTTTAATTGACAAAATGATCATCTAACTGCACACACTGCATCATCCAGATCATTAATGGAGATGTTAAACAGGGCTGAACACAGCACTGACTCCTGGGGTACAGCAGTAGTTACCAGCTTCCAACTAGACTTCACACCACTGACTGCCATTTCCTGTGGTCCATCTGTTCCGCACGTTTTATGCTCACCTCACTATTTGCTCACCCAGCCCATACTTCAGCAGCTTCTCCACGAGGATGTCACAGGAGACACTGCTGAAAGCCTTACTGATACAAGTATCTATTGCCCTCCCTCCCCTTGCCTACCAAGCCAGTCACTTCATCGCAGAAAATTACCAGGTTGGTCAAGAATGGCTTCCCCTTGGTAAATATGATGACTACTTCTGATCACTTTCTTTAATATGTCTCAGAAGGATTTCCAGGATTAGCTGCTCCACCACCTTCTGGGGGATCAAGGTGAAGCTGATCAGGCTGGCATTCCCTTAGTACTTCTACCTGTCCTTTTGAAAACAGAAGAAACATTGACATTCCTCCGGTCTGCAGGCACCTCTCCCAGCTCCTCAATCTCCCAGTCCCACGATTTTTGAGAATGTCCTCACAATATAAGCCAGCTCCCTCAGCACCCATCGGTGCCTCCAAAGAGCTTTATCTACGTCCTATTTAATTAAGTATTCTCTGACCTAAAGCTCTTCCACCAAGTGTATATCTTCCCTGCTCTAGACTTTCCGTGTTCTACAGTTCCTGAAGGTCTTTGCTAGCAGAGATGGAAGTAAAGGTAGACTGCAGAACCTCAGCCTTTTCCACATTCCTTGTTCATTCAGCCATGAGACTACATTTTCCCTTGTACTCCTCCTGCTACTGGTGTATTTACAGAAGCAATTCTTGTTGCCTCTGACATCCCTCATCAGATTCAACTCCAGGCAGAGTCTGACTTTCCTAATCACATCCATGCATGCTCAGACACTGTCTCTATACTTCTCCCAGGTCACTTGCTCCTGCTTCTGCACATTTACTTTTAGTGTCTGAGTTTCATGATGAGCTAGTTTCTTGTTCATCAATGCATGGCTGCTAGCAGTTTAGCCTGACTTCATAACTGTTGGGATGGACTGCTCTTGAGCTCTGAGGAGGTGATCCTTCAGTATCAACCAGCTTTGCTGCATCCTTCCCGGGCCTGACCCTGGGGGATTCTTCCAAGCAGATCCCTGAAGAGGCCAGAGCCTGCTTTCCTGAAATCCAGGACAATGATCTTACTTTCCTATTCTTAAACCAGGCTTTCAGAGAAAGCCGGCACCAAGATCACTCACTGACTGAATAAGAAACAGATTACATTTGTTTCTGTCAGAGACCATATAGCTTAGAGGAAACATTGCTAAACTGGCACAAACACAGTGAACTTCTTTATTGTAAAAGTTATTACCTAGAGAGTCTTTAAAAAGCCCTCTCTACCCAAAAATCATTAAATACCTAAAAGGTTTAAGAAGTCAGATAACAAAAAGGTAATATAACACAGCTTATTGTTCAGTTAGACTGACATTAATCCAGAATGTATTTATTGGTAATATATGAAGAATATTTCTTATTAAATACAGCGTTATCATTTAATTCAAAAGTTTATTCACATTTCTTCTTATTATCTTAATTATTACTATTGGAGCACACCATACTTATAAGCTAATTCAATGACACTATATTTATGTCTAAAGCTTATCAGTTAGTGTTAGCTGGACACAATATATTTGTTTCTTTGTGTCTTCTTCATTTCTGTTTTCACTGAATAAATGAAGAAAATACAAGTGCAACAACAGTATTGTGAAATGTGTAAAATTTTTGTAAGAGCAGGCCTTTATAACCAACAGAGAAATAAAACACATGGGTAATAAACTACTTAAATTGTAATCTCAGATTGTTGACTGATTTTGTCTGCTGTTTAATTTACTACTATTTTTCCTTCTAAAAGCTGTCCATCTCTTCCCTTCTTTGTTACCCCCCTCCTTCTCTCTGAACTTCATGGCTTTGAAACTACTTTCAAATGTTTAAAAGAATAAGAAAAGACATTCCCACTATCTCACATTTTGAACACGTAATTAAATGTTTTGGTTTTTTTCCCCTGAAAAACCATGTGCTTCATTACTATGTCCAGATATATGTTAATACAAGATTCATATATCACTCCCTACACTTGGACAATTTATATACTGAAGAGTCATTTATTTTACACTATATTCTTGGTATTGATACTATGTAGCCATAAAGCTGTTTCCTTCCTTCCCAAATATTCTCTAGGTAGCAGATTTTAGCCATTTTCAAGACTGTCACCTCAAAAGACTAAAAAAGACTGTTAAACAGAGAAGATTAAATGTCTTTCTTGACTTATACCACAGCATTTGATGTCAAAGAACAAATGAAGGTCCTTGGATTAGTAACAGTGTCAAAAACTATCAGAGTATAAAAACTACCTTTCCTACTCTAGTCTATGAAGGGTTCAATCAAATCTTTATATACTAATAATACCCATTTGAAAGTTTTAGTTTAATTTAATTTAGTCCATTACAAGAACATTTACTTTCTACATGTCCTGGATGACTTTAAGTATCAAAACCCTTCTGCGAGTCACTGAAGTTTCTAATGAAATTAAATCTACAGTCTTCACCTATAGACATGGGTGAATAATAAAAGAATCTAATAGGAGACAAACAGAGCTGTCAAACAAACAAAAAATTCTCTCCCAAATCTAAACAACCTCCTTGCACAGAACTGAAATTCCATATAGCTAGCTTAATCCCTAATCCTCTACAAACATGAACTGAGGGATGCCATTCTAGCTACCTGGGAGCTCTTTAATAAGTGGGTAGATTCATGATGCATCTGAAGGCCCATTACCTAAGAAATTAATTTTAAAAAAATTCAGGACATGGTATTTTATATGTCTATATAGTATAGTATAGTATGTACTACTACGCTAAGAGTTCTGAGATTAGCTAAGAGATATGTAAGCATGAGCTACTTCAAATACATTCGCTGCTATTACTTTACAGTTTTCAACATTTCTAACAAAAGTAAAAGATATCTTGACATTCATACACAGGGAGATCTAATTTTAATTATTTACCTAATTAAAACAACATTAATGGAAACTGATTTTTTTAATTTGCCGAAAACTACATTCTTGACAAATAAAAACCCACAAGTTTGAACAAAGATAAGCCTGGGAGTTAAAAGGATGTAAAAATAGAGGCAAAATGCTAAGCAGACTTATTTCAGTTGCCTTGGCCCCAGATTAATGTCATTTCACAATACTCTCTACTGAATAATAAACATCCTCAATTCCTACTTTTAAAACTGCAAATACATATGCATAACACTGGGGTTTTGAAATATTGATATACACACAAACTCTCACTACATAAAAAGGCCCAAATCTCTTTCAGACTCTCCCCAAAAAATCCAGACTAATAGGCAAGAAAGAGAATGCAATATAAGATCCTTGCAAAACCTTCAGACAATAGCTTTAAACATATTCCACTTTCCAATCCACAAACTATCAAAAAACTTTACTGCAAGCATAACAGTAATTAAAAGTGTAAATCCACAGAATTCCAGAACCATCAAGACTGGAAGAGACCTTTAAGGTCATCAAGTCCAACCATCAACACAGCACTAACTCCAAAAAAGTATTCTTAGTAACACCTAATGCCAGAGGCACTAGCAACCAAAGCAGACATTCCAATACTGACATTTATCTATTTCTGTACTAATTTCCAGAATTAAAATATAAGGGTCAAATCCCTCCAGTACTCTTGGTTATTTGCCCGACTGGTTTATTCAATTGCCACCAAAAATTAAAATAAAAAAAAAAAAGCCCTTTTAATAAGCTAATTTATACATCTTACAGATGTGAACTTAATCCCATAGCAAGTAATGGAAATTGATGACTTCATGCAGTATAAACAAACACTAAAAAAAAAAAAGACATGAATTTTTACTCCCCTTAATAGCTTATTTACTAGTCTAATTAAGTGCCAGCCATGACACTTTCAGTTGTTTTCCTACTAACCACATCGTTAGATAAACTAGCCAAGATGGACATCCAAGAACTGGAAAACAAGATGCTGCTGAGGAAGAGCTGCAGCAGAAAGATGAAAAAGAATCTGTAGAAGAAAACACTGATAACACAGATCTTCAAAAAGAATAAAAATAGTATTAGCCATAAAAAGAAAACTTCATCAACAACAGTTGCTAAACTTTATGTCAATAAAAGCTCCAAAAAAGTCTGACAAGAAGTCACTGACTTCCAATAAAATCAAATGGCAAAGTATTTTGGACTCAAATTTTAATACTAATCTTAGTCATGCTTCATCTTTGACCTTACTAAACACCTTCCTCACATTTACAGGCAAAAGATCATACAAGAAACATACAGTGATTTCCAGTATGGACTGTGTCATAAGCAGAGTCTGTCTCTCTGTCAAAACAAACTGGCCATTCAGAAGAAACCCACATTTGTTTTGCAGTAAACCAATGGTTTGTTACTTACTGGCTGCACAGAACTGGATTAACAGAAAGTGGAAAGGTGTCACCCTCACCTTTAGGTTTCTTTGCTACCTATAGTAGACAGTCAGAGGAAAGACCCTTGAAGCTTTCACTCTCTCAACTGAGACCAGAATTCAGACGATATTACCCCTTCTGACAGGGTATTATGCCCTTTCCTCTCCGCAGAGGTCGTCACCAGGCTCTGTCGTCTCTCACCGCAGGCCTGGGCCTAGGTGGAAAGCTCCCGTCTCTGCACGCTACAGCACCAGGAGGCTGAAGGCCAGCGGGACTCACGGAACGGGGGCGACCGGAGAGTGCAGGAGGCCAAACACAAGTTTCTACAAGCAGGCCCTGCATGAGCTTCGGGGCCTGACCCAGGGGGACTGCCCCGGCCTGCCGGGCCGCGGGAGGCGCCTGGATGGGCTCTGCCGAAGACCACGGCCCTGCAGCGGCCCCCGCCCGCCGCAGCCGCTCCATCTCGTCCCGCCCCGCTTCCCGACTGACCTGCGCCACTGCCAGGTCCAGCCCTCAGCGACCCCGCGGGTGCGCTGGACTCAGCCTCGAGCCTCCCAGCGAAGCTCTGCGCGGACGCAGGCCCCTCGGGCGCTCACCCCTCAGCCGCTGCGGCCCGCGGGCACCGCTCCGGCCCGCGGGCACCGTGCCGGCAGCCGGGTCACAGCGGCAGCTGCCCAGAGCTGCGGGAGCACGGTCCGCAGTGAGTACCGGCCGACGCCCGGCGCGGCTGCGCAGGAAGCGCTCCGGGAGACCGGGGTGGCGCGCGGGAAGGGCTGCCCGCACGGCGGCCGTGCCAGGGCGGGCCGCGCGCTACTTGGCTGACAGCCCAAGCAGCAAATCAGCGGCCCGGGGCGAGGCGGAGGAGCCAATGGCGAGGGCGGGGGGCGGGGCGGCTCTGGGCCCGGTGATGCCGGTCGGTTGGCTCGGTGGGAGCTGAGCGGTGGTGCTGCTGCCATTTGGTGCTCGGCCAGCGCCAGGAGCAGCTCCTGCCTGTGCGGGCCCCCGTGTGGGAGTGGGGAGACTCCTGGCTTGGGGTGGCGTTGACACCGAGCAGCTTGGAGTCGATGGCAGGCTGGGATGGAGTCCCTGCGGAGGCGGGAGGCCTGTGGAGCGTTTACTGGCAGGAATCCCAGGGAGGGAAGGGACGGGACGGGACAGGACAAGCAGACTGAAGGAGTGTGACAACAGCCTAAAAGCACTGCGGCCGGTGTTTCTCCAGCAGTTGCACTGTTTGGTACGTGGTTAGTTAGAGTCATCGGTGACAGGTTTTCCCTCACGGGCTCGAAAGTGTTTTAGGTGATTCAAGAGCTATTATTTAATTGTACTGTACCCCTTAGGTGAGGCAAACTGCGTTGTGAAGTTGGCTGTTACTGTTCTGGAAAGCAAATAAAAGAGAACTCTATGTGAAGAGATTGAGGGGAATGGGCAATGTTCATTAAACATAAAAGATACTCAAATAGTGACTTATTTACTTATTTCCAAACTATAGCTATATTTATTTTTTACATATTCATGAACACATTCATGAAGTCACAGGTGACATTAAGGGTTATAATTCCTCAGATACCTTGCTGAGGTTATCTGTGCTGAGGAGGCTGTGGGGGCATTCTATAGGCACGTGTTGTTGGATTCTGTACTATTTTTTTCTAATTCACAAGAAATTAGATAGGACTCTGGACTACCTCAAGTGCTACAAAATGAAATGCAGGCCTTTATGAATATTAGCATCATGAAGGAACAGTTTTGTTCAATATTTACATGCAGTTTTTCACAATGATAAAATAAAACAGATGCCTGTTAATAATGAGTAATTCCTCTTTTAGAAGAACTGTTTGAAGTGAATAGGCTAATTCAAGTGGCTGATTTCACAAAATGGGGATTAGATCTTTTTGTAGGAAAAGTGCATTTTAAGCAAAATGAGGTAACTATCTTTTCAGCTAGAAAGACTCTTTTGTTTCATAAAAAGACATTGTAGTGGAAAGCTGTGACCACTGATAAAGGAAAAACCATCAACCCCAAATCTTTAGATAGTCTACTATGCACACCAATGTATTTGGGGTAATTTTTGCTTTCTTTTTAAAACAAAACCATGTAATAATTTATTTCTGCTGAGGAGTAGTTAACCACGAAATTAATTTATTATCATTGTCATTGTATATTTGAATTAGAAACAAAAACACTTCCTTGTGTGGGACACTGTGGAGAGCTTATCATTTAAGATAATTGTGAAGTGGGGCTTTGTGTCGCATGGGCATAGCAGAGAAAGGCAATAGAGGATTTGCAGCTCAAGAGTGAAGCAGTGTGCTGTTTCTTGGTGGGGCTGATACTGTGGCTGTCGCTGGGAGCCATGCTTTCTAGGAGAACCCTTGCCTCTGTTTTGACCCGACTCTGCAGAGGCAGCTGACAATCCATGTCTCTCACTGGAGGTCTGAACAAAAGCTGGCAGAACTAAGTTGTCAGTGCTTGGAATACTTACAGACCCTGTAGCAGGAAATATCATAGGGTGGTGCTGAACAAGTCTTACATGTAGAATAAGAGTTTCAACATGAATTCTGGAAACTGAGTTTCAGAATATTCCATGAGTAACTCTTGATGAAGCCACCTTTTCTTGTTTATTCCAGTTGCTGAAATAAGCAGTAAACAAATAGGGGTACTTCATATCCAAAGTTTGTCCTCATTTCTGCATTTCTGTACTCATCTGATGTTCACATTTCCTCCTGCTGTTACTTCTGCTCTGTTCATATGGAGATCATCTGGCCCTCATGCTGCCAAGAATTCTCTCTCTCTCCTCAGGCCTGGATGTGGACAAAGACAGCAAATTCATTGCTGAACAGGTTGGTTTTACAGACTGAATAAAGTTATCTCTTTGGAAATTGGAAAAAAGCATGCTTTCTTAAACTATACTACAGTGATGAGAAGGGAGTTTTCAGGTATGCTTTCCAAAGAAATGGAGAGCAAACTAAGATTACCTTTCTCTTTGAAACACTTTAAACACCCCTTCCTCATGCAAGCAGTACTTGAAGTGTTGTGGTTTGCTGGTGGTTCAGTAATCAAAATGTTATTTGTAGTGTCTTTGTAGTAGGCTGCACAGATTGGGAATTTAGTCACTGCTGTTAATATTCTTCCTGAAGCAGAAAACCACAACTAAGGGACTGAAATATGAAGAAAGAGAGGGGGGTGGAAGAAAAATGAAAAGCTAGAGCATACCTTTGTCCAAGGTTTTAATTTGTATCTAACCTTCCCTGTCATTTCTATCCTTCTAATTCTTTCAGGATATGATAGAAAGATGTCCCCTCTGACTAAAGAAAAGCACTCTCAAATTTCTGTGCCACTACTTGAAACACGGTGATGCTTTTAATGCAGACATTTTCCATGGCCTTAGCTGCTCACAGGTCTGTACCAAACTAAAGTAGCCACTGTGAATACCTAGCAAGTACTGTTCATAAACATTTTTATAATGTTTGACCTTAAGAGTGACCTGAAGATTAATGGATATGTTGTATCAATTTTAATGGGTCTCTTCTCCCTTGGATACACACATGTGACTCCCATTAGTCTTAATGGGAGTTATATGTGTGCCTAGAGGTTAGACAAGATCTCTAAAGGTGCTGTTATGCTGTCTTGTATTAACGATCTCATAATTGCTGAGGTGCTGCACCTTTGCATTGAAAGCAAACTAATTAAATTGGTGTAGTATAAGTTGGTATACTAGCATACCTGGCACGTATATGTGTTTTCCTGTGGGTCCCTCAGTACACAGAGGTAGAAACCAAATAGAATGTGGAATTTAAATTTTATGTGTGACTTGACTTTCTTTGTAATTGTTCTTTGTAAGCCAAAATGAATTCATGAGTTTGATTCCTAAGAAAGATTGTTCGTGTGAATACAGAGGAAGAAGCTGAATGTGGTGTTTTATTTTATCATTAAAGCATGTATTGAGAAAAGGGACTGAATTGATTCTTATTTTGATGTTCCAAATCATGCACTTTGAAAAAAGACAGTTAGGTCTAGAGGATTAATATGAAGCTTGATGTTGAATTTTAATTATGGCTTTGTTACTCATTTCTTCCAAGAGCCTTAGACAAAGCACTTCACCTTTCTTTGATTTCCAGGTATGTAAAATATCTGCTTGCTTCTTAGTGTTGCAGACATAAATTAATATCTATTCTGTGCTTTGCAATCTTAAGATTGGTATGTCTAACTGTATTCTGCTGGCATAATCATGAAAGTACAGAAGGAGGAAAAAAATCATGGTACCCACCTGATACAGCCAGGGAGAAGCTCTGGTGATGATGCAGATCTGTCGAGAGAAGTGATTCTGTTCTATAGTTTAGGATGCATAAAACAGTGTATTGGTGATGAAAAATTTATGGTATTATATATGGTATATATATCTCTATCTAACTATCTATCTTTTGGGCCAGGTTTTTCAATGAAAGCAATTGCACAGTAGGCAAATTGATACTGTATTGATACATTTGACATTTTTACCAATCAAAATAGCGATTAAAATTTGATGCTCAGTGTGGAAATTTGTGCGCTGTATTCCATGACTGCCTCTGTACATTTGAAAATCAACCATGATGTACTTTCCTTTGAAAATACAAATTTAGGGAAAGAATGAATCTTCATATTTACATGTTGGAGGATAAGAAGCGTTTATGCGCTAACCTTCACTTTTAAACTTGGTTTATTGTTTTTGATTAAGGTATTATATAAACTCCATGCCATAATTCAGTTTTACTGTTTGAGAAGTAACAGATCCTGGAGTTTGTTTTGGTTTTTTTGTTGGTTTTTTTTTTTTTTTTTTGGGAGTTTGTTTTTATAATACAATTATTTTATTTTTGACCTTATGTTTTTCTTAGTTTCTAGTAGAAAGTAGCAAATATCTACTGAGACTGTGATGATAATGTCTTTAGCTCTGTAATTTAAAATACTTGGAAAAATCTTGTGAGTGGTTTTGTAAATATATTTCCTTACATTTCACTCCAGTGCATAAAATATATGGCTCAAAATTTTCTTCCTCATGTAAATTTCAAACAGTAATTTCCTTGGGTTTTTTTAGTAATTTGTGATTAGTTCTCCAGTACTCTTTAAAGAAGGGATATTCAATCTTATTAGTGTTACATTTTAAGGTATCAAAGATGTTAAAGAAAGTTGAAAGTTAAAACAAACCTTAGCTAATTTCAGTTTTATAAAAACATAAAAAAGAATGAACAGGTCTATTTTGTAACCAAGGGAAACTGAATTTCCAAGGTTTTAGGTGTGTTTCTATTTACTTAAGGTTCTTTGACCTAAATTCTGCTTTGATGACATACTGTAAATTTCCAGAGACAGGAGTTGTGTCCTATGTATTTTTACAGTGTCAAGTACTTGCAATCTTATGAAGTAAACTTCTGTTGGCAAAAAATATACTCCAAGCTTTGCTAATATCTGTAGACAATTTTGTAAGCAGAATAAGCAACATAATCAAAAAAGATTTAGTTTTTTGTTTGTTTTTTTCATTTTCAAGAATTACAATGTATATATTATTTTTGCCAATATAATGGTTCTGTGAGAGTGAGTAATTTATTCTGTCGCTCATATTTTAGGGGTGATCAAATACTGGAGCAGGTTCCCCAGATGAGTTATGGAGTCTCCATCCCTGGAAGTAGTTAAAACTCAACTGGACACAGCTCTTAACAAGCTGCTTTGAGTGAGGAGTTGGACAAGACCTCAACCATTCCATGAGTCTATGAATTGTGTAGTTGACTTGTTGACACTTCTTCATTGTAGATCAGCTTTCAAATACCAGTTCAGATATTTCAAATGGTAATTGAGACAGGGATAAAAACTACTCAATCTTGAATTAAAAAGCACGTAAATTCAAGCAGTTAACATAACATTACTGGCAATATGTAATATAAGACTAACCATTGAATATATCTAGTGCACTGTGCACAGTTTTTTCAGATTGGAAAGACAGTACCCAGTACCAGTATGAAAGCTGCCTATTATTTTAGCCTCCTTTGACATATTACCTAAGTAAATACTGCTGTAAACATTAGTTAGGTTAATTATACATGATTAATTTTTGTGTGTAAACTCTTGATTGCCTTACAAACTTCTTTTGTATTAAGCATTCACAATTCTGACATGAAATGAATGAAATAGTAAGACCTTATAAAAGAGTTTTTGTGTTAAATTTTATATGGATCATGGAAATATTAGGTCCTTTACTGGAAAGCTAAGGTGTTGAAGCTAAGAACAAAAGTAAGGTATTGGGATTTTTTTGACTTATGGCCTGATTTTGAAAACTGCTGTTGAATAGTTATAATTTAGTTCTAAGTCTGATATATTGAGGGTGACTGTAACCTGCTGTTTTACCTCAGCTCTGTAAAGAGGTAGCTGGGCAGGTGAACTGAAGTATGAGCTTGCATCTTGTGCCTTAACTAAGAGTTGTAAGCTTTAGTGTTCTGAAAATGGGGATGGTTTAGGCATTGCCACCCTTGATTTTTGACTGTAGGTGTTACTGAAACAGTGGAAGTGGAAAACAGATTTCAGATTCTGATGCAGATCAGTAGCAACTCATCTGAACTTGCCCCAAGTGAAAACATGATCGGTGATATCATCTCAATAGCCAATTTATTTGCACTTGCTCCCAGGGCCCTTGAGGATTTTAGAACCTTGTCATTAGGTAGTGTTCCATACGGTTGTGAATACCAAATATATTAAAAGTTCCTGATTATGCCTATGAAAAAGGTCTGGTACATTGCATATGCCCAAGTACTTTTCAGGATGCTAATAAACCACTCTAGATTAATGATTCCTCTATGAAATTAAAAACAAAACGATCAAAAAATATAACTGAACAACCTGTTGTTGCTTTTGGTCACCTGTTCTTTTTATTACCTTTACTTTCACACTTCAAAGATGGTAGAAATGGGGTGATTAGGTCTGTTAGTCTATGGAAAAGATTGATTTGATATGCTTTCTCAAGCTTATGATGAACCCAGGTACAAAAATTAGTAACTTAGTAGAAAAATAGTAATTGTCAGAATGTGCATGGCAATAGGTTAAAAAGGGCCAGAGCTTGTCTTATTATTTTGTATTTTTTATACAATAAAATTTAAATTTCACTGTGTTTTTTGTGTTCATTTTTTTTCTGTGAGACAAGAAAGAGTCCAACTCTTTATTCTTTTGTGAGTGAATAGTGTGTCCCATTCAGTTCATTTGGCATCTAATGTCACAGAAAAATGCTGGAGGACTTTAGTGCTTTTTAATTCAATTTTCATAAAACACATAGCTGAGATAAATGAACTAATCTTATTCTGAGTGAAGGTAAGTAATGGATAAACAGGAGTATTTCTTGGGTTTTGTAGGATCCATATTAATAATGATTTCATCACCCTTATACAGACTTCGTAAATTATGCTTACTTAAAATTGGAGATTATCACCAAATATTTTTTTGGAACATAATGAAAGAAAAATTTAAATTTACTATTTAAATTGTATATGTAATTTATATTTATATATGCAAAATCATGTATGTTCTGCAGATGTCTAAAAGTAGAACTAGATCTGAGAGGAAACCTGTGTTCTGATGTCAACAGCAACTTAGATCACATTGGTATCACATCAGTATAATGTTTTAGAGCCTCTGCCAATTTAAAAATCAAATTGATGCTAGATTTGTATAGAACAACACGTTTGACTGACAGAAAAGGCTGTTATAGATGGATGTGATGTTCTATCCTTGTATAACAAGGGTTTTGACTGACAGTTTAACAATAGTACACTTTCTACCCCATATATTCTAAATGATTATTATTACAATACAAAACATTTTTGCGCTTGCTGTATATAGATAACGTGTACACTTTTTGTGTAATAACATTCAAGAAGAGAGAGTTTCTTTTATGTATTAAAGATGATGACAATTAATGAAGCCTCCATCTGACACTTATAACCAATGTCAAGGATTGCTATTGTGGTGCATGGTAATGTAAAAACTATCAGGGTACTTAGCTCCCAGTGAAGGATCAGCATAACTTGACACGTGCTGTATGGTGGATGTAATAAATCTCCTTGGAGAGCAATAGAAGTAATTCTTAAACTGAAGACTACCCTTTCTGTTTTATAATCCCTCTTTTCAGCTTTGCAGTTCTTTGCATCACTATAAAATGCAGTTTTAATCTAGAAAGTAACTGTGTAAAATGGTACCTATTAAGGCAACAAATGTGTTTTCTGTGCTTTGCAGTCAACATTTCTCTAAAATTAGATCTAAGATTCTTCTTCAGAGCAATAGCTAGAGATAAGGAAGGTATACAGTTTTTCTTATTTGGATCTCATTCATTTTGGGGAAACCATCCTTTAATATTTATCCTTTTCATTTTAAAATTTTCCTTTTAAGTTCTTGGCATCCTTTTGCAGCACTTTATACATGTGTCTCCTACTTTGTGTAAGTTTTTTCCAGAGCAGGGGCAGTGCAGTGTGCCTGCATTATATTTGATGATAATAAAAAGATCAATATTAAAGTCTAAATTTCTCTGTAAACTTCAGTTTAGTGTTGCATGCAGCTAAGGAGTAGACTCTTTTATGAACCTCCCAACAATGAAAAATGGAAAAATAATTGAATGGAAAACAATGGGACCACATTGATCAAACCCCGTCTACCTCTTATCTGTTTGATTATCTAGATAAGGAAAACATGATAAATACAAAGATTGCTTTTACAAGATGGATTTCTTGTTTAAATTGGCTTACTGTTAAAGTTATTTTTCTTAAATGACTTTGTGTTTGGTAAGGGAATTAAATAGATTATTTTTTTCACCTCATTATGTATGATCAGTGGGATCTTGGTATCTCACATTTATTCAACAAGATTTTATTTTTCTGTGGAAGGACAAATTCAGTATATGTTTTATCCAACAATAGGATTATTTATTGGCTTGGGGCAGCGATGATGATATTTTCTGCAAAGCACTAAAAAGATCTTTAAACAATATTTGCCCTGTTACTAGTGGTGCCATTTCAAGTCTTTGTCAGTTTTAGATATAATGCCAGTACTTCTCCAGCAGTGACTTCTGAATTGAAGGAAGGGATAAAAGTAATTTGAGAAATAATATTATCCAGTTAGAAAACGATCCCTCAGAAAAATTGTAGTTTTATCAATATAGACTGCTAAGTTTTAAAGTGAAGCCAGCTAAAAAAAATCCATGATGTGGAATTATATTGATCTTCACGTAGCTCATTGTGATAATACAAACGTCTGGGACTTAATTTGAGAGAGCACTAATGATAATCATCTGTAGGGCCAGCCTCTAGAGGTTATTAAAGCCCATGCTTTGCTGATCACTGGAGACGGTTGAGTTTGCAAACTCAGACTGAGTTCCAGTTTCTGAGCAGAATGTATTATACTGGTACAGAATTGTCCTCTACCTCCTCTCAGCTGGCAATATCTGTTTAACACAGCTTTTCTTTCCCTGACATCATACCCACCATACTTTGTGTCCTGATTTTGCTCACTGTCCTTCATGAGCAAATGCAGGTCTAAAACTGTCTCATCTTAGTTTCTTCCCCTTCTGATGGTTTTTTTTTTTTTTCCTTCTGACCTTTTGTATCATTGTTCCAGTAGCAGTTGTCTGTTTAATCTACCTAATTGTCTTTGGTCTTCCTTGCCTCTTTTATGCTTCTCTCATCTGTGAACTCTCTGTGCTCAATTAGTGAAGGAACAAAAGGCACAGAAGGAAATGTTCCCTTGCTGTCTCTTCTTGTCTTTGGCATTGTAACAGCCTGGAACAGAGGCAACTACAAAGGGCTAGATTAGCTCCTTCATCTCCAGCTTGGAGAATACTCAGTAGCGTTTGTTTGGTTTTTATAAAGAGGCTTTTGCTTTTGGAAGGAACTTTCTGCTGAGCATACGTAAAACATAATTTATAAAGATTGACAACTTGTCCAAAGGTGCGAGAACTTCTGCAGGGTTCGTGAAAGCATTGTGTTGAGATAGGGCATTATGGGATGAACTATTTTAAACTTTCATGTTAAACTGTGATGACGTTTACTCTTTTAAGCAAAACACTTCCTCAATAAGGACAAAACATTTTCTTTCCACTTCATTTTGAAGTAAATGAAACATTTTTCTTGCTGTTTATGTGTGTAATACTTTCCCATCTGTAACAAAAAGGAGAAGTATCTCAGA
The DNA here is from genome assembly GCA_013399225.1 of Rhipidura dahli. Taxonomy (NCBI): domain Eukaryota; kingdom Metazoa; phylum Chordata; class Aves; order Passeriformes; family Rhipiduridae; genus Rhipidura; species Rhipidura dahli. The sequence goes on along the minus strand of VXAC01008201.1, from coordinate 278,245 downwards.
TGAGCATAGCTACATGCCAAAAAGCAGGGATTTGTTATTTGGGGAGCTGAAGTATTAGGTTTTGCAATAGGTTAAAGTCTGATGTCTTTAAGCATTTACTGTGCAATGAACACCACTTAAAAATATGTGTGAGGGAAATGTGCACATTCATCATGTTACCTTATTTTTCTAATTAAAAGGAAAAAAAATTAATCTCCTTAGCAGAGACATTTCCTCTCAGAATAAAGACCTGATCCTGGAGTTTCATAGACATTTAATTTGCAAGATAGTGTAATGAAAATATGTTAATAGCTTTTTCAACAAGTTAATAGCTTTCAAGTTCGTACTAATTAGTTTATTAAAATATTCTGTTGGTTAAATACTTTCTTTTTCCCCCCAGTAAAAGGTAAGAATGTGATACAGTTTTATAAGGAGTATCTTGCCAATAGTAAGGGTAGAATTAGTAGTATCAAAATTATTAGAAAAAAAGAATTAGCAAATGAGTCTTGAAGGAAGCTGCTATAATTGTCATCAAAGATAACTTTGTCATTTTTACTGTGAAATCTGAGAGAGTGTAGGAGTGGATAGTTAAGTAAGTACTAGTTAAGTAGTAGTAACTACTTGCAGAGTTAAGTAAGCATGTTCTTGGGAACAAAGATGTGAAAGCAGACTTCTCTTGCTGTGTCATGCTTGGTCCCAGGTGTCCTGCATCCCTGACTACCTACAGTGACATCTCTGGGAAGGGTGAGTGGTACCCCATTGTCTGCCCATCCTCGGTGGCCAGAGCACCATGAAATTAAAGCATGCACATTGAGAAGATAACCCATACCTCTCATTTTCCATATTGTTTCTCTATTGTTAGAGCAGTGAAATTCTTTTTTCCATCAAAAGTAATTAGTGAACTTTCTTTTACCTTTTTTTTTTTTTTTTTGGGGGGGGTTGGGTGTAGGGGCAGGGAGTGACTATTGTACATCTCCTGCATTCTGGCACTGTAAAATTCAGCTCTTTGCTACCTCCCTCTTTCTCTGGTATCCTTTAGTAGTATGCTTCGATCTCCTTAGGGCTTTCTAAACCAGTACCTCTTATATCCTTATATATTCACTCTAAAATACTTGGAATCCTATTGCATTTATATCTTTCTCATGTTCTTTTTTAAACTTATTCTTGTAGTACCCTCAGCTTTCTTTTGCTTCTGTTGGCTGAGCAAAAGGCATCATGTGCTCTTACTTATTCCAAAGAATGCATGTGCTGAATGACCTGCTGGTTGCTGTCAAAGTGAATAACATCTAAAGTCTCCCTGTTCTACCGTCAGTCAGGGAATTAACAGGGATTATTTTCACTTTTCTATCCCCTGGACCTTCCCATTTACTGATTACTACAACAGCTGTGATATCTTTAGGAACTTGCATTCTCAAATTTAGTAGAACTAAGTCACTGTATTAAAATTTAAGGTAATACTTGTCATGAGACAATCTGGAGCTGGGGAATTTTACTTGAGGTAGTTTATTGTGAACAAACATAAATTTCTGATAGCTCTTTTGAGTGTTGGTAAGTAGAAAACGACAAGCAGGTAAACATACACTTGTATGAACAACTGATCCTCCCTCTGGCCTTGTCCAATCAGGTCCATAAGATTCCTAAAACACCTGGATGACTACTTCATGGTGCAGGTGCTAAGAGCCTATTAGAAAATATGCCCTCCTTGATTTGTTACTTGTTAACAAAGAGGGTCTTGTGAGCAAAGTAGATACTGGTGACCATCTTGGCCAGAGTGACCATTCAGTCAAGTTTAAAATCTCTGCTGATAGCAGGAAAAGTGCCTACAAAATTTCAACCTTGGACATGAGGAGAGCAGAGTTCAGGCTGCTCAGGGAACTAATTAGTGAGGTCCCCTTGGAAAATGCTTTTGCATATGCTGAAGTCCATCCTAGGGGCGCAGGAATAGGCAATTTCAAAATGTCAGAAATCAAGAAGACAAGGCAGGCGGCCAGCTTGGCTAAGTGGGGGTCTTTTTTTGGACATGAGGTAGAAAAAGAAGGCATATACTCAGTGGAAGCAAGGTCATGTGACATGGGAAGAATACAGAGATGTTGATTGCCACTACAGGGAGAAAATTTGTGTGGCCAAAGCTCAATTGGAGTTGAAGCTGGTCAGAAATGTGGGGGACAGTCAAAACAGTTTTTAAAAATACATTAATGGCAAAAGTCAGTGCAGAAATTACATGAGCCCATTAAAGGATGAGGGTGGTCAGCCCACAAACAGGGATACAGACAAGGTGGAGATGTTTATTGCTTTGTTTTCCTCTGTCTTCAACACCGATGATGGACTAAAAGGGTCTCAGTAACCTGAGCTGGAGGACCATGACAGTGAGAATGATAAACTCCCAGGTGACCCTGAAACTGTGAGGGATCTGCTGTTCTAGCTGGATCCTTATATAATCTATAGGGCCTAATGGGTTTTCTCTGAGAATAGTTAAAGAGCTAGCTGATGTCATCATGAGGCCGCTCTTGATGATTTTTGAATGGTCTTAGGAATCTGAAAAAGTCCCAGTTGACTGGAAGCTGGTCAACATTGTCCCAGTTTTTGAAAAGGGCAAGAAGAATCACCCTGGAAACTACAGGCCTCTTAGCCTAAAGACTCACTTCAGTGCCTGGTAAGGTTATGCAGAAGATTTTTCTGGCAGGTGTTGCACAACACCTGAAAGACAGTGCAGTCATTGGTGACGGCCAGCACGGATTCATGAGGGGAAGGTCCTGCTTTTCAAACCTGATTTCCTTTTATGACAAGGTAACCCACCTAATTGATCAAGGGAAGCCAAGTGATATAATGTTTTTGTATTTTTGTAAAGCTTTTGATACCATCTGTCACAGGATCTTTCTGGACAGATGTCCAGCCTACAGCAGGATAAACACATCATGGGATGGGTGAGCAGCTGGCACAAGGGTCAGGCACAAAGGGTTACAGTGAATGGGGTGACATCAGACTGGTGGCCTGCCACTAGCGGGGTTCCACAGGGCCCCATCCTCGGCCGTCTGCTCTTCAACATCTTTATAAATGATTCAGATACAGGACTGGAAGGGATGCTGAGCAAGTTTGCATAATATACAAAACTGGGAGGAGCTGTTGACTCCCCAGAAGCCAGGGAGGCCCTGCAGAGAGACCTTGACAAATCAGAGGGCTGGACAATCACCAACTATGTGAAGTTCACCAAGGGAAAGTGCTGGATTCTGCACCAGGGATGGGGCAACCCTGAGTGGATGTGGAGGCTGGGGAATGAGATGCTGGAGAGCAGTGCTGTGGAAAGAGAATCTGGTGGTCCTGGTTGATGGCAAGGTGAATCTGAGCCAGCAGTGCCCTGGCAGCCAGGAGGGCCAAGCATGTCCTGGGGGGCATCAGGCACAGCATCACCAGCCAGGCAAGGGAGGGGATTGTCCTGCTCTGCTCTGCACTGGAGCAGCCTCACCTCGAGTGCTGGGGGCAGTTTTGGGTGCCACAATATAAAAAAGACATTAAGTAATTCGAGAGTGTCCAAAGGAGGGCAATGAAAATGGTGAAGGGTCTTGAGGGGAAGCGTATGAAAAGCAGCATTTGAAATCCTTTCATTCTTATATTTTTAATTAGTGGTTCCGCTTTCTTACAGAACATCTGTTACGATTCCTAATTATGCAATTAACTGTCCTCATTTGGGAAAAAAAAAGGCTTACATTTGGTTCAGAATCTCTAGGTGTATGAAGTTCTGGTGTTCTGGTCAACATGTGAATTTTCTTTTTAAAATTCCAGCTTTTTGTTTTTTCAGACTTCTCTCAAATTGCCTACTTTATTGTGACTAATGTAACACTTCAGAAAAAGTCCTCTGTCTGAACAGTGTCTCATTTTTACATTAGTTACAATTGCTAGGTCACTTTGCTTTTATATTTTTATCCTGATAGTATTTTTATTTTGTTCCAGAAAATAATTTTCTGGTTCCACACCTTTTATAGTATGTTTCTTTCTGTTAATCAATATAAGATTTCAGGGTTTTTTCAGTCATTTAATCTTCAAGCCTAAGTCTGTATAGTTATTAGTTTCATGTGAAATCTGGTTTGGTCAAACATGGTACTGTTTTACCTCACTTGTAGGAAATTTATAAAATCAAATGTGGTATAGGACCTTGAGTTTTAAAATATTGATATAATAATTATTCATTATATACTTGAAATCATGTTGGTGTTTTGCAAAGGAGACAAAATCCTATTCACATGGGGAAAAGGATGGAGCTGTAGAAAATGATAAATATTGTATTTTCACTGCGAGTTAGAAAAATAATTTAACTTCTTCCAGTCTTGGTGGCAGTCATGAGTTTATGGAAGGAGTTGAATGAGGCAAAGAAGTTTGTATAGCAAACAGGGTTAGAATTGTACAAGGAGCTAAAATTTGTCTTGGTAACCATCCAAAAGCTATACCCTAAAGGAAACCACGTTGTTAGTGTGTTATAGAACCTTTAACCTGTAGTTCAGTCTAAACTTTTAATAAAAGTAAGAAACCTTGCCCTTTTCTTCAGCTGTTCCTTGGGGCTACATTTTAAATATTTTCATTCTGTTTAGCTGGGTTTTTTTCAGTATGTGTTAACTTATATAGACATGCTTATTATGACAATTAGGAAGAAAGGGGTGATGAAATAATGTTGAAAGATTAGAAACAAATTAGTATATTAAATCATGGTAAATAGCAGAATTTAAAATGACTTCTAAATTATTCTTTTCTTTTGTTTTCAATTTATTTGTGAGTAAGAATATTTCAGGTCTGTATAAATGATCTAAATGATCAAAATACAATTTTGCTTCAAAGAGCTGAATACTTTGAAACGATAGTATGATGAAGTTGCTCAGTCCAATGACATTTTTTTGAAACTAGACTAGATAACTAATGTAAGATCCTTTTTCCAGCTTTATGGTTGCTTGTTATTCTGCCTTTCTGCTTCTGTGTTCATTATGTTCTGTGTTTGTTTTGCCCATAAGCTTCTCTATAAGCTTGGGTTTACTGATTCTCCAAAATATTTGCTCAATTGGATTAATTTTATCACCACAACTGAGAGAAACTAGAATGGTAATTTAACTGAATTTTATGAAGAGAGTTAATTAAAACTTACAGCAACCTAGAAGAGGTTTTGGGGGTAGAGTCTTACATATGGTAGAAGCCTGAGCAGTTTGATACATGTTAGGTGAAGTTAGGCAGATTTAGATAAGTTTTAGGGTACTTAACCAGTGGAACAAGTGGTTTAGGAATATGATGAGCTGTTTAGAGTCTGAAGTCCTTTAAATTGGAATTGGAAGTAATTTAGTACAATAAACTGTTCCTTTAGCAGGATTTTATAGATTTAATTTGGAATCATATAATTATGTAGTCTGCATTATTCAGGAGGTCAGCATACTTGTTTTTCATAGCCTTAGGTTTTCTAAATCTATAATTTGACCTCTAACCTATGTGAGAAAGAACAAAATAACTAGCAAGCAAGGTAAAGAAGGAGCACAGTAGACCTGAACATGAATGATACTGTGACAGAAGACTTGTCATTCCTTTCTTAGATAGCTACTCAGAATGATGTTCCATTGGTATGGCACTCAGCTAATGGGAGGAAGATACTGGAAATAGGAGCTGTGAGGGGATGTTAAAAGCATATCTGCAACTTGCAATACAAGCCTGTTCACAGTGTGCTACTAATGAAGTTATTAGGAGTGAAACTGCTGCTTCTGTATATTATTTTAATATGACATGTAAATATATTAGCTGATGATGTAGCATTAGTTTGGTTGTCCCTAATGTGAACATTGTGTTGCATGGCCTCACTGTGCCCTTGAAGTTGACTTTCTTGGAAGGATTTTATTTTTTAGGAATATCTCCTTTTCATGCAAGGAAGAAACATCAATTAAATGTAAAATGAATTTTTATTTATTTTGGAGCAACTATAATACTTTTCTAGGGAATTCTTGCTTTTAACTAGAATTTGTTAGTTTAGTTTGATAATGGATTTTGTTCATCTATGTTGTCTCTGACAGAAAAATTCATTTTTACTTTTGGTCAATCAATAAAAAGAATTAAACAGCTAAAAATGATGCTAATATGACTCTGCCTCTCATGTTTTGACTTGTGTGCAGTTGGTAGATGTATAGACTACCAGTATAGTTATCTGGTTTATCTTTTTAGAGGTAAAAAGTTTGATTGGGGATATAAGGCGACCACTCCAGCATCCCTTGAGTTCCTTTAGTATGTCTTTCATCAATAAGAGAGCAAAGTACGTGAGCTGCAGGTGGGAAGAAAGACACTGGCTTCATCCTTCATTTACAGTCCAAACATGTCTGCTTTTATTAGGGCATTCACATGATGCAGTGAACCCTTCTCCTTGTTTCCAGTGGATAACTATACAAAAATGATCACCTTACTGAAAGATGGGGAACCTGGTCGCTAAGTTCACAGTGCATCAACAAGAATGTAGGATGGGAGTGTGGAGCAAGGGAAAAGAAGCTTCTGGTGTCATTTAAAAGTGCTTCATCATCATCCTCTTCACTCATTCTTCTGTCCTGGCAAAGAGAGAAATGCTCCTGTCCTCCTTGGGAGGTTCTTCATCCTCCTGAAATGGAAGTCAGTCTCAGTAGAGATGAGAGGCAGCCATTGGAAACCTGGAAGAAGAAGCAGCTGTCAGCTGCAAGAAGCAGCATCTTTTCAACCAACCACTTCCTCCTCATGGAGGCAGCAAGAATTGATAGTCAGCCAGGTCTTGCAGCTTCTCAACAATGTTTATACATGCATAAAGCAATATGTGAGTATGGGATAATAGATGTTTCTAGAAAAGTCTTCTAAAAAAAAGGAAAAGGAAAAAAAGTCTTGACTTGCATTTACATAAAGGTGCTGATGCTTACTTCAACCTCATTTAATTGTAATGTGGTTTCCTCAAATAAAACATTCAAAATGAAGAGCTAAAACCACAGGAATCTATAAAAGTAACTGGGATACTATAAACAGGAAAATTGTTTTCCAGGTGGCAATATTTATTGTCCTTATAAATTACTAGATAGAGTATGCTATCCAAATGTTATATCTTTTGTTAGAGTTTTCTTTAGGTCTAGTTGTGTGTTGTGTAAATTTTATCTCAGCTGACAAGTACAGTATCACTCTTGGGCATGTCTGATGTTTCTACCCTGAGACCATTTTCTAGAATTATAGGAGGTAGCTTTGCCAGCTATCTTGGTAGAGTGATGAATTTACAAAGGCAATACCCTGTACAGGCAAACAGTTTGTGCATTTCAGCCCCGAAGTCTAGAAAAACTTAAAATGTAAAGAAATGTTGAAAAAAATTAAAAAGCAAAACATTATTTTAGGTCCCTTCATTTAAAGGACAAGTAGCTTGAAAACTTGTATTTAAAAATTTAATTTAAACTTTAAATACATTTAAAATTTTCCACTTAACTTGTATAAATAACATATATATATTCATCATTTTCTATGAATATATTATTTCTGTGAATTATACTTATAATTCAGGATATATCAATGACATACCATCAGAGAGTGTGTTCCTTTCTACAAAGCAAAATCAATAATGGAAAATAAGGTACTATACAACATATTTTTATTCTTTAGTGTCAAAAGAAGATATTGCTGATTTATTTATTTTAATGTTTGCTTTTAACATGGCGACATTTGCTGTTTTTCCTAATATGTTAAAAATTAGATAATTTTCAAGAAGTACTTGATCCTATGCATGCAAAGCCACAGACTTTCTGTTACATGTTGCTGTATGTTGTGAGTAGTAATTTTTTTTCGGTTGTTTTCTGGATCTTTTGTAAGCCATGATTACCATATTGCACAGTGCTTCTTGCAGAATGTTTCCTGGAGCTCATAATTAACATTATGCAGTAATTTGGAATACGGGCTGTTACAAAAACAGGGTAACATCCTGGTTTTGTTTTTGCTTTTTTTTACCCTTCACAGGTGGTAAATAGAAAAGGTAAATAGTTAATTTGGGGTTTTTATTTTTATTCATTTTAGTCTATTTAGTATTTTTATATCAATTGGGTTTAGTAAACTTTTTTTTGGTGCAGGTTATAATAGCTTTTCTTCCTGTATTGCTCTTCTTTCAGGACAAACACAAAATTTATTTTAGGAGTTCTAGTGTTTTTGTATTTCAGACATGGTGCTAGACCTAGACAATAATAACCTTATTATGTACCTCTTTTGTAAATTTTTAATATGAACTTGAGATTCTGTTCAGGATTTTTCACTTATCACCCATCTTATTGTTCTGATACATTTTTTAAAATGGTGTTTTTTAAGCTTCCAAAGGGAAGTAGAAAATATTTTTTTATCCATTTTGCTTAGATATAAATAATATATGTATAATTAAATTTAATGTTTTAGCTTTGTAGGTAAATGTGCAACACTGTTTAGAAAATAGAGGTTTTTGGTTTTGCTTTGCACTGTATGAGAAGAGTGTGTAACATTAACTTATAACAGCAATGGAAAAAGAGTGTCTTGAGATGAGAGAGTAAGTTTGGATCAGATTTTAGGAAGAAATTCCCTGCTGTGTGGGTGGTGAGGCACTGGAACAGGTTGCCCAGAGAAGATGCAGATGCTAATGCCTGGCAGTGTCAAGGCCAGGCTGGATGGAGTTTGGAGCAACCTGCTCTAGTGGAAGGTGTCCTCCCCATGGCAGGGGATCTGGAGCTACGTGTTCTTGAAGGTCCCTTCTGACTGTCAGAGCGTGAAATGTTGATTTATGACTTAAACATTTTTATGAAAGTCTTTGGCCTATTATAGCAAAATTGTATAATGAAGCTGCACCATGGAAATCCACCCTGAATGGGCCTCCTGACTGAAACCCTGAGCTGTGAGTTAAACTGCCTAAGGCTATTCAAGATAAGAAAAAGTGACACTATTGTTCAAAGCACCTCAGGTCTGGAAAGTAATGGATAAGGCTGGGAGAGCATTGGAAGAGCCAACTCCAGCAGCTTCAGCGTGGAGGCCATAGCCCCAGGCTTATCTGTTGCCGTGTTTGCACAGACTCTGCCCCAGCCCAGGGGGAGAAGGAGAGGTTTTGAGGTGTGAGGTAGCCTCTGGTCAGAGGCAGTGAACGCCTATCCTCCCTTACACAAACTGGCTCAGCTGCAGGGCCCCCCACCTTGGGAAAGCCACATCTACAGGACATTCATGTGAGTGGCAGCTGAGGGGGTGTCATGGTCCATCCAAGTCCCCAAAGGGTACCTCAGACCCTGCACCAGACCACTGCATGTGTTGCAAAATGACGCAACGTGTCCAAAAGCTTGCAAGAGACAGTGCAAATTGGCACCCCTTCAGGGGAGGTACCTGGGCATTCCCACATGGCCCAAACATGTATTAATCCACTGGATTCTGTGCTGTTGGTGGGGCACCATCACCACCAGGAAGACCAGATGGAAGGGAGTAACAAGACATTGTTGGGACCCATGGAGTTTCTATTTAATCTGTCACTCCTCCTGTCCTCCCCCCCCCACCCCCCACTTTTCTATTTCTTTCTCTTTTTTTCTTTCTCATTTTACTGTTAAATAAAACATACCAAGTTTTTGTTATCAACATTTAACCTTGTTTGGTTTTAGTCTTGTTTCAGGGAGTATTTGAACCTCAGGACTCTATCCATAACCCACAGAGAGCTCACTTTGCTCCTCTCTGATAAGAGGATTGTAACACCAACCCAAACTATTCTGGGATTCTTTGATTCAATGGAAATATCCCTGTTTTTAAAATGTGTCATTTAGACCAGACACAATACAGATTGAGGATATACAGGACAATTTTATATCCTAAATTTATACATATTACATGTCTTTATGAGTCTATGTATGGATATATTTATTCTGGAATAAACGTGGCCATGGATAAACTTCTAGTGATATAAATATCACCATATTTAGTGATATAAATCCATAATTACATTATGTAAGCAAATTGAAGTACCTGAGCCATGTGCAAGCTTCCATACGCTGTGCCAGGAAAGAATTCAAGTTGGCTATACTAATGGATTAATGCCCCCCATGTGAATGTAAAAGGAAGCAACATGAAAAACAATATAAAAAAGCATTTTAACATTGCATTTTAACAAAGCATTTTAACATTGTAAAAGTCAAATTTTTTTTTAATTTTATGTGCTTTACAAAGAAAAATTAAAGTTATTACTTAATTGAATATTGTGAAAACTTTTCAAAGTAAAGCCTTCATATTTAGGAAATTGAAAACAGGCAAATCTATATATTTGACCTGTCATTAAATAAAACATAGTTCAAAACAGGTAAAATTCTTACTTTTAGGTGTTCTACATATAGCATGTTCCTTATGATGAGCAACAAAACAGAGCTATCATAGCCCATAAACACAAACATTTAAAGTACCACCTCTGGTAAAAAGCAAGGTGTGACTCTGCTGGTTATCTCACTCCTGTAAACCTTCCTCTCTGTGTTGAGGGATAGAAGTGTGTGAGTCTTTCTTACACTTTGTAAACTCATGCTCAGAAACGCATTCATTTGTAAATGTGAAACCTGATGTATTTCTCCATTATGAAAACAGAATAGCCATCTCTGATCAAAGAATGCTTTTTATGATTTTTCCCAATTTAATATTTGCCTACAGATTATGGAGCTATGGAAAAGAACTTTCAAAAGTCTATAATAATGAATGTACTCCCTGTGGCTGCTTATGGTATGTAAATAAGACTTGTAAACAGACTAGAATCAGACTGAGTGATGAGAATAACACAGAGGTAGATACTGCTTAGATAATTATTGTAGCTGAAAGAAACCGTCATCAATGTAGAGCTTGAGACAATAGGGTTGAGATTTTACAGAGCTATTTTTCATCAGTTTCTGAGATGCACAGTAGTTTGCAACAGGATTTAACAAAGCTGATTTCACAAATCCAAGTCATACTAAAAAAGCAGAACATTGAGGCGAGCTGTATACCATTTTTAAGCTGTTTGCATTCCCTTAATGGTACCCTTTTATGCTGTAAGCACTAACACAGCTTGAGAACTGCTGGTGTGAGAGAAATTACATGGTTGGGCCTCAAAATTGTATTTTATTCCTTGTTGTTGATCTTGCTATGGACATTTTCATTCCTAAGTAGCATCTGCTCTGCTAGTCTTAAATGATGAGTAAAGAAAGAGTGGGAGCTTTGGAACCAAACCATTTGGCACTGTAGCTATGTGGGGATTGCTTAATGTGTGGATTGAGGACAAGACAATTGCAGAATAATAGACATTACAGATGGAAAAAGACCTGTTAGGTCATCCAGTCTGTCTCCTTACAAATTCAGGACTATTCCCTACAGAACAATTTCCAACATTTTGTCCAGTTTGGTTTTAAATATCCTAAATGATGGAGATTCCACTACTTCCCCTGGGAAGCTTTTGTGCTGCTTTGCTGGTCTTATTGCCAAGTAGTGTTTCATGATACTCAGCCAGAGTCTTGTCTTTACTTTTTAAAAATTCTAATTATTATTGCAACTCCTTGTGAAATTCATTTCAATTTTTTTAATAATTATAAAAATCAGTCCTATAAATATTATGTGTAATTGTTCGAATCCCAGTGGCTGTCTTTGATGTCACTTAATCCTCTGTAGTGAAACTGTGTATTTTAAATTTTCAAATATTTTCCTTTACATGTCAATGTTGCTGACTCTCTAATCACTTCCATTGGCCTTCTCAGTACACATATTTACTTACACTTACTTATCAGTGCATGTGAACACACCTTCATAGTGAACTTTTATGATTTCCTGGTGGCCAAATGAAATGTTAAGAAATATTTTGTGTGCACTGGTATGGACCTAAGATTAGGGTTTCTCTGTTATTTCAAGGATTTGCAGTGACAGTGCAACAGAGGGAAGAAGAAGTAGGTCGTGTGTGTACATTAGTGGTATTCCTCTGTAACAGCCATGTGGAAGTAACTCCTGAATGCACAAATGACTTGTTGCTGAACAGCTTCAGGTATAAGCTTTACAGTTATAACATCAGAATGAAGGTTGCCACTGTTACAGACACTTACAAACTGATTTCATGGCAATAATTTGGGAGTCAGATATTTTCTGATAATTAGCTCTTTTCCCACATTCCTTTTTTTTTTTGATGCCGGTGTCAAGCATGATAACTCTTAAGGGAGAGTAGCTGTGTTTTGTTTTCAGACTTTGTGCAGACATTAATTACCACATGTGTTTATTATTTGAGGAGGTGATTAATTAATTAGACTCCATTAGCAGTTTGATCAGTTGGTATATGGCCTTTTAGACTGTTGACTGTTCTCTGCAATCACTGGGGAGTGGTGGTCAGGCCAAATTGAGATTTACCAAGCCATTTTGTAGAAGTCACAAAAAATGTATTTTCTTTCATTGCCAATCTGTTAATGTGTTAAAACCAGAAAATCCTGGCATTTAACTTCTTTAAAAAAAAGACTGGAGGAGTAAAGAATCCATCTCCTTCATCAGGTTTTAGATTCTGTTCTTCCAGAGCCTGCTCTGGAAGCAAGATGTCCCCGTGTAAACTACTTGTTTATTGATGCAGTTTGGCATAAGTTTCTCATGTTTCTTTCAGTTTCCAAACATGTTTGCATTTTGCCTTAGTCAAGTTTGAGTTTCAAATGAAGAATTAATATTTGAATTAACTACAGCTGGTCCAGTGATGCTTTCTTATCTACTTTGTCTTTGAAAAATCATCATCCTGATTTTTTTGTTGATCACATATATTCAGTTGTTCCTAAATACATAAAGTTCTGGACCAAGCCTTTATGTTGTTCCTTTAGATTTCTGTTGTGGCCATGAGTGACTTGATTTTAGTTAGCTGTCTGATCTCAAACCCATCTAAAACCTGCAAGTTATAATGTGTTAATTGAAGCAGACCCAATTTCTGGCATATCATATGTGCCAGAAATACACAGTGGAATATGTAGAAAGAAATGAAAAGTCCAGGTCATGTGACTCTTGCTTGAAAGATAATAAAAACCAATAGAAGCCCAGGAAACCTCACAAGAAAACCAAACAAACCCAAAAAAACCCAACTAAACCAAACAAACCCAAAAACCAACCAAACAAACAAAACCCCCACTACCACCAAAAAAACAGCCACCGTTAAAATTCTAAAGTAAAAATTACAGTGGTGTGAATTGACTTGCTACCAACAGTTTCTGTGAGCAACAGGGACACAAGTACAAGGGCCAGAGTGATGCATTTTGGGAGAGCTGCCCTCAAATAAATGTCCTAGGTTGGGAAAAAAGTTTTCAAAAAAATGAGAAAAGTGGTCTTTTCACTCTTGTGACTGGTGACAGGACTCAAGGAAACATCATGAAGTTGAGTGAGGAGAGTCTTAGGTTAGGTATCATGAAAGGGTTTCTCATCCAGAGGGTGATTAAACACTGGAAGGGGCTCTCCAGAGACGTGGTCACAGCACCAAGCCTGGCAGAGTTCAAGAAGTGTTTGGACAATGCTCTCAGGCACATGGTGTGGCTCCTGGGATGTCCCGTGTAGGGCCGGGAGTTGGATTCAGTGATCCTTGTGGATCCCTTCCAACTCTGCATATTCTATGATTCTAAGTATGATGCATTACTTTCTTATACTACAAGCTTTAAAGTCTTTCAAGATAAACTAGTCATGGCTGTCAATCCTGCTTTGAACTACTGTTGCAGTTTTTCTTTGCAATTTTGCCTTTTCCTGTTCGGACTCATTAACTTCTCACATCCACTCTGTGTTCCTTCCAAGTGAACTGCAAGCTACCAGCTTCAAATGCCAGGCATTTGCTGCAAGACCTGTCTGCCTGTCAGTTCTTATTTAATGCGGCAGAATTACTAGCCTTAATCATCCTTTTAGTCCTTAATTACACTCAAGTGCAATTCTGTCTCAATGTTCCATGTCATGATGGACCTGATTTGTGGTCCTGCATGAACTATGATCCTTCATTGTGGTGGTCTTGTGCTTTATCTCAGGATTGAGCTGATTCCATCTCTTTCCAATTTAACACAATCATGTAAGTGTAGAATAGTGATGTCCAGCACAAAATATTTGTGTCACGTGTGGTTTTTTTCTTCATCTGCAGACTCAGGTCTGCTGGAAACAGCAGGACCATTTTCTGTAACAATAAGGAAAACAGTTTCAGGGTGTAATTTCATAGTTAGCTTAAAGCATTGCTTTCTGTCCTTCCCTTCTACACAGTAATTCAGAGCAGCTTGTTTATCGGGCTAAAAGTCCAGGAAAATGAAAATCAATATTGTGGGCCCATGGTGGCTGCTACAGCACAAGGACTTTCGGGAACCACTTCTAGAACATAAACATTGTGGGGTTTTTTAAGGCAGCCCATCTTTGATTGGTTTAATCTGCCATGGGTATATTCTCAGTGGGCCTCCTCCTACAGAGTCTATCCTTTTTGATTTTGAGAAAAACACCCAACTACCCAACTAGCTATTAATTGCAATAGATGCCTCTGAATTAATGATATTATTCACTTTGCTTAATATTCTGTTGCAGGTTACATTCATCCATGTCTACACAATTCTTCTGTGTACCATTTAGACATGAAATGAAAGCACTGATTATAAATTATGTGTAATTGCATGGTAAGTAAAACCAAGTGTTTTGTGTGTTTTTGCTGCCTCTCAAATATATTGAGATTTGGGAAACTTCTATGTGTTTGCCTTCCATAATATAATCTGAAGTCTTGGGCCAATGGAGCTAATATGTACATCAGCAAATACAAGGCTTTTAGGTGCTGTGGTTGTTGGGGGTCTTAGAGGGATTCCTGGGCTTGATTAAAACAAATAATCCTTTTCTAGGGAAATCACAGTCTCCATTCTTGATATCTGGCACCGAAAATCTATAGGCAGAAGACCTACTCATTACACACGCCAAAATACTGCCCCATGCTCTTCCTCCTCAGCTTTGGCTAAGAGATCCAGCACCACCCTTTGGATATTGTCTTTTTACTTTTTCTGAATTAAGGGCCAGTGAGAGAAAAAAAGCCCTAAAGTATTTCTAAAGCATATATATATATAACCTTTATAGTCAAATGGGAAAGTGTTGAAGTTCTGTATGAAAAGGTGTGAAATAAGCTAGTATCTTGGTTGCAACTTACAGTCCCCACCCTGGAGACTGAAATGTAGTCGAGCCTGGTCCCTCAACTCCATCCTTATAACCTATGTTTAGTAGAAAAATTCTCAGGTATGTCGTGGTGCCTTTTAGGTAATTTAGATTTTGATCTCCTGGTAAAAATTTGTTATTAAGAACAGAAAGTGTGCCCAAAAGAGAGATTTTGTATTTCCATTGAATTATCATCTTTTGCATCTAACTGTCAAATTTTTTTTTCACTGAAGAGAATTTTCTCAACACATCTTTTTTATAACTGTGCTGTTCACATCATTCATGCTGATATTTGTAAATCTTGGTGTCTTTTACCAAGGTTGGAACTTTACAGAGCTATTTGGCAGATAAACATGAAAATGAAACTAGAATTTCTTATGTTTACAAAGACTGCTAGTATTTTCAGTTATGATGACTTAGTATACATAAGCACCTGTGGCTTAAAAAGTGATTAATATGCAATGTTTTGACAGATTTTACTTACTGTTGCTGCGGTTGTTGATGGCTGATGGTTGCTGTAAAGGTTAAAATATTTATTTTAACATGGTTTGGTGAAGGAATCTGTAGGGTAGTTTCTTCACGAGTTTCAACTGCTGATGATGTGTTGTTTTTAATTTTTTTCCCATAATATATATTCCTTGTGAGTATGCATTAATATTGAGAGATGAAAAGCAGAAAAAATAATTTGACCTTTCACTGTTGAAAGTATAAATATTTACCATTTTCTTCAATGAGGTTTACCGGATTTGAGAAGTATTAAGTGAATAGTAATGTTGAACACCTATAATATATGTCCTTTTGACTGATGATGAACTGTAATTGTTCTTTCTTAGTTAAAACACTTCCACATTGGAAAGATGAGCATACAGTGTTTTAGATGTTAATTGTTAACAGATTTTCACAAGCAAAAGTAGGAATTTTGGTGATTATGGATACAAAAGGAAATTAACACTGAACATCTCTTCACAGAATTCAAGTTGCTTTGGGCAGCTATTAACAAAATAACCACACAAAGTGAAACACTAGTGTAGCCTTGGAGCATGTTAGTTTTGCCATGGGCAGCATTTGTAGGGGTTCTCAATATAAACACAGACAGATTAAAGTGCACTAGCACTTCCTTACTACCTGGAAAAGGCAGTATCCTTTCAAGAGAGTTTGCCTGGAGTGATAGGAAGGTCTGCAATGCATAGGACTGAGAAATGGTAGTGCTAATAAGCTTAGCTCTTTAGTAGTACTGAAGTAATAACACTTCCAACCCCCAGAGCAGCAGGAAGGGAGATCTCTTCTTAGCAATGACAATAAATTATTGGTGCGGGTTACAAAATTACCACAGTAATTTTGGTCATGGATCAGATTTCTATTATAAAGCTGATGCTTTAGAATAGAAACCCAGTATTTGATTCTTGGTCAGAAGTGCCCAAAAAAGTCAAAAGCAAGGAAAGGCAAAGGCTCCACCTGTGTCATGGTGCTTCATTTGCATCCAGCATGTTCACACCGTTGCATTGTTCTGTAGTTTGCCTTCATTAATTACATCCTGTGAAGCACAATGGGAATAGCTAAGTGGAGTGATGGAAAGGGTTAACTGCTGCCATCAGTGTTATTCCTCTACCTTGCATCAGCTGCTGAAATTTGGTATGTTGTCAAGATGCCAGCCAAAAACTACCCGTGGGCTGAATTAATTACTTTGAGGAAGGCAGTCTGTTTTTACCTATTTCTTTGTTGTTTACTCCTGAGTTATGGAAAGGATTAGGTATTTACTATGCACATGGAATACAGTTGAAATTTATAAATCAAATATTGTCTGCACTCAGTGAATTTATTGTGCATTTGCAGATTGACCATTCTGTGCATATTTTGTATGTTGTTTGAATCCCAGGCAGTGGGATTCAAACCTAGAGGAAGGTAGTATGTTAACAACTTGCCACTTATATCTTGTTCTGGAATAATATTTTTACTCTTCAGTATACTCAGCAACATTAGACAGAATTTTTTTTCTGCCCATGACTGGCTGTTACTGGAGGCTTCTTCTTCTTGGTCCCAGTAATTTAGTTGACTGAGAGTGTTTGGCAGTCTCTAGCAGTCTGTCTGTAATTGAATGGGAATCCTGAACTTGTTCTCTTTGGGCCTAAAATTCACAAAAAATGTCCAGCTTCTTAGCCTCATTACTTAATAGCACAGCTTGGCTTTGAAACGTTTACTTACACTTTTTAGTAGTTGCTAGCACAGTGTTAAAACCTACATGTTTTGTTGTCTGAAGCTGCCTGCAGTACAGAGCTCAAACAAAAGTTAAAAAAACTAACAACAAACAATAACCTCAGCAAGCAAAAATATTTAACTTTTATATATAAAAGTCCCAACTCTATGCATGCCCCTGCCTTTTTTCCTGATGTGATGATTTACTTTCCAGATGAGCCATTCTGCACATGCACGTGAGCTGTTGCTTAATTCAAAGTCCTCTGAGCAGGTTATGGCCTGCTTGACCCTTGGCTCTTCCTGATCCTGTAGGAACTTGCTTCAAGTTGGATTTCAGTTGGATTTTTTAAAATGCTTTCTGGAAAATAATATACATTTTCTTATATCCAGGGCAGTGTGATAGAGAAGGGGGTTTGTGTCAGCAGGTTCCATGAGTAATCTGTTAATCTGTGTAACATACCATAATCTAATATGGGGAATTCAGTTGTGTAAATCAAAGATAAACAAAATTAAACTAAAACACTTATTCATATATAAATATTTTCAGAAATGTTGGCAGTTTTTTATGTCAAAGAAGAAGAGGCTTGGGAAATAGGACAGTGCACTCCCATGCTCTGTTTTTGCTTTCTTTTGAATTCTTTATCTCTTCAGTCTCTACATTTGTATTACTTTGCAAGAAAACTGAAATGAAAAAAAAGAATTAGGTAAATTTGAGGGAATTCTCCTTTCCTAGAAGCTTCCAGATTTACTGTCACAGAAGATATACATTCACTGTTTCTGAAGCCATAAGGAACAACTTCTATAAATGAGTGGATACCTGGGGAATAGACAAACATTGTAACTAAATGTGCAAACAGATGCTCACTTGCAAAATGCATGTTCTGCTTTTAGATATTTATTACCCTGCAGCTGTTCATGACACCCTTCTCCACTGAGGTAGAAGAAATGAATGAAACAGGTTCCCATAAAGTAGTATCAACAACATTTAATAACTAATGTTTTTTTTTCTAGGGTTTTTTCTTTCTTACCTGAGTGCCCCAAAATTAAACAGCATTTACGAGGGTTTTGCTGATTACCAAGACTATTTTCTTGCAATATCAAACTTTTTTTTTCCTTTTCTTCAGTTTCCTTTCTATTTGGAATCAAATATAAATATACTAAGAAGTGAAAAAATAAACTCTTACTGCTTAGAAGAGGTAGTAAAATGAGGGCAAAATGTGCCAAACCTTGCTCCTAGATTTCAGTTGAAAATATCCTTCCTCTCTATCTTTCCCTTTTCCTAAATTGTGGCACAACAGATGTATGTAAAATTTAGAATTCCAAATTAATTTTAGATGATACAGATGTGAAAATATGAAGTGGAGAGAACAGAAAGAAATCGAAAGTAGCTAATGATTTAGAAAAAGAAGACAATGTGTAATGCTGAAAGGTCAACTCGCAGACTGTAAGTACATCACTATGGATTGTTCTTCTGTAAATTTTGTTTTTAATAATTTGGTATATTATTTTTGTATAAAGAAGTAGGTGGTTCCTAAAATTTTATTTTCTTATAAGATATACTGGCAAAAGTGTCAATAAAAGAAAAAGACTTTTTGGGTTAAATATATGTTCAGCAGAACAAACTACTTGGATTGTCCATGAACTTAGCTGGGCATAAACTCTTCAAGTAAAATAAAAATACCAATAATAATTAAAAAAAAAAAAAAAGCAAAGAAACCATAAAAATGGGCTCAAATATCAAGAAACAGCAACTTTATAAGATAGCAATTTAATGAATCATATGATAGATATAGTGTACTATATGATGCGATTTTCAGAAGTGTAACAAATGAAGTTAGTAAAATTAAAGTGTAGTCCAAGAAGAAAGGATAGTTTATCATGTATAAAGCAAAACCTCCAAACTCTGTGACTTGAACGCACCTGAGTTTTACTAAAGTTCTTAAATGTAAGTGTTCAATCATTGTTAATATCCTGACAATATGAAAAATGCAAAGTTGCAATGTTCAATGAAAGATTGCAAGTTGCATTGTTTTTAATGAGTTTCAGGTTGTGGGTTAAAAATAAACATATAGAATGACTTGAAAATTCATTAATAAGTAATTAGATAAAGGAGATGTTATAACAGAAAGATCTGGGGACCCCATTTTGGGATGTGTCTATGCAACTTTAATGGTGATGTTTCTTTGGTTTTAGTTCTGCACATTTTTCTGTTAATACACCTTTTTTAATGGGATTATTATAAAATTGTACATTATTCATTACTGCAATTGCTCTTGCATTTATTCTGTGTAAAAATCACATTCAGACCTGTGCTGTCTTTATTGTAGTTTGAATGCTGTCCTCTAGGTGAGGTTGTATTTTTTAAATTCTTGATAAATTCAAACAGAAGAAATCACTGATATTGCGGTGTCTGTACGGCATTCTTATACTCATATCACATAGATATAAATAGGGGAAAATAACCCAAATCCTACTAAGAGAAACGTTATTGCTTGATAGAGTCTTTGGGAATTGCAATAGGTACAAATAAGCCCTCCAGTCTTGAAAATGATCAATGGCAGGTAGGCAGTCTCCTTTTGGTTATATTTCTTCTATTGTTCTGGAATGGACAATTACCATGTCAAAGGACTTAACCAATTGCTTTAAAATGTCATTAATTTTCTTAAATGAAATGTATCACAGGAAATAGCTCCAGTGCTTAATTTCAGAAGCTTGGATAATATACTATGGACCTATCTTGGGACAAGCAGTCCTCTAACATTTTGTTTGCCCTTGAGATTTAGAAGGAATCATATCTATAGTATTCATAATAAGTAGCAATTTAACCAAGTTCAAATTAGATGTGAACAAATGGATTAACAAGCACCTCATTAAAATTTTAATTTCCATTCCATTTATCACTTTTAATAGAATCAACTCTGTTTCGGGGTGGGGGAGGATTAATTTCCAAGTGTAACGTTAATTTCACTTGTTTTTATCAATAGCTTGAATTTTTTCCTATAAAATATACTTTGTGTAGTTTCAAAATATGTGACCTGCACATGGAATCAATAAATTTTAAAAGAATAAGGAAAATCTCCACTGATTTTTAGTACTGAACTTTACAGTACTGCTGTATGTTTTCATCTAAGTGATAATAAGTGTTAACTTGTCATGATTTTAAGAAGAATAAATGAATTTAAAGTAAGTACATTTAGGGAGTTATCTAAATAATTTCACTGAAAATATCAATGTAAATATTTCAGAAGTAAATTGTAACTTCTAAACTTCATGTTCAGATTCCAACTTCAAAGCACTATTTTAAAGTACTTTGAATTGCTTGGATAGCATGTATCATAAACATGTGCAGAATTTTCATAATTTAATGTTTTCTTTCAAATAAAACTACTCTAGAACTCTAATGTGAATATATCTATTACTGAGATTGATTTTTTACAAAAATGATTTTATACAAAAAGGCATTGCATAGACACATGGTTTATTAACAGTTGTTTTCAAGGGGAAAATAAACCAAATTATAGTAACATAAGAATTTTATCTTTTGGTGATTCATGTGTTCTTTGAAGTCCCTGTAGTCTGTTGTGGTGAGCTCTGGGTATCAGGTGCCAGTTTTTTTGGTTACAAAAAGGTTTTCCTCAGGTGTGTTTTTACCCAAATATTTTATTCATGCTTTTTTTCCTTTTTGCACTGATATGTACTATACACATCACTGAGAGAAACATAATAATTGTTAAGGGCCATCTTTCTATATAGCACCAATATGAATGTCAAATTCTTAAGTCTCTAGCAAATAAAATAGAGATATCTAAATCATTTTAAATCTTTATACAGCATGTGAGAAAGCAAGTAGTTTTAAATGTAATGGCAGTCTTGAGAGAGAAGAGAAGAATTGGAATAGTATTTTAGGCACTTGTGACATTCTTCCAGCATGCGGTTTGGGCAAGAGAGACAATATAATGTGAACAAATGTCTGAAAAATATTTCAAAGCAAAGAAATATGTTGTTTAAGATGGAGAAATATTTGTTAGTCTTTTTGGGTGTCATTACAGGTTGAGGCTAAATTTAGTATTTGTTGGGCAAGTTTTTTAGTGGTTTTGGGTTTGTTCTGCTTTTTTTCCTAAATAAATATATATAATTGTAGTGTCTCTAATTATGTAATCAGTTTTAGATAGTATTTTCCACTGAATTGATTTCAGCTATGTTGCAGAAATCTAAATCTAAATAAGTATCACAGCATTCATTAGGTTCTTAAAAAAAAATTAAAAAAAAAAAAAAAAAACAAAAAACCACCTCCTAGGAATTAGTTATAAATAAAACCAATTATTTCAAGAGTGGCAACCTACCATAGTGAAACATGAATAGATCTAACTGTTTTTCAGTTAAAGTAATTCAGAGTGTTCTTTCCTGTTAAGGAAGACTACCGTAACAGTTTAAGAAAGCTAGAATTCAGGAAAATGTTCACATCTGAAAAATAAAGAAATATTAAAGATAAAGAAACCTTGCCTGAGTGTATACACATAGCCTTGTGGTACTGCTTCTTGGCTGCTGAGGGTGGCTGACTACTTCTTTCAGGAAGAACTGCATGAGTAGGTTAACAAGGAGAAATGGTTTTCTGGATGTAAGCAATTCATCAGGTCAAATTAAATGTGTTGTGAGACCTCTGTTGTTTAACTTCTTCAGCAGCCTGACTTTCCATTCTGTGAGATTCCTTTATGTCTTGGAACTTCTCTTTGGGGAAGAGTAAATAGAATCCTTTTTTTCCTCCAGTTTACTTTCTGTTCTTGAGAGTTTTGTTCTGTGACAAGTTTATGTTATTTAATTTGTAATTATATCTCTGGTATTAAAATGTCTGATTTGATGTACTTAGATTTCACCCTAGGTCTACAAATTCATTTCTATCATACGGATTCAGAGCTAACTTATAATAGATGTCATTTTGTAAATGTCATGGTTTAACTCCAGTGGAAAACTAAGCACCATTCATGCAGTTTTTCACCTTTTCCCACTCTGGTGGAAAGGGATGCGGGAGAGAATTGTAGAAGTAGGAAAAAAGTGAGAAAATTCAAGGGTTAAGATAAAGACATTTTAATACGTAAAACAAAAGTTGTGCACACAAGCAAAGCTAAGCAAAGACTCCATCCACCACTTCCCATGGGCAGGCAGTTGTTCTGCCATCTCTGGGAAAGCAGGGCTCTATCACATGTAATGGTTCCTTGGGAAGACAAGCACCGTAACTCTGAGATTCTCCTCCTTTCCTTCTTTTTCCCTATCTTTAAATGTTGAGCATGATGCCATGCGGTAAGGAATATCCCTATGGATACCTAGGGTCAGCTGTCTTGGTTGTGTCTCCTCCCAACTCCTTGTGCACCCCTGGCCTGTTTGCTGGTGGGGTGGGGTAAGAAGCAGAAAAAACCTTGGTTCTGTGTAAGAACTGTGCAGCAATAGCTAAGACATATCTGAATTATCAACAGTTTCCACTACAAATCCAAAACATAGCCCTCACTAGCTACTATGAAGAAAATTAACTGTACCCCAGCCAAAACCTGCTCAGTAAATCATACCTTGCTTTACTATTTTATTAAGTAGTGTTTTGACAGGTTCTAATCAAGCTTTTCTTTCTAACTTGTTGGAGACAAAAGAATATGTCAAAGAACGAAAGGGTACTTTGAGTTATTAAGGTAAATTAATTCTGGTAATTGCTACGAAGGTAGAAGATTGAAGTACAGGCTAAGGTTAATAAAGATAATTTAGACATTTTATTTTTATATATACACTTTCTGTTTCTGTCAGGATTTACATTTCCCAGAATTCCTGTTTAGCATGAATTTCAACTAGTGGCCTGATTGTAACCAAAGACCAGGCACATACCTGGAAAAGTACAACTCTTTGCTCATTTTCCAAAAGGTACAGTTTCTCCTGTAAATTTAAGTCACAGTTTGTGGGAAAGATGTCTTGACAAAAAAAAAAAGGACAAAAAGCCAACCAAGAAATAAACACCAAAGCCAGAGAAAAACAGAAGTCTGTTAACCTCATTTGGCTGTGTATTTTCAAAGACACAGCCTTGTCTTTCTGCCATTAAAAAAAATCACATGAAAACCACCAACCATCTAAGGAAATGTCTTTTTTTTTTTTTTTTTTTTTTCCAAAATGGCAGATGCAGTGAGTAAGTATTTCCCTTCTGAGTATTCTGTTCTGTGAAGTACTAATACACAGCACGATGATGAAATATTGTCATCAAAGGCAAGTTTCCAACACTGACAGATATTTAACATTCTTGTGATTGAAAGACTCGGAGCACTTTTCTTTTTGTATCTTTTTAACGTCTTAATCAAAATGTCTAAGGTACACAGCTGAATGCTTACAAAAGTCTAACTAGTCTCTGGGGCCCTATGATGGCTTGCACATTTGTGATGTTATTTGACGGATTATACATTAGGCCATTTCAAGCATTGTTCAAGTCAGTAGACAATCCAAAACCATAGTGCAAAGTGGTTTTCAGTAAAAATTCTAGTGAAAAGATGTCTTCCCAGTTAAGTGAATGAATGGCAATAATATTTACATAGAAATGCTCTTCTGGTGCCTGTTATGACTTAAATCTTTAGATTTTGAGACTGATCGTGTAGATCTGTTTCAAACTTAGATATTATAGAATCTTATACTGATTCAGGTTAGAAGGGACTTCAAGAGGCCAACTCCTTTCTCAAAGCAGGATAGGGTATAAGACTTTATGCAGTCTCGGATTGCAAACAAAGGATTGCAATTCTAAGGATGGAATCTGCATAACCTGTCTGGGAAACCTGTTCCAGTGTTTGACTGACCTATAGGCTGAAATTTCCCCACATTCAGTCACAACCTTTCTTGCTTCACCTTAAATGTTTTGTGTGTCATGTCACAGGGCATGTGCTCTGTCCCCTGACCATCTTGGTGACCCTCCACTAGCATATTCCAGTTTATCAATGGCTTTCTTGTGGAGGAGGAGGCAGCAAAATAGGATGTGCTGTTCTAGATGCCAGCTAGCAAGTCCTGGGATAAATTGCTTAAGGGATATAATCACTTCTCTGGTCCACTGGCTCCATATAGCCTAGGATGGTGCTGGCTGCCTTGGCTGCCAGAATACACAGCAGGCTTATTTCAGCTCACTGTTTGCTAAGACAGGTCTTTTCCATAAGAGCTGCTCCCCAGGCACTCCACCCTGCAGCTTGTAATGGCACAAGGAGTTCTACTTTCCCAGCTGCAGGACTTAGCCTTTGCCCCCAGAGTTTGTGTTTGACCACTGCCCTGTCCAGGTCACTCTGACTAGCAGTCCCACCCTCCAGCATATCAGTGGAACCCTTTCCAGTTTGGTGTCATCTTCTGACTCACTGAGAGCATACTCTTTGTCCTCCAGGATGTTGTAGGGGATGTGAGAGAGGAGTGGTCCCAATAAACATCCCTTTAGTACTCCACTAGTTGCTGGCCTCCAGGTGAAGTTTATCACATGAACCCCCTGAGCCTGACTATCCAATCAATTTTTTGAATTTGTGTAACAGTCCATAAATCCAGAGTAGCATCTTTCATTGGGTATAGTAATATGGTGGCAACAGTGTTTAAACCTTGGTGGTCAATAGTGGATCCCAGACACAGTTAAAATGTCCTGGAATGAAGAACAATGATGCCTTTCAGGACTTCTCTGTTGTTTCTATCTAGGAGATAGTCCATATCCTGATAGGCAAATTAACCCATTTTATACAAACAAAGGTTTGTGAAATCAAACTGTTTATGATTTGTTGATAAGTTGTTTAGAAGTGATGCATCACTACTTGGAGCAATTTGATAGCTTATGATCTTTTCATAGAGATCATAAACTTGACATATTTAAGTGTGAAAGCCTTCATTTCATCCAAAATCTTTTTAAAACCTATCATCTGATACTCATGTGTACTGAGTTTGGAACAACCCATAGCAGAATAAGAAAAATTCTGATATAAAAATGCATGCAAGAGTAAGGAAGTGATTTTCTTCTGAGAACCTGATAAGTCTGTGAACTGAGTTAACTGAGATGGTCCTTGGTTGCTGTTGTTTATTCTTCCATTATTGTTTTTAAAACAAAAGGAGTACTCTTGACTTGCTTTTCACCAAATCAAAACATTTTATTTCATGCATATAATGCATGTTTTACTAAACAGTTTTTTGAAGGGTAGGCTTATATTTCTCTTCTTGTCAGGAAAACCCAGCTTGCTGAAAATTAATTTTTTTCTTTCAATGTGGCAGAATCTCAGTTAAGATGAATGGGTCATTTAGACTCGACATTCACAGTACTCCAATTTGGATTGACTAACAAACACTTCAAAGCCTCTGCTTATGCCAAAATGGCCATATTTTTTCATTTTGATTGGAATACAATGTGTTTTCTACCAGTCTTATTTCTTTCTAAGTAGCAAAACTCAACCTTCTAGAACTCTTTTTACTGTGTTTATGTAGAAAGTCTATTTTCAGTCTTGTGCAGGTACTTAGAATAATAGACAAGCAAGCCTATAGCATAACTTACTTTCAGTAAATTAGAATTTTTTCAGTTGTTCTGTACAGGTATTTTTAAAAACATTCCCCTTTTTTATTAGAACTCATAATTTTACTGTCTGAATTCCATATAAAAAATAAACTAGATGCTTATTGAGATTGCTATGGGTTTTAGTCTTGTGTATACATATGCAATAGAAACTTCTGAGTAAGACCATCTGATATTCAGAAAATATCTGTGACTGCTGTGATGTTCACGTATAGATATCCTGAGGGTCCAAGGTTAGGTTGTGAGGCCTCACCTGAAGTCCTGTGTTCAGCTCTGGGCTCACCAGCGTAAGAAAGACACACTGTTTAAGACCTTCTTAAACAGTTCCAGAGGAGGGCCATAAAGGTGATGAGGGGGCTGCAACACTTTCCCCAGGACAGGCTGAGAGAGTTAGGATTATTTAGACCATAGAAGAGAAGGTTCTGGATAGACCTTAGCTCAGTCTTCCAGTGCATATAGTAACCTTCCAGGATAGATGGAATGGGACACTTGATCGAGCAGTGTAGTGATAGGACAAGAGGTAATGACTTTACACTGAAAAAGGATAGGTCTTGATTAGATACAAAGAAGAAATTATTTTCTGTGATGGTCATGAGGCACTGGTTGCTTAGAGCAGCTGTGGATGCCCTATCCCTGGAAGTGTTCAAGACCAGATTAGATGGGGCTTTGAGAAACCTGGTCTAGTGGAAGATGGCCCTGGCCACGGCAGAAGAGTTGGAACTAAATGATCTTTAAGGTCCCCTTCAATCCAAAGCACTCTGTGATAATCAGGGTGGCTTTTTTTCCAAATACATTTATAGTATTATAATCCTGTGTTGTAGTGCAGGGCTGATACTACCAGAGAAGGTATTTAGAAGGAACTAGAATTTTGACAGTGCCGCTGTCTTTTTTCCTGTCTTTCAAGTGGCATAGAAAAGCAGGTAGTTCTTTAGATCATCTGACTGAAAGATGGAGCAAAGTTATGATCTGTAGCTCAGCTTGGATTAGATGAACCATTGACTGTTCAGACAGAGCTGTTCAGAGAAGGTGGTGGGCATAAATGCAACTCATGCCATAATACAATGGTATGAGGCAAAACAGTTTCTTTTTGAGGCATTTCTTACTTATTGTCTCATATTTATTAAACTCAAAATATAATTTTTCATTTATGTTTTTGAGCATCTTTCAAGATGTTACCCCAGTGTTTTCATGGTAGGAGAGAGCAGTAGTCTTTGATTTGTTATTGTTGAAACTGCTGACATGTTGAAAAACAGGTACTGTCTCTGCACACCTTCCAACATCACTGATTCTTGCTACAGGCTTTGAGCCTGTGAGAGTAGCTTCTGTGATTACCTCTCCTGCAGTTTCCAAGGCTGTATATGTTGACAAAAAAAAAAAAAACTTCAAGAGCTTTGGTCTTAAATCCAATCGTACAAGTTTGTGGTTTTCTTTTCTCTTGGGTTTCTTTTCTGCCTGTGGTCTTTCTCAGTCTTCTTAGCACTTTTGCTTTTTATTGCCTTACAACTCCTGGCAGCCAGGGTGGTGGAGAAGTACTGATAATGACAGATGAGACCTTTGACAGTAGAAGTTTTTTAAAGCATGTGGGAAAATGTTAAAATAGGAGTGTAGAACTTCAAAAGGTCTTTTAACAGCTTGTTATAGGGTAAATTTAGTATTTAGTTGTTTGGAGCTGCTCTGCTGCTGTAAAATCAATTATGTTTATGTTGTTTTAAGCATATCAGAAATTAATGAGGAAATAAAGATTATTCTTTACATATTAATGTACTTAAAACAAGGGGAAATTTAGCTTTAATTACTTTTTCTTTTTAACAGGCTTTGCAGTTCTTTCTCCCACTGACCTACACTTTCTCCACTGTACCAGGACAAGCTCTTCCAGGCTGGCATCACTCTTCTGGTTAAAGCTGTGCCAGTAATCAGACTGCAATTAAATATCTGTTGGATGAAGCACTGAAAGAAATGTAACAGCGGGTTGGGAAATTCAAATCCATTATAAGCAGCTTAATTAGTGTTTGTATTTCATCTAAAATATACAATATTAAAAATGCATTTAAAAAAAAGAGAAAAAAACCCACATTTTATGCATGTTTTGAATTAGGCGTTGAAAAAAAAAATTATTGAATAATGATACTGCTGATTGACCTGCAGGATAGAAGTATGATGAAGTATATAGAAGTAGTCAATGTATTTAGTAAAATGTATGGCAAAAGTTTTAAAACAGAAACAGTTTTTTCATTACTTGAATATGTGTGAGAGCAATTGGACTGCAAGAGAGTTAAAAACAATCATCATTTAATATTACAAATATTTAAACTTCACAAGAGCTCATTAAAATTATAACTATTGTGTGAAATTCCATATTATATTGCTAATTTGCTCTATTTTTTTTTTCCTTTACAAAGTAGTCTTTTAGTGTCTAGTGTAGCAGCCTGTGACTTAATCATTAGATTTATACTTCCTGTCCTTAGAGTGTTGAAAGGTCAGTAGAATCAAAAAACATTGCCTTTGGCCATCCATTATGAGTCACAGACCTATTCTCCTTTGTTGAAAGCAACTATCAGACTATCTAAGAGGTATTCCTTTCAAAGTTGCAATGCTTACTTTGTTTGCCTCACAATCAGTTGGACTGAAATCTCCCAAGCATTTGGAGCTCCTAAGCAATTTGCTTAGAAACAGCAAATGATCTGACTGACCTTAGCTGCCTATATTGCCAGCCCTTTGAAGAAAAGCTGTTTTTAAGACAGGAGAAGTCAGGATAACATGAATATAAAGTGTGTATTTGACTGTAAGTTTAAAGAAAGAATGTTGGCATTTTAAATGCCTTGTAATATCAGTCACTAAACACTATTCATCATTTCAGTGCCTTACTGGAAATGCAATTCACTAGTTAGGTATTTCCTAGACAGTCTTTTTCCAAAATAAAGAAGATAGTAATAAAAGGTGCAAGAAGGATTTCTTTCTTAAGAGTTTATTAAGGACCCGATGGAACACTTTGCTGCAAGTGGTCATTATGTTACTATATCAGTTTTAATATCCATGCTGCATGTACTCTGAAGTATATTTGAATGTTGCTTCTAAGCGTGGCCTCTGAAGAACATTCTGCCAAAGAGTGGAGTTTGAAGCTTTTATCTTGGAATACGTGGCTTGTATGCCAATTACCCCAGTGCCTAAGACCAACATTGAATGTACTACCTTAAGTATATTGACCCTTGCACTCCAACCTTCTGGGCACTTCTAGTTTACAGTCTGAACCGTCCAGGGACCATATAACAGTTGAAGCAAGGAACATGCCAGCTCTGCAGGGGAGTGTCATCCGCATCAGTAAATGACACAAGAGTGCTATAGATCGTGTTCTGCATGTTTCCTAAATTATTAGTTAGAAAGAAGCGTTAACATAAGAATTATTGTTGAGTTTTTATTTTGTTTGAAACTTAGTAGAAAGGATGTGCACCTACTTCTGTTTTATGTTAAACTTTAGGGAAAGGATTCATTTGATATTAATGAGCTTATTTCCGTGAAGTGCTGAATATTTTCTGATGATGCCATCAAAGGTTAAAACCTTGTAAGAAACTTAAAGGACCTGAAGATGCAGCTTTCAGTTTTTGGTGAACACAGTAGCTGTAGAAACCACTTATCACTGATACAGATTAGATGCTGTTAAATGTATTAGTGTGTGCTGCTTCTAGAAGAAGCAGACTTAAGAATCAGCAAGATAATTTAATGGGAAAAAAATGCAGATTTATACTGAAAAGCTTTTCCTTCTCAAGTGAAGTTCTAATCTGTAGTAGTAAATTAAATTTTTCCTGCATCCAGTGTATTTAAACATCTGCTAATTGTACTCTGTGTGTTACAGCTTCTACATTTAAAAATCTTTAAAGACCTTCATGAAAATGGAGACTTCTTCCAATCTCTTGCAAAAACCACAGCAAAATAAAAAAATTCCCTCTGCATTTTATAAATACTGAGTGACATATGATATATATATATATATATATATATATATATATGTTATGCAGCTCTGTAGTCATGCATTCTCTGAAGGTATTCTGGTATAGAGAAATGCATATGAAAAGTGTTCTGAAATAGCCACTGCATACTAGAACAGGAGAAAAATAATTTTGGCAGATTGAGGACTTATCCTTTCCCTTCTTGATTGTTGTGCACCACCTAGATGTGATGCTGCTGTAATAGAATGTGTAATTGCTATGATTTTAATTGGCATCTTAGATGCTATTATAAGATACAGAATTGATAGTGATGGTGGCAGGGACCTTGGAAAAATTCAAATAGGATTAAGGTTAGAATTCAGTATTGAGAATGTAAGGATAGTAGAATATTAATGTACTTATAGCTCAAGTTGTCAATTGTATTTTAAAAGTTTGAAATCTGAAGTTTCTGCAGTAAAGTGAAAGTACTCTGGCAGATGTTACTTCCTTCTCTTTATATTGCTAAACAGCCATGGAAGAGCTGACTTCTATCACTAGCTCAGTTTTGCATGTGAAATATCCCAGACCACAAAGAAAGTAGTTCTTGAATTTTCCCCAGTAGAGAAATACTTCTGGATCCACTTTTGTACAACTGGAAACCTCATTTCCTTCTTCTGAAGTTCTGTAATATTTTCTGAGAGAGTCCATAGACATTGTCTGGTTTACTTAAACCTGAATTTAATAGCATAGTGTTTAAGGACTGTGTAGTGAACAATTGCAGTACTGACAGTAAGAGTTGAGTTTACAGCTATAAATCAAATCTCATGAAAAAAAAAGGAGCTTTATGAAAGGTATTCAGAGCATTAAATGGAAGGAATATCAAGAAATAAAATTAGTATGCTTATGCAAATGACTTAGCTATGACTTCATAAATTGTAATGGTATTCAGTTAGGCAGTGTTTACACTTGTTAATGACTTCCTTTATGAGTGATAATTGATCTTGCTCATTATCATATTAAATCCTTGATCATATGTCATTAGTTGGGAATGTAATAAATGGTCTGTTTGATTTTTAGTGTAATGAACTAATTAGACTAATTAAAATCAATATGTGTGCCAATATTAGACTTTGAATCCAAATGCTGCTGTCTGCTGGCTAAAAATCAGCAACTCAGTAAAAAAGTGGCCTAATGCTGATTTATGAGCACTAGATGAACGTGAGGTAGAATAAATTGCTTGTAGTGGTAGAAACAGCATTAGTGAAATACAAGGTACTAAGTACATTGTAAGATCAAGAGTAAGGGCTTACTTACATCTGTAGTTACGTGGCACCTTTACACCTTCCTGGTTGATTAGATCATTCTTCAGAAATTATTCGGATTAAATATTGTAAAGTGCATTAATCTATATTTATAAATGTAATATTCTATGCATGTATCTGGATGTACATGCAATTTATTTCTCTCCATGAGCCTGTGTGTTTTTTTGTATGTTAGCACATTTTGTAAATTTTAGATTTTGTGCTGCACTTTTATTTTTGTAGTATTCTGTGAATATACCAAGTAGGTGACACTTTCAAATCCACTAATGTACTGTTATTACAATGCATTATTCAACATGGTATCCATTCACTTTTATGTTTATGAGGAATTGTGTTTATAAGCCCTGAGGGAGACAGGAACACATCCTGTAATTCCATAATGACCTTTTGGAGAAGAAGGAAATGGCTGCTGGGAAGGGAAGGGGAATATTATTACAGAATTCAGGATCTTGTGGCAGCAAAGCAAAAAATTTGTGGAAATCCTTTTGGCTCAAAGAAGAGAGTAGGAAAAAATGTGAGGTGATGGGTAGAAGAAGTGTGCAACATTCTTATTTTTGACAAAAATACTTCTTAGAGAAAAATGTTTGCATGTTTAAGTTTTAAATATAAATTAATATATATATTTTTAACATGCATACTTAAAAAGTCTGCTTAGACTCCTCATAGGTTCTTTGTCAAGCATGTGATATTTGCAAAATGTGGTAAATCTAATAATGCTAAGTGTTGACCAGATCAGAGTATTATTTTGCCAGCCTTACACTATTTATTGTGCAGTAATTATGTTTATTTTGTCATTAAGAAAGGCTAAAGGCTACTTGCTTTCATCTTTTGTTGTTGTTTGGGATTTTTGTTCACATGTTCTTTAATTATTATTTTTGTTTGGGTTTGGTTTTCTGTTTGCCTTTTTTTTTTTTTTACTTGGATTTTATTTTTCTGGGACATAGACATTCACAATTGGTGGAGTTCCTGTCCTTTTCTCTCATCTCTTTCTCCACACACTTCCATTCTTGCACAGTGTGATGCTGAAGAGAATACAAAATGCCAGAGAATTCAGTACTTTGTTTCTCACACCTTGGGGATATTTTGAATCACAAAGTTGTGAGAACCCCAATGAGTAAAGCAGAATAAATTATATAAACCCAATTTCTAACTAAATCATACTTATGGTCAGTACAAAAAAAAATTAAATGTAAATAAATAAACATGAGGAAATGGAGCTCACAATCTTATGACTCACAGGCCTAAACTTAATCCATAAGATCATGCAGCTTTTGAGGAAGTACCTCTTCCACTTAAGTCACTGAAAATGTGGGTGTTCAGACACTCTAAATTTCAGGCTTTGCAGGAATAATCCCTTAATCATCTGACCTAATTTTGATGATGAATATTTTAAAATAGTGGTGACTTATTAATAAGGATTTCAGAAAGGCATGATTTGAAATAGGTGTCAACTCTAATTTAAACAAGTGCTTGAAGGAAATCTAGAGGATTAATGTAGACTTAAATTGATAGTAGCCATTGAAATTTCATTTTTTTCTTGAGCTTGTAGACAGAAGAATTCGTGTTCAGAATATGTACTCATGTACTGTACAGTGAGAATAAAATCTGTTAAAATAGTTGACCTTTTTAATGGTCCTTTAAGTTGTTTATTTGAGACACTTAAAGCTTGTGAGTATTTTTCACTAGATAATTACTAGTGTCAGTTTTAGTAAAATCCATAATTATTAATAGGAAATTCTTAAGTGATCATCATTGCATACAGTATTTTAAAATTTTAGTCTTTGGATAGTATCTGAACAGAAGCTTGAAATGGATGTTATAGTAATCTAAGTATGGTAGAGGACATATTGATTGGAAACTTCATTGTGGCAAGAACTATGTGGCGCTCTCAGATAGTTGTGAACACACACTGCAGCAACAGACTAGGCCTGGGAGAGCATATACAGCTTGAATCCCAGAGAACATACCTTGTTTTGTGCTTGAAGCAGTATGCCCTGCAAACATAAATGAGATCCTTTATGTCTGAGATGCATTCACTATGCATATTATCAGCCCTCTGATCCAAAGCACATAACCAATGTCCTTGATTCATATAAAAGTGTTGAATGCCCTGAGGAGCTGTGTGGGTTTGAAACATCTGACAGTTGTTTGTGAGATGGCACGAGTTCAAGTACCTTTCTTAGCAGCAAGGGAGGGAAAAGACACTTCTGCTAGGTTTTTCAAATCAATTTTTTGTCCTTCATTTACTAAAGTTGAGAAAGCAACTAGTTTAAAATGGGGTGGCTCTCTCCATTAGTATGGTAAGTGCTCCACCATGTCTTTCTTCTTGCAGGAGAGAAACAGAGAATAAAAAGAAATCTCATGTACATTTTTGTTGAATCCAGGCCTAACAGAAGGCAACAGAAATGTAATCCTTGCCTTTAGTTTTACTAGTCTGGCTGTTAGCCAAGATGTATGTATGTTACTGCATTACTACTCTTGCAAGATTTAATGTCTAATTTTGAACTTTGAGTTTTTCTTAAAGGAATTCTGTAGAAAATAGGCTACTGTCTTTGATGTTATCTTCTTTTTTTTTTTTATTTTAATAGGTTTTTCTCCCATGGGATATAAAGAAGAAAAATTTCTGAGACTTTTTAAAAAAAAACAGTTTTACTTAAATTCCTTCTTTCTTTTAGCACTCTTTCTCTCCATCTATGAAATCATATTTCACTGGCTTAAATCTTGAACTATCTGTGAGAATGCTTATATAGGTTACAATAGATAAGGTTACAGCCTTTTTTTTTATTATTTATATGCCTGTTATACTTTGTTCTTCCTTCCTGGAGACATGAGAGATTTCAAGGTAAAGACAAAAAAAAAACAGGAAAAAGGGGGTAAGAGCTGTATCAAAATGAGTCAGTGCTGTTCCCTCCTTGCTTACAGAAGCTGATCAACAGCAACAAGTGTCTTAGTGAGTGAATTTCTGTGCTGCTGAGTAACTCAACCACGTCTGAGAGCTCTTATGCCAGACAAACCATGATTGTGGGCATGATAACTTTCAGATAGACCCTGAGTTTTAGGATGAGCTTTGGATCCTGTGACTAGTTCTTTGTCCAGTTTACCTAAAAAATTGACAAGGAATTCTAGTGTTTCCTGGCCACAGGATGCAAAAGGTATTGTATTTGGAAACATACTTGTATTAAAAAGAAACCTGCAGCCTGACACTTTAATCAGCATCATGTGTCCATGTCATTCTTGTGTGTCTGAAGCAGTGAAAAGACTGGTTGTCTATTATGTTGCCTCAATTGTACTCCTCAAATTAATCTGCCATCAAAGAAAGTCTTAGAAGTACGTCAGAACATTTCTTTGATTGTATAACACTTAATTTGTAACAAGAAAAAAATAATCTAGTCTGCTCTTCTGCCACCTTTGTACAAACCTAAAATTCCTCCGATTTTTTGGTGGTCTGAAATGTGGAGCTATTTAGGACTTGTATTGGTCATTTAATTCAGTCCTGACAAAACAGACAACTTCCTTGTAACATATAAAACATTTTTTGCTGGTGCTGAAGAAATTAAGACCCCAAGGGCATAAGAACAGATATTTTCATGCCCATGAATCATGCTTTGCTCAGGAAACAACTTAGCCTTGCGCTGACAGTGTTGATGCCATCATGCTGTGGAATTTGCTCCCACCATGTGTGTCATGAGGGACAAACCATGATGGTGCCCAACTATTGTAGAACAGTGAGCCTGCCTAGTCCCCACTCCTGCCTGCTCCACACATAGTGTAACATCTTCAAATGGAGCTGCACCCCTTGGACACCCATAGAAACTCCAGTTCTTATAGAAACAAAGGCTTTCTTCTCTTTCTGTTGCTTCTGCTGCTTCTGCACCACAGCAAATGGTGGTGGAGACACTATGGGAATATCTTACTCAGATGAATGGTTGCAGGCAAATTCAGTTTAAAGGAGAATTTGTACCTTAAAGAGCCACAGCTCCTGTGTGTACCTTTAGTTCATGGTCCCTTGCCTTAGCTTCCTCTGAGTTTTGGAGCCATGAATCAGGTGACTGTACATGTAGAGGGGGGATTTACAGTAATGGAAACCCTACCCAGTGAGGTATTAAGTCCCGCCTTTCTGGAATGACTGTAGTTGGTAGCCCTTCCCTCCTTCAAAGTGTTCTGTTGAAATCCATTGCAAATACTTTGGCACAACCTCACAAAAATGGAGGTGCTTGTTTCTGTGGAACAGGGCAGTACCAGACTTTTCCCAACCAGTCAGCTATTGATCTGAGATGAATCCATGACAGGTGTCTCGTTATAAAGATCTGCAGTGCTGTGCTGCAGACCTGCCAGTGTTCTCTCTTCGCTGGTTGTGTCCTCAAAGTCATCCTTAAATGCACAGGGGGCTATGTACATCATTCATAGCTCTGTTTGGTGCCTGTCACATGGCCTTAGGTAATTTTTAGCAATTGGCCATTATGTATTTGTCAGTAGGTGTTGTGGCTGCTGCTGCAGGCTATACTGAGCACCACTTGCCCAGAGAGCACAGCCCAGGACCCCAGCACCTTGCAGACTTTCAGCTTGGCCCTGCACTACTGCAGGGTTGTGGTGGGATGCCAGTCCTGCAGAGAGCTCAGGCTTGCAGGCAGCCCAGTCACTGAGTGGCTGCCCACACCAAACTCATGTGAGTCATTGCTTCTTTAGTGGCAAAATCTGTTCTGGGAAGCTGCTAAAGTACATTCAGGATATCTTGCAGTATGCCTGGCTACTCTTGTCTAGCAGACATGTTGTCAGGAGCAGAAGTAATACAGGAATGAATATATCTATTTATATATGTCACCTGCACATTGAGATTTGTTCTAGCTCAACACAACAAATGCCATATGGGCCTTAGTGACCAGAGTGGCAGCTACCTACAGGCAAGGATTCCTCATACATCCTTCCTACATCAAGACAAATAGAAACAAGACTGGTTATCCTAAGCTGTCTTCATACACTCTCAAAAGATGCAATGTACCCCTCCAAATAATACTTGAATCCTCCAACAAACATCTTTCCTCACCATAGCAAGCACAGGCAATAACTCAGTAAAGATCCCTGATCTGAGAAAGGGAAGTGGGTCAGGAGCCTTGTATCCATTACATTCCTTGGCAAGGCTGAGGTGCTCTGGGCTGGTAGTTATCCTCAGGTTTAAATGTTTCTATGGTCATTGAAGACAACTGCATCTGTTCTTTTGAATTCCTTTGGGTAGTTTATCTCTGACAGTTATTAATTGTTTTTAAATCTGGAGCTCTTATATCTGACAAGATTCTGGAATTAGTGTTTATATCAAACTCTGCCTACTGCAACATGCAGTCTCAACCCTCTGAAGTTGTAGCATGTATAGGTTTTCATCAGCACAGAAGATGACCAAGTATCCTCTGGTAAACTTTGATTTTGCTGCAGTTAGCAAACTGAAATATGAGAATTTGGTTTTTTCGACTAAATATTATTTTATTCTTTTCAATGAACATTTCTAGTAAAAACATTTCTTTCTTGTGCACAACAGGAGTGCAACAAACCATTAGCAGTCTGATGATGTAAATATTGTTAATGTTCATTTCTTAATATACTCCCTTATGAAATTAGTATTTTAACTACCTACATGTAGAAAAAATACCCCTAATCTAAACCAAACTAATATTAAAATACACAAGTAAATAATTTCTTATTAACAGCACATAAACTGAGAGTATATATAAAACCAAACAAGCCCAAGTCAAATGTATAATTTAACACTAGAGGCCTATGCTAAATATAAATTTCACACATTACCATATGCCTGTCTTATGGATATATGAGGCAGATTCAAAAACAAAATATTTAAGAGTGAATGTATATAGAAATATATGAAAAATGTTTTCAGAGGAAAAAAACAGATGTAAATGGACACATCTCACTAGGTTAAAGGGATATTTGTTATTTATTGATTTTGTACTTGTTTTTAAATTGTTCTAACCATATGTATATTTTCAAAAATTTATTTCTCAAAATTTTCCATGAAAGACAAAGTGTTTTATGCCAACTTTTTAATTTAAAGACTCATTTTCACAGATATTACTATAATCTTCTTAATAAATTGTAACCCAAATATATTCTGATTGTGTTTGTAAAAGTATGCGATACTTTTCTTTTGTATTCAGGCCCCCATGATAGTCTTTGCTCCATAAGAACATAATCTTATCTTCTTGATGAACAGTTAATTCAATTAGAACAGTACATAAAAAAATACACTCCAATATTTTTTACAAAGCACTGGATTTATATTTTGATTGCCAAAAGTTACATGATATTATCTCTTAAAGGAATCCTGAAGAACCTATTTATTCCATCTTTATGCAGCTATGAAGAACATAATAGAGGACTTTTCATGCTACAGAAATGTATCTGCCTTCCCACTACATTTTTCAAATATAAAAGAATCTGAAAACCAAAGCATATTTTCTAAAATCAAAGAGGAATTTAAACAAACAAAGCATAGCTACCAGAATTAGGATCCTGATTCACACCAGAAAATCTTCTGGAATCTGTCATTTGCACATATCAGCTTAAGTTGCTTGTGGAAAGTATTGGGTGCCTAGACAATGAGAGGATTAGGATACTTTCTGACTTTTAGCGCTGTATTTTTGTTTCTTGATGTCTCATAATACTAAGAAAAAAAAAAAATCAATCAAGTTGATGTAAGAAAAATAAAGTATGAAAATTGCTCAGGTTACTAAGATTTTACAATTTTCTACAAAATAGACTTTTTATCTGTACACTCCAGTGTACAGATATCCAGAGTAACACTTTTAACACAATGTATCATCATACAACTTTGTTTAAAATAAAGCCTGAATTGACAAAATATAGATTCTAAAGAAATCATATAGATATATTTTTCTTCCAATCTTCTCTTTCCAGTTGTACAGAATTAGCTTGGAAAGCAGTTTTACATTTATCCACTTCTGGTATCATTTTTAATTTGCATCTTGCTGCTTGATGCCTCCACTTGATGGGTACAATATGACAACAGGTAATAGATACAATAACAGTAAAACAGTGATCATTACTGCTGGGACTAGAAACACCCATCATTGCTTTTTTTTTAGCTTTCCTCAGCTGGAAAGTTTTGACATCTGCTGGTTTGGGACATAGCTGAACAGCTGTCAGCAGTGGGGTAGCTGTTTTCAGCAGCAGTTGGCGGGATGGCAGGGTGCCAGCTTGTACCATCTGTGCGCCTGACATTTCATTCTAATTAACAGTAGGGTTAATTGTTCTGGCAGGCTCAAATGTAGTGTCTAACATTACCCAAGGGAAACATGTACAAGTGCAGGAGTGGCAGGGAGCTGGGGACAGTGTTGCTAACAAACCTATTGAGGGAGAATGGTTAACAACTACTGATGATTTTACTAGCTGGCCACATGCAATAAGGCTGAGGTATTTTTTTATTCTGATGAATTATGCCAAGCCTGTAATGATGTAGAAGAAATCAAGCTTTGAAAGGCTGAGACTGCTGCCTTGGGGCAATTGAGAGGGAACAATTTGCATGTTATTACTGCATATTCATACCTAATTGTGTTAGGCTTTGCTAATAGAGCAGAATGACAGTATGAAAAATCGAGCAACTGCTTTATAGCCAACAAAGCTAGTGTTTTTTCCCTACACTATGAGTGCTGAATGATCATTTAGACATTTAGTTGTTCAATATGACAAGTCTACCATTTGTTAGCTTGACATATAGTAATTTATAAAGGAGTATTCTAATTTTACTTTTAGTTTATTCTCATTTTATACAGTATTCATGGTAGCAATTTGAATGGGGATATTCATAGCTATTGTGAGTAGTTGTGATTCAATGAAACTATTTTGTATGAAGTATTTCTATTGTTTTATGATTTATTAATTTTAATGTTTAAATAGCTTTTTCAGATGTTAATATAACATAAATGGGAAGTTGATGAGAAATCTCTATTATGATCATGTTGCTACATACTTATTTAGCTAATCTTTTTACTTTCCCATTTAGACCCCCATTAAGCATGTTTGGGCTGTGGGCTGGTTTAAGAAGCTGTCACATAATACCATTGCAGGTATGGTATTATATAGATTCTAAATCCAAGTCTTGTGATATACTCAGTTTGGTCTGAGTTACAATCCAGGTTGAAGATGTAAAAATCTCTAAACATCTAATAGAATGCTTTTTTTTTTTTTTTTGTCACATATCTTTATGCAATGCTACAGGAAATTTTCTCTTCAGGAAATATGTACCTCAGTTTCACTGTAAGTTTTTGGTGGCTTACTCTTCTGAATGTATAGAATATCAGTTTTTATTCTCTTCTTTCATATTGTTCCATAGACATGACTAATACTCTAGGAAACACTGCTATAGGTCACAGTGCATACATTAAAATGCAACCAGTCTCTGAAAATTTTGAAATTAACTAGCTAAATAGTTAAAAATACTCAAAAAGTTGATAGGGATACCACACATGATATAAAACTCATGAGGGAAGGCCAGAAATAAGATTTTCAACATCTATTTGGTAATTTTGGAATCTAAGTTACTTGAACACGCAGCAGGTCTGAATTGCACAGCAAAAAGATGGTAAATTTTGTATTGTTTAATCTCAGAAATAGTACATGAGATTGTCAAGACTTGGACATAAGAGAGAGAATTAGAACGAACTGAGGAGGAGATTCAGTTATTTGCATGCTTTGTTGTAGAAATAAAAGAAGTTTTTAATATGCTGAGTGAAACTTGTGGTTTAAAGCTTTTTTATATATTTGTGGGATGTTTATATGAGTGTAATGCTTTCTTCATGGAAGAATATTGTACTGTGGGTAGTTTATACTTGGTTTTGTATGTAGTCAGCAGAAACATTTGTACTTCATCTCCTTTGTTTATATCCAAAATATTTCCAACATATAGTGATACTATTCTAGTGATATTTATTTTTATGACTAATACTGATACATTTTATGAAATCTATTTAAATACTGCAATCTCTACAATTGGAGATAATCTTCCAATAGTTCACTACGTAACTGAAGTGCATATTGTTACTTTCTAAATCTGTGGTCATTGGTCAGTATTTTTTTTAACTTTACGAGTGGAACCTTACTGCCAATCTACTAGTTGGTTCTTTGGTTGGTTGGTATTGGTTGTTTTGTTCTTTTTTTTCTTTTTTTTTTTTTTTTGAGGAGATAATGATTTATGAAGAAATCAAATGAAACATGAAGGCTGGTGTTGAGCCTCTGATGTTGCAATTGCAGCAAAGAGCAATGTGACTGCTACAAGTAGGAATGACCTTAACAAAGTCTTGTGGGTAAAATGACATCTCACTAGGTAGATTTATAATTTTTATCTTTTAAATAAACCAAATTAACTTAATGTTTTATTTCCTGTCAAAACCAGAAAGACTCCACTGGTTATATTTACCTGAATGTTACAAAGAATGTCACTGAATATATATGAACATCTTTAGCAAATCAACATTCTGAAAATGCCTAGAGCTAATGTAATTTATTATGCATGAAAGAAGATGCTAAATATATTGGCCTTCAGCAGAAAATAATAAAATGGTTTGATTAGGTTTAATTTAATTATTGTTGTAAGTGAAAGTCCTCTATTCCTGCCTTCTCTGCCCTTCAAAGAATCCTTCATGGAAGAAAAGCAGTGAAAATCCACTCACCATGTTGCAAAAGAGCATTTTAGTCAATACCATTATGAGATCTTGTCCACTTGTTTTCTTGTCTTGTTTTTTGAACTGTAGCATCTGAGCTTCAGTTCTTTGCCATCTGTACTCTCAGTATATATCTAATCTGGTGCCTTCCAGACCTCCTGCTGAAAAACAAAGTAGAAAATTTGCCAAGACTTTACAAGACCGAAAAGTTAAATTAACAAAATGTGATTAAGATTAGTGTTAATATTGTTATTTCAGGATTTTCCAAAGAAGACTCTTTTACAGTTAGGTTATTGCTGATTTGTTCTCTGTATGTATTTGATTCCTCCTTAGTCCTTCCTGCAGGTAGGTGAGCTTTCCATTATACATTTCCTGTATCCAAATCTTATAATCATAGAAATTTTTTGTTATCAATTTCTCTACAAAGCACATAATTCTAATCAACACTGTTACATTACAATTACTTCTTTTACTCAATCCCTTAATATCATGTAATGCAGTTTTAAGTTAATAGGAAATCCATGCGCTCCATCTAAACAGGTTCTTGTGGGACCATTTTTTTTCTTTTTGGTAGTTTCTTCTAATTTCACGGCGTAGAAGTTAATGGTTAATGTCTTTTTTTCCTTTACTCAGACTTCTATCCTATACTATTTTCTCTCATAAAGAAAATACATATCAGAATGTAAGTCACTTTTTTGACAGGAACCATATAAGAAACCATATTCTTCAAATATCTGTATTTTTATGTGTGTGCATGTGTTATCACTTCACAGTTATAGAAAATATTTGGGATCTTATAAACTTCATATTTTTGGGGGATTTATACATTCTGTTCTAAGCCTGTCTGCAGGGTGGAAAGAAGAGTATTTTCCAAGGAATCTTACACCAAGAAGACTGTGAAATCTCGGAAGCCAGTATTTAGCTATTACTAGATGAGTCCTGGTTTATACAAGGCTTCCACTGGAAATTTCTTCCACCCTACTTTTCAATGTATATCCATATACATTCCTATTCATATGCAGTTCATTTATATGTAAGGAATTCTGATGGGTGAGCAACAGGCAGAAGAAATACAAATCATGAAACATTGTGTACGTATAGTTTTCATTTACCTATCCTTATATTTTCTGTCTTTTGCCTTTTTCTTTCTCTTACATACAGCCTTTTAAAAAGTATATTACATGCTGTGTTGATTTCTGGATATTTTTATGCTTATTTCTAGATGCTAGTTCTCTTTGGAAGCTTTTGGACTATGAAAAAAGTGAACAAGTTCACGAAATGTCCCAGCTCACAGCTGGATAAACACATCATAGGATGGGTGAACAACTGGCTCATTGGTCAGGCACAAAGGGTTACAGTGAATCAGACTGGAGTGACATCAGACTGGTGGCCTGCCACTAGTGGGGTTCCACAGGGCTCCATCCTCAGCCCTGTGCTCTTCAACATCTTTAAAAATGATTCGGACACAGGACTGGAAGGGATGCTGAGCAAGTTTGCATAATATACAAAACTGGGAGGAGCTGTTGACTCCCCAGAAGCCAGGGAGGCCCTGCAGAGAGACCTTGACAAATCAGAGGGCTGGACAATCACCAATCATAAAATAGTTCACCAAGGGAAAGTGCTGGATTCTGCACCAGGGATGGGGCAACCCTGGGCAGACTGGGGAATGAGATGCTGGAAAGCAGCACCGTGGAAAGGTGCCTGGTTGATGGCAAGGTGAATCTGAGCCAGCAGTGCCCTGGCAGCCAGGAGGGCCAAGCATGTCCTGGGGTGCATCAGGCACAGCATCACCAGCCAGGCAAGGGAGGGGATTGTCCTGCTCTGCTCTGCACTGGAGCAGCCTCACCTCGAGTGCTGGGGCGAGTTTTGGGTGCCACAATATTAAAAAAGACATTAAGCAATTAGAGAGTGTCCAAAGGAGGGCAACGAGAGTTGTGAAGTGCTTTGAGGGGAAACCAAATGAGACATGGCCAAGGTCACTTGTTCTGTTCAGCCTGGAGAAGAGGAGACTGAGGGGAGACCTCATTGCAGTTACAAATTCCTCATGAGGGGAAGAGGAGAGACAGACACTGATCTCTTCTCTGTGGTGAACAGGGATAGGAGATGAGGGAATGGTCTGAAACTGTGGCAGGGGAGGTTAGGCAGGATACTAGAAAAAGGTTTTTCACCCAAAGGGTGGTTGGGCACTGGAACAAGGCTCCCCAGGGCAGTGGTCACAGCACCAAGCCTGACAGAGTCCAAGAATTGTTTGGAAAATGCTGTCAGGCACATGGTGCGATTCTTGGGGATGTTCTGTACAGGGGCAGGAGTTGAACTTGATGATCCTTGTGGGTCCCTTCCAACTCAGCACAGTCTGTGATTCTGTGATTCTGTGTGTCCGTGTGTCCTGGATTGCAGTATATTCTACTACCATCCTCACGAGGTGCTGAAACCAGGTGGGACAGTGTTTTTCTTGCCACCTTCTTACCCGACTGCCACCGCCACCCTGACTAACAGGGTCTCAGGTTGTATCCTGACTCTGGTTTTGAACCAGTATTTTCTGCCTTTAGTTTTTATTTATTCATTTATTTATTTTTATTATTTTAATTTCCCTATTAAATTGTTATTCTGACTTGGTGCCTCTCACTGGTTTGTTTTTCAAACTAGTACACTGTGACTCTGTGAAGCTGTCTTTATCCTTGTCTTGATCGACAGGGCATTTTTTTTTGCTTTGAGAACTTTGTTCTGATTGGTGGTGGGTATAAAATAAAAATACCTCCAAGAGGTTCTGCTGGCCATGATGATGGAGATGAGACACAAAAAATACTATTACTGATAATTTTTCTATCTCATATTTTTCACTATCCATGAGTACAGGTAAAGCATTTCACTGTGACACATCAATGATACTGCAGTATGGAAAAATCCTTCGCTTTGTGGGTGAGGTTGGTATGGTTTGAGTGATGTGAGTGCATATTCATCTTTAATTACCATCTAGAATTTTTTCAATTTTTTTTTTTTATAAAAGGGAAGAGTAGAAAAAAGTAGAAACAATCACATGGTGTGAATCTTGGGCTGTTCTGCACAGGGCCAAGAGTTGGAGTCGATGATCCTGATGGGTTCCTTCCAATTCAGCATTTGCCATGATTCTGTGATTCTAGGTCTCAAGAAACAGTAAAAATTTGGTTTGGCTGAAGCTTACTGAAACAGAGTTATATTGATTTTGGCTACTTCTGTTCAGTATATTTAGTTGATCTGAACAGGATTTTTGTTATTCAATGTCAATAATTTCATTATGCTATAGTTGGAAGGTTATTAATTTTGAATAATATTTCCCATACTAGAGAAATTTGGATTTTATTATCTGCAAGTTGAAAGAATATTTATTATTATCTTGATGTCAACTATATATTTTTGTTAATATTCATAGTGAGTGTTCATACTGCAAGGAACATGAGACTAAACTGAATTTAAATCCTGTTGCTAAACTGAAAGGTTTTTGAAATTGTAATACCATAGAATTACAGAGTATTTGAGCTACCCTGTCAACGGGCATGACTAAGAGACTAGCTCCATTTTCTTAATTCTCTCTATTCCCTTCTATCAAATATTTATACATATTGTTAGGATTCTCCTGAGCCTTATCCGTGATAATGTCAGGGACTGGGTAGTTTCCAGGTAGTCAGTGCCCGCAACCTCTCCTCATAGGTTCAGTGCTCCAGTCCCTTATTCCCCCTGGTGACTCTTTGCTGGACCCAGTCCAGAATGTTCATGCCTCTCTTGTACAGGGGAGCAGCATTTCCTGTGCTCCCCGTACACAGTTTCCATTTCCCTCCTATTACATGTATAGCAATACCTCCATCAGCTAAAACAATTCTTGGAAATTTAGAGTTATCTCCAGATGCTCCCAGAATGAGGTTTAGTGTTCACTTGAGAATTCCCAGGGGTTTTCTCACAATCTTGGGTTCCAGCAGTTAAGATTAGTTAAAT
Source organism: Rhipidura dahli (assembly GCA_013399225.1). Taxonomy (NCBI): domain Eukaryota; kingdom Metazoa; phylum Chordata; class Aves; order Passeriformes; family Rhipiduridae; genus Rhipidura; species Rhipidura dahli. The sequence goes on along the minus strand of VXAC01008201.1, from coordinate 233,508 downwards.
TAATCCATAAAACAGCACATGTAAAATGGAATAATGTAGACCCAAATAAGAATGATTAATGAAACAAATTGTCAGGAGGTGGCCTGCATACCTTTTATAGATTGTAGCTTTACTGCAGCTACTCCGCTTAAACACAAATATGAATTTACAATGACATTTTTTCCTGTTCACTATGGTGAATAGGATTGGGTAATCTGGTGTAGGTTATTTGAAAATAAGAAGAAGCTATGTTTACAAATAAAACCAGAAGTTTCCTTTGGAGTTTCTCAAGACATTGTGAAAAACGATGAAATAAACGGTTGTCTTTGGCAGAGGTTAATGCTGGAGTGGTATTAAAAGCAGTGTCCCTCTATACAGAGATACAGAATCTGTATTTCAGTGAAAATTTCTTAACATGGAACACAGTTAAACATTCACAGTAAGATTTGATCCTATTAAAAATTCTTTTTTTTTTGTTCAAGAGCTACAAGTAATGCTTTACTTACCTCTTTTTTTTTTTTTGTGAGTCCCAGAAGACTGAAGGTTTTGCATTGTACCAGTATTAAGTAGGTGACAGTTTTATATTTAAGAGCTTAAAATTTACATAAATAGCACAAATAGAGTATGGAGAATGAGGTAGAAAAAGGAAAGAATGATGGCTCATCTGGATGCATAGTGAGGTTATAGGTATTCTTTCACTACTAGATAGAAGGTGTCTCTTCCTGCCTGTTTTTGCCTTATTGTTATATCTACCGTGTTGTGGTATCTTTCTGGTACTTCAATTCCAAACAACAGAAAAAAAATTGACATGCATCTTTTCCAAAGCTCCTATAAATGACTGCACACATTATTCACAAAGAGCTTCTGTGAGGGAAGAGCTCTGGTCTCCTTCTGCCTAAAACTGCTCACATCTGGAATAAATCTAACTTAAATCAAGAAATAAGAGTAGTTCTGTGCTTCTCACATATCTCTTTGCATGTCACAGCTATGCCAACATTTGACTCTGCCCATTGTTTAACTTTGTTCCTAAGTGTCAAAAAATAATTTGATGTGTTTGTTTGAACACTGAATATTTTCTAAAGAACTTGGGAAAGTTTAAGACTGTATTTTAATGTCTGCATGTATATAAAATATAAGACTCTTAAATATTGATAAAAGTAGCAATTTAGGGTGATTTCACTGTTCTTTTCTATTCACACAGAGCACCAAATTGTAATATTTTTCTTGTTTGATTATTGGTAACTGGTCATGGATTCGTTATTCTGTTTCATATATATATATTTTAACATAAATAGCCATAATATAGCTTTGCTTGCATTCCAATTACACAAATTACATCTGTTTAAAGACATTTTGACTAGACTACATTTAATATTAAAAGCATATAGATGTCTCTTTTTTTCTTCTTTTTATTCCTATATCTCTTTATAATTGATTAATGCTCATTTGGATGAATAATTTATAGCTCATATAGCTTCTGGCTTATTAATTGTTTAATTTCAGAGGAAGTAACTGACTACTAAGTAGAAGCAAGCTGTCATTCAAAGGGACACATTAAATTTAAATACTCCATTGATGCATAGAGTAGAAGTAGTCAAAGTATTTAATATGTGCTTCTTACATCTAGTGCTATACTTGTAAAGAAGAGTAATGACAGTGAAGATTAAAGGGTATTAAGATTTTTTTAAGATAGAAGAGGTATTTGATAGCATGTGATGTGGTAAATTTTATGATCCTGAGTTGTTTTTGTTTTTCTTAATAAGTCTTTTTTTGCACTTTTACCTTTCTCTCCAATGCCAAGCAGAAAGATGAGCAAATTGAATAAACAGTGCTCAGAGATAATAACAAACAAGATTAAATATGCAAATGATTAAATGATAAAATTCAGCTTAAGTTGTAGATAAGCCTTCTCGCCTTTGCAATTGAAATTAATCTCAAGATATGTTTAGATCAAAGGATCAGAATCTGAATCAACATTGATTTTTGATAAGGATATGTGGTAGTTCTACATCACTTGAGAGCCTGACACTTGCTAGACAGGACTTAATTTTCATTTTAGGTAGGTCAAGAAAAGAAGTTCTTCCTCCCTACAGAGAATTCACTAGTGTTCTTTAACATGTTGGATTTCGATGAAACATTTTTGGAGGATTTTATTTTAGGAAATGATAATATCAACAATTTCCCACGATTTTTTTATTATTATTTTATACATGACATAGGTAACTTCACCTTATACGTTTACAGTGTGTTTTTTTATATAAAGGGTAATTAATTAAAGACAAAATATTTCAAAGGATCTTCTGTCTTAGCTTTTTGTTGTAGTTATTCTCCTGTTCTTTGAAATAACTCAATTATTTATTTTTATTAGTGATGGGAAGGAAGTGAAAAATAGGAGTCAAATAGCCTGCAGTTGAATTTCTTTGTTTTGATCTTGACATTTAAAAACTGGAAAGTTATTCTATACCATGGAAGACAGGTAATGATATATCTCCATCTGCCAAAGCCAAAAAAGTTTTTAATAAGATGTGTATCTAGTTTTCTTTTCTAACAATTGATAGCATGTTCTGTAAGAAGATGTAATAATCCCAAAATAATTTGCATTTTCCCCATTTTCAAAGCTGCATGCCTTACAGAGCGGAAAGAAAAGACTCTGGGAAACATATTCACTGCTACACAAAACTGATCGAAAAAGTAAAATACCTTGCACGTCTGTTATCTTTACCATTCTCCTATCCTCATGAGCACTGCAGGAATCTCTCTTTTACAACAAAGAAAACATATTGAGAAGGCAAATACTTTTATGTTAGTCATGGTCTCCAACAGCAGGAGGTCTCCATATGATGTGACACCTGAAGGCCCTTTGAGTTCTGAGTCTATTACTCGACACCTGCTCAACTTCTTTTCCAGAAGCATCAGGTGTATACAATGGCTGGACTAGCAGGCATGATTGGTTCTCTGCAATCATCTTTCACAGCTCTGGCTATGAAGAAGAGCTGCCAATTCTCAATAAACCCTTGCAGAGCAAGGTGCCCATAGGTCCTAGCAGCATCTCTAACAGGAGAGCTCCAGGGTGCTGGCTCATTACCATACCATCCAATCTCACAGTGCTAACTTTTCCCCTCAGACCCTTTCATTAGCTGGCAGTGCCAACTAATTCTCCAGTCATCAAGTGTTCTATAAAACAAGTAATTGCAGGAGGACATCTTTTGAACATACAATAGCCTGTAGTCCAAATGTTGCATTCTTTAACCCTTCACAATGAAAGCAGCCTGGATCATTGGCAGTTACAGTGCATAATAGATCTTTCTCAAACTGAAGACTGAGTTGACTGAGACCTCAGCTATTGTGACTTCTGGAACTCTACTAACTATGACACTACTTATGTTTTCTGAGGTAGGATAAATACAAAGTCAACGAATCTCTCAATTTTTTTTTTTTTCCTCAGGAAACTCAAATCCCTATGACAGGCTCTCTAAGAAGTGCCTCACAAATTGGTATGTCTGGGAGAAATTGCAGAAAAGGAGAGGTAATATAAATATGAACTGAATGTGTTTTTTAATGAGAAATGAAGAGGCTTTTTAAAAATATAACCTCCTACCTTAACTAATGATGTTAAGTAGTCTGAAGTGGACAAATACCAGAAACTTTGAATTCAGGTATGATACATTAGAAGGAATCTCAGTGGAAACATAAAAATGTGATTTCATGCTCAGAATTTCTCTGTCTATTGTTATAGCTTTCAAGTGCCTTGCAATATTAAGCAAAATAATATTGTTTCCTCCTCCAAAAATGTTCACTGACTTCTTTCTATATGTACTGTACTGTATGTTAACATACATGACACTTTAACCTTTTCACAAATGTTTTCTCAGTTACATGCTTAGTACTCTGCGTCTCAGGTGCCAACTTATTCACGAACAAATAAACAGTGGATTACCTTAGAACACTTGGTATAGGGAGTTCCAGAAAAATATGAAGGAATGAATTGATATAATTGTTTGAAGGCAGATTAAATTATGTGTAGATGTTTAAGATCAGGGGAGTAGTCCAAGAAAAATGGATCATTTCACTGAAACATGGCTATTCCCTTTAGCTGTGCCCTAAAATCCTCAAAGTGGAAACAGACAAATACACAGAGAGTCTACTGGGAAGGAAAAATCTTGTGTTGAGAAGAAGGGACCAAAATACCAAGAAACAAGAAGAGCTAGTAATGTACCTAGAAAACACTACATTGGCAAATACAATTTCTAAATCTTTTGTTCTTACCTAGACACCAAAGTTTATTATCATAATTGGTACCTCATGATGCTACTGAGGAGAAAAATGATGGCAAAATTTAAATTTGTTTCAGCTGAACCAATGCAGTAAACAAATGCAAAAAAAAAGAAAAAAAATAAAAATCTGTAGTTACCTTTTAAGCTTACTGCATCACTACAAGTTGGTTTTAAACTGTTTTACAAATACTAACTACTTAAGAAAGGGTGGCAGGTAAAGGGTAGAAAAAAGTGTGAGTCCTCCTGGATATATCTTACTTCTGCTGTGAACAAGCAATGCTGGATACAATTGCCCAGCTGTCCTTGGAGCTTCAAGGTTAACTAACAACTTCTTGTAGTTAGATCCCTACTGTTTCCAAGTTAATTGGTCCACCCTGCCACATTTGTACAGAAATCATGCTTCCCTGGAAAGTCAGTTCAAACTACCTGACATTAGACAGCATTTTCACAGGGGAAAACGAGGCATTTCGGTAAAGATCAAGTGACTATAACCTTAGAGAAGTGGGACCTAAAAGTATAATACTGAAAATTTCCTGCCTGTTTGTGTTTCCTGGCTATGATGTGAAAGAAATAATAATTCTCTTAAGAAGGAAAATGCAATTTGTGATGGCAGTTTGCACCTGTGTCTAAGTCTAAGTGTTAGGTTTACATGGGTATCTGGAGTCTGTCAATGTGGGGTCATGAAGGGGTTTCTCACAGGACAATAGATTAGATTTGTCAGTTAATGTACCAATAAAATGGACAGGAGACTCCTACTTAATGTTAACTCAGGCACAGTTCTTTGTCAGTGCAGGATCCAAACTGTATGGTCAGTAGAGCTGAGATGTATGGAGACACCTGTAAAAATGTGAAAAGATTCGAATCTAGCCTGTTTTTTCAAACACGGCTGAGAATTTAGATTTTTTATTTTTATTAAAGCAAAAAATTCCTTAATCTAGCAAGCACCTACAGACCTCATATGCATATTTCTACTCACTATAGAATCTGTACCATTTTTTAAATCAACATTTCATATCTAAAACATTTGATTTGTTCATTTCCCCCGAGGAAGGTTGACACACCTCTTTGCTTCTGTTTTAGGACCATACTAGTTGTGATGTACAAGTCTTTCCTTTAGTTTTTCACTTTGATAATTTATAAATAAACTTTTTCCTTCTTTTCCTCTTTAAATAACATCATGCCATTTCACAGTTATTGTTGTATTATCACTGTTTTAACAGTTGTTTTTAAATTCTGTGGAAAATCTGTAGGATCAATGAGAAAAGATAGATTTTCACAAAAGGTACCTAGAAGAACCTGGTATAATAGATATCCTTTTTCTGTTTGAGATGTGAAAAATGTAGCTTGACTTACTGGATAGTCAAAGAAAAATACAGAAAATGGCCAACAGAAGAATGAGGGATTGCAAACTCCCTCTTTGTGATTTCTCATTGTACCAATCTTGATGTAGCTTGCAATTTCATGCTCAAGATTTGTAGTTAACACTGGAACTTTTCTCAAGAAATTCAAAAAATGTTCCACAATGGTGCAGAGGAGAAATGAGATAAAATTACTCCAAGTGAAATCCATTATTTTTTTTCCCCCTGACTTAAACAGGAAGTAGCCCTTTTCATGTGTTCATTTGAGAAGGTGTTTGCTCTCTCCCCACCTCAAAAATAAGTTTACCTGTGGTTTTTTTTCTAAAATGAAATGAGTCTTGTGCCAATGCTCAGATATTGTATGGTGTACCAGCACTCTATAAATGACCACTGCTGACTGAAGGGCAAAGAGGTATTAGAAGCATTTTGCCTATTTTCTAAATGCTCTTTTACATTTTTTTGATGTGTCCCACTGCTTGCAATGATGCTACTGTTTAGATTAAACTCTTTCCTTAAGTCCACATTCAACCGTCGTTCTCAACTGATTAACTGTGCCCTAAGTAAGACTTTTAATACTGTGTATAAAGTAGTAAAGACAGAAGATTCACAATTCAAACTAGAACTGTTTCGAGGTTTCTGACTTGCAGCTGCCATTCTCATCACTATGACATTAGTCCAGCTGAATGGGATATCAGTATTATACCTTTTATACCTTTACAAATTGATCCCCTGATAGCAGATAGGAATTCTTAAGTTCAAAATACACTGGTTTCTGTGATCTTATAAAAACACTGAAGAAGAATTTTCTAGCTTCTTAGATCCTTTCACTCCTTCCTTGATAAGTTTATTCTACATGGTTTTTTTTTCTGAAATGACTAGAGGTTGCTAAATTATTAGATTTATTTAAGAACTCAGCAGTCAAATGGTTTCTCAGTTTGTCACTGCATTTTTAGTTGTCAGTTATTTACTTTAATTTTTAATAAATCATTGATTACTCTTATTTTTTCACTGTGTGCAGGAATGGGTACAACTGAGAAACTAAAATAAAAGTCAGGATTATCCTAATTGTTTGTTAATTAAAATTAAGAAATCCATGAGAATATTTTTGCTCTACCGAAGTCAGGGTAATTTTTATTGGCTTTTATTTTGTTGGTTTGTTTTATTGGTTTGTAGAGCTTTTTAAAAAAGAATGTACAAATGGTGGTATCAAAGTATTTTTGCCCCTATTTCTTATATACTGGATACACACATAATTGTGTTTGCCGGTCATTCTGACTCACCTGACAGATGCAAAAGAAAAAGACAAAACCACCTACTATGAACTTCATGCAAAGAGCTACAGCAAATGTTTTATATTATAGTCATATAAAGAAGTGTGCCATTTTATAAAAGAAAATTTAGAAGATGTGTAGTTCCTCTGAGTGTATCTTTAGAAAAGATAATATAAAAATAATTTTTAAACTCTATTTGTTTTCTGCTGTTAGGTTCCAGTTTGTGTAGCTCTCCAAAGAAAGCATCAGGCTTATTTGTTCAATTCTGTGTCAGGATTGCAAAGAATGTAAACACTCAAATGAAATAATAGCTGAAGCCGTCTGCCCCCCTCCTTTTTTTTTTTTTTATTATTTTGTACAGTATCTCACCTTTATATATTAATAATATTAAACTAAGAATGTCATCTCCTGCTTTGGGCTTAATTTGGCCTTTATAAACTAGCTTGACTTTTGAAATTTGTCAGTACGATTAAAAATTAAGTATAATTTAGGAAACAGTATTAAATATTTTTTGTCTAGGCTGCTGTATTCCTTTTTCTCCTGAAGGTAATGTTAAAGGGATGTTGTTTGATGCTTGTTTAGAATGCATTTATGAAAAACAATTGCTTTTTTTTTCTTAGAGCAAACTTTCTTGTAAGCATCTGAAAAATATCGAGAATTTAAAAGAAATGGAGTGTATGCTTAAGTCTGCTGCGTACAGTTCCATCCATGCTCACAGATTACAGAGGTAGTTTAATCACCCATAAGAAATTACCAGCGTCTCTGTTCGTGAAGCATGACATTTCAATTGCACAGCCAATAAAAGAATTACATGAAGAGGGCTGAAATGATTTACTGTATGGAAAGCCACAAGACCAAGGTTACCATGGTGAGCTACCTTTCCATGCGCACAAGGTCAAGTGAGAGTGACCTGTCAGTGGACAACCTTCAGTGCTAACATAGTAATATATTGCACCAACAGGGGTTTGTTGATCAGCTTCTTAAATAATTATAAGCATCCTAATATTTGATATTTTTTCGTTGATGAATGCTTTACGCGTGGACAATAGGGAATAAAGCAATCTTCATTTTCTGCTTTGGCAATAGCAGTTTAACAGCATGAGACGAAGATCTGTGTTTAGCAAATTTTTATGAATTGTAATTGTATGCAGTAATATTTCTTTGGGTATGTTCAGAGGTTAAAAAAAGCTTACTAAGGGTTTTCAGATATTTAATCTAGTCTGTATGAGATGCTAGTTGATGCCTTTCATATTTTCTGACTCTGCAATATTGTATATTGCAGAATTCTTTCAGTTCTGATGGGGCTGGAGATAGGGAAGCAGGAAGGATTGCAAATAGTCTGTGTACAAATATTGTCAAAGAAAATATACAATTATAATTAAAATGCTCAGGAAAAAAGTCTAAAAAGCAGGCAGTTCATCTAATGGTTCTCTGAAAAATATTTTGTTGATGCATAAAATGAGAACTATACTAATAAATGTCTCTTGAATTACATATGCTGTAAGAAAATGAAACCCTTTGGGTTATGAATCTTGGATTTAAAGAGGCAGTCATCAAATATTTAAGATGAAAATGCAGTAACACATGCTAGCTGTCATGTGTAAGTTTGGTGAATGTTATGACAAGGTTTTTAAAACATTCATAGTCACAGTGTTTTTATAAAAATGTTCATTAATTCAAACAGACATTCATATCTGGCAACCTGCATTACAATTGAGATTTCTAGATGCATGAGAATCTTGGTAAAACCAAGAAAATATGGGTGAAATATATAGCAATCATGTTTAAATTATACATTATAAGGCATACCTATCGGTATGTTGTCATATTATGCATTAAATTTAGTGCATAAATCAGGTTGTTATAATTCTGATGTCACCAAAAGGCACAAAATATGACAAACAGGACTAGGCATGTAGATATTATCATACTCAATAATTCAATGAGCATTTGTTTTATGTAAATAAACTCCTGTTAATAAAAATTACACTCATTTATTTTACCACTTCCAAGCGATAATTAAAAAAATGTCCACTTTCTTGAAAATCATTACAAAATGTGAATAATGCATTTGTTTAATATCTTTATAAACAAGATCTTACCATAAGATTAGTCCAGGAAATGAAAGTGTTATTGATTTCTATAATAATTTTGTAATACTGTTACATTGCAGTGCTGAAACTGCTAATCTTGTTTTTGTGGAGAACTCTATGCATTTAAAGCAGTGCTTGAACTCTCACATACAGCATATAAAATAAACAATATTAATTTGATACAGGCTACTATTGTTGAATCTGCAGAAAAAATACCTTTCAAAATATGGAGAATGGAAGAGGGAAATTTTTTTAACTGCAGCTTTTAATATAATGAATACAATTATCTGTTAAAAAATGTAATACGTGGGGTTTTTTCCGGAAACTCAAGTATATAGGGTGACAATATGCCAAAATTTCAAAATGGTTTCAGGTCTTCTTAATTTGCATTTGATATGTGTACCAACCTGAGAAAAGTTTAGAGTTGTGATCTTAATAAATACCTGAGGTATTATGATTATGAGGCATCTATAAGAGAGGCTATTATATATCACCTGACCTTTCATCTACATTCCATTAAAAAAACAGAAAAAGAAAAAAAGGAAAAAATTAAAATTTAAAAAAAATACAGGAAACTTTTTATTGTCTGCTTTTAAATCCAGAATATCATGTTTAATTGGATTTTTTTTTCTATTGTTCTTCCTTTTTTCTCCTTATAATAATTAGTAGGTGTAGACTTCCTTAAGACTTAAGGATCTTACCAGAACAACAAAAGATGGAAGTGAATATATGTGTGGAAAAAGATTCAAGTCAAGATCTACTTCATGCTAAGGAGATTAAAACAGAGCTGAAAACATTTGTCTAAGTGCTCCTAATCAAGTTAGTGAGCCAGATCATGGCAAACCTGTGGACATCTTGATAAAACACAGCACATAAGGAAGGCAAAATTCTTGAACCTAACCTTCTTCCACCCTTCATCACAAGATCCAACAAGCCTCTTGGCAGGAAATAAAAGACTTTTTATCTTCTGATCTTTATGAAAAGTAGCTAAGTAAGTACTTTTAATGTACCAGGTTTAGCTGAAGTTGAGTATGCTGCTGTGAATGGTTGTCCCAGCTGAGCATCATGTCAGAGCACTGCTATTCAGCGGACTGTTAGTGGCAAGCTGCTACAGCCACTTCTTAGCTCTGTAAAGCAGCAGAAATCAAAGCAGGCCTTGTTGCTGTGCACAGAGAAACAACAAATTACCCCAAAGTGAATTTTCCAGCTCGCCTGGAATGTTGTGGGGGCAAACATTGAAAACTGGAGGGTGTGTATTCACTGGTGAAAACTCTTCCATTTGCTGGCAGGACAAAATTTCCATATTTTGTAAAGGAGTGCCAATTAGACTGCCAACTGTATTCTGGCCAGTAAAAAGTTATTTTGATGGTGAATTGGAGTCAGATGTCAGACTTCCAACTGAAGAACTGAGCATGGTAAAATATATTTATAGTATTAAATTAACACAATTTTCATGTATCTCTTGTAAGAGAGATTTTGCCTTTTGATTCCACTGTCATTCACTTTAAATTACACAAAGGTATTAAAGGTCAGATGAACTAGAATGAAAAAAGAACATCAAAGTCACTGAATAATCTTGTTTTCCTATTTATACAACAGCACTCCAAATAATTAATCTAGGTATCTCTATTAAACTGAAAAGGTTGTGATACTAACATTTACTTGATTTTTTTTTTTTTTTTTGACCACTGAATCATTTAGAAGAATTTATGAAGGTGAAGTCTTGTCTATTGGAAGGGAATGTTCACTTTGCACCAAAGATTACTGGCAGCAGTGTGATGTGGAACAGATTACTTACTACCTATATATTCCCTTTTTTAATTTGAAAGCAATCCAAAATGCAACTGATAATATTCAGAACTGTATCTGTTTTTATAAAATAATTTCTCAGCTATTATATTTGTGAGGCTGTTAAAACACACATTGTTCTCCTGTTCCATAAGGGAATTCTGAGCATATTTTTCTGGAAGGACTGCTGTTTTTGGAATTTATCTTCCTTTTCTTCAATTTCTAGGACTTGGCTCCCCTTTCAAGAGTATGTAAAGAATACTGCTTTAGTTTAGTTTTTAGTATTTCTTATAATTTACTTTACAATTTTACTGCCAGTGTAGTAGAATCTGTGATTTTTTTGATCTGAAAAAATACCTTTCTATTGGTTTGTTTTGTCCAGTTAATACTTTCATCACGGTTTTGGCTGGGGTAGTTGGTTTTCTTTAGAGTAAGTACTGTGGGCCTGTGTTTTGGATTTTTGCTGAAAACAGTGTCAATAACGCAGAGATATTTCATTATTGCAGAGCAGTTCTTACACAGTGCTGAGTTCTTTTCTGCTTCTTGCACCACGCCACCAGTCAACAGGCTGGGGCTGCACAAGGACTCGGGAGGGGACACAGCCAGGGCAGGTGACTCCAGCTGACCAAAGGGATATCCCACTCCGTATGACATCATCATGCTCAGTGGATAAACCTGGGGGAAGAAGGAAAGGGGGGGGAGTTTTTCGGTAATATAATTACATTTCATTCTTAAGTGTATACAAACTTTATGTGCTGGTGGAAAAAAAAAACCACGGGAATTGTCAGTAACCTTTGATAGCAGGAGAGAGTATAAGCATAAATCAAATTAAGGAATAAATATAAAAAATGTAAGTTTAAAAAATCAGAATTTTAAAGTGGACATAAATCCTTGTTTCTTCTCCTTTCAGCTGTATAATTCATACCCATGTAGAGAGAGAAAGGGAAGAGAAAGAAGAATCATTGTACACTGAGGATCTTATGCAACCTATTACAGGTGCTGTAGGTATAGCAGAGCTCCTGAGCCTCTGGAGCTGTATGGAGAATTGAACAAGGGAAAAAGATTGTTGCAACTATTTAATAGTAATATATTTGAATTAAGATGGCATTTAAAGTAAGCATACATTAGGAGAAGATGGAGCTTGAAAATGGTAATATCCTTGAATATTCTATTCTAAACATTTTCATAATATATTTGGTAAAACTTTTAGGACGTGTTAATTTTCTAAAGGCTTTTCTCTCTTATAATCCTTCTGTCTTTTTGTGACCTATAGGTTTTCCTATGATTGCAGGTTTTTTACTGCAGATCTGCTGAATTTGCACTGCTAGTTCATATAGCAATAAGCTTCATACAGCTTCCCAAGATTTGGTAAAGACTACTGAATATTTTTGAATAAATGTGTATACATTTTATAGGGTATATTTGGTAGACATTGCATTCTGTATTCAGTGTCTAATACATACCGTAAGGGTCTTCAATTGGGAGCGCTGTTGTCATTTTCATTATGAGGAAGATACTTTATTAAAAACCCCAAAACAACAAGAATGGTCCAGATGGAGTTTCTCATTTTGAATTCTTTTCCTTGGAAAACTGCAGGTGCACGATGATAATTTGACAGTGCTGCATTATGGATTAGCTAGGGAAGGCTATTGTACAGTGAGCTCTGCAGCCATTTCATTGACCTCCTTGAAGTCCAAGCATATAATCTCTGTGACACCGACACTACTGCCAAGCTCGTATTTAAGTGGTGCAGCTAACAAAGTCTTTGAAAGAATTGTTTTTAAAAGTACTGAGAGACATGGACATTCAATTCTGCAAAAAGTAATTTTATAAATAGGATTTGTAGTTCCTAAGGCTATAAAGAAAACAATCAAATTGCACCAATTAATGTTTGGCACTGTATAAACAAACGCTTATTTTAGATATTCATGAATTAATAGTATATTCATATACACTGATGACCTATATGTGAAGTATTAACTTGATTCAGTTTAAAATGCCTAAGAGATTAAAAAATGCCTAAAAGGTTAAGCCTTAAAATATTTTTAATAGAAAAAGATTGACTATAAGTAAAATAAGAATAATCTGTGCAATAAATTATTGAAATACATGAACTAGTTGTATCTAGTTGTATGTTTTGGGGAGGAAGGTTGTTTAAGTTGAGGAGACAAAATTCTAGAAAAGTATTTAAATTTAATATCAACTTAAGATCAATTTAAATTTCGATTTTGCATTTTCAAGAATGCTTTTTTTCATAGACTAGGTATATATTGGTTGGCTGGCACAGATTTGGTAGATAGATAAAGAAGCCTGTATCTTTCCAACTCTGTTAGAAAAACTTGGACATATGACATCATAAAAGTAATATCATGCAAAGGAATCTTCTAAATAAATTCCTGGCTACAGGAGCTGAAAAAAAAAAAAAAAAAAAAGAAAAAATACATGGTTTGGAGAAGCAAATTTCAAATGGAAGGAGTTTGAAACCATGAATTTAGAAAGATAAGTAGATTGTATAACAACAGTGGAGAAGGTGCTTGTCTGACCAATGTGTATGGAAAGAAGACATGAATTTAGAGTAGAAGGAAAAAGTAAGGCTACTGTAACCTAAAGAAAAAGGAGTTTTACATAGGCCCTCGAATGGCTGCAATATATAATACCTCCTGTCAAGTACTTTTTCTACTGTCACTTTCTATCTCCTTTGTATCCCTCCTTTGTCCAACTTTCCCACACCCTCTTACCATAAATGTCAGTTTTTCTTGGGTGTATCTTTTGCCTTCTAGTTTCCATCCAAATCTCTGGGTTTGCATATTCTAAGTGTGTGAATGCTAGTTCTTTTTCTAGCCTTGTCTCCCACCTCTTGTTTTTATTAGTACTTACTTTGCAACCCAGGTGACCTTGCTTTTCATCACATTATTTCTACACCAAATGCTTTGGTTGCCCTTAGTGCTCACCTTTATATAACCATTCAGAACTCTCCTTGTACGTGTACATAAAGAGAGGAAAAACAGTCGGTGAAAAGTTCATCAAAAGCAAAGATTGAAATTCCTAAGTGTAGTGGAATTGGACTTTTAAGAGTTTTATTTAATTGTTTATTTATTGTTCATTGAGTTTCACTGTGGTATTTTTCCATGCTTTTTAACTTGCCTGTTACCAAAAAAAAAAAAAAAAAAAAAAAAAAATTTCTAAATTTATACAAAATTACCAAATGCCTCATGTTTGTGTCTTACTCTTTCGACTTCTGCTTTTTTATCACAGTATCACAAAATGGGAAGGTTTTATGATGTTAATATTGTTATTGATAACTTATGGTTTTTGATTCATTTAATATCTTTTCCTGGATTATGAACAGAGGGTTTTGAGGTTTTTGAAGTTTAGCATTAAGCAGTAGTGAATCAGAATTCATTTTGTGGACAGGTCCAGTTGCAGATATTGAAACCAATATGTAAACTAGGTCCTATTCCATCTCATATTAGTTGAGCTTCTTTGTATTTTGGGATTTACTCCTTTACTAGCAGCAACATTCAGAAGATGAAAATGTATTGATGAACAGTAGAGGTTAATCTAGGATACATCTCATATACTGTAGCTGTTTTCTTTTTCTTTGATAGTTGTTTCAACCTGCACATAAGTACATTCAAGAATCTATAGATTTTGGAAAGCACACCTGGATTTACAGCTTATTTTTTGAATCCATGTTTCTTTCTTAGAAAAAAGTTAACTTGAATTACCTTGCTGGTTCTGTGTCCTTAAGCAGTTCAGACATGATTACCCACAGTGACATGCTTGCTGCATTGCCATACACAGAATGACTTTCAGCCTTAGAAACATTTGTAAGACTACTACCACCAAAACCAAAATGATCAATTGTTTTATACCGGTCCATTTTTCAGCTTCATTTCTTTCTTAAGTCAGCTGAGGGATATTTCTGCATTACCAGAAGATGCCGTTTCAGTTTGCATCTTAAACTATACTTTGTCCCCAGATGATATTGTAAAATGAATTGCATTCAGGCAGAGGCTTCTCAAGCACAACTGCTTCATTTAACAGCAGCATATAAGCATTCAACTCCCAATCCCTAGAGTTCTCCCTTTGCTAACAGTTATAGCATCAGACTTAAACTGGCAAGGTGTTTTGAAGAATGCAGTTTTTCTGAGCCAATTAACTTATATTGTAATCTATACAATATAACACTTCTTTCTGTTTTAAACACAGCAACCAAGAAACCTAAAGAAATCAGAAAAAGTCTTTTGTCAGCTTCTCAGATAAAAATAAAAAAAAAAATAAATTCAGGATTTATCTGAGACTTTGAATAATTTTAAATGGAGCAGGAATTTCTGTCTTAATCTGTTTGTCTTCGAGAATTTTCTAACAAGAATAATCATATTTTTATCATATTTCAAATGGTAAAATGGGGGTAGAAAATTCCATATCGATGTAAAATTCTACCATTATAAAAATCTTAATGGCAGGACTAAGAATTATACACTGTGCACTAAATTTTAAAATTGTGGAGTATAAAATTCTTATTTTATCTGAGTGCTTTTGAGGGATTCATGGATACTGTTGCATAAGAGCCTTCTCATCTAGGGAAATCTTGTCAGGAGTTTATTGATAAGGAAGAAAGATTAATTACGTGTTCAAGAAAACCAAAATCTGTGTCAGAAGGGAATTCTCCTTCTCTGCCTTAAGAGAACTATTGTTTTCTCCCGGAACTGGCTGGATTTGCAATGAGGTTGTACCCACATGATTTTGTACACTCCTCATTTTTTTCTGTTTTCTGTAAACTCCTTTTTCTTTCGTTTTCTGTCCTGAGAAGACTCAAATAAGAACTTAACTGTGTTAACTGAAGTAAACTATACCAGTCAGGGATTAGAGTTTTACTCTGTTTGTTTGGAGATAGTAGAAAATAGCTGGTAATTAAGACACATTAAAAGAAGATATTCACTGAATCAAGTAATCAACTCTGGAAACTGGAACCAGATGACAGTAGTGAATTTTAAAAACACCAATAATTCTTTAAATCAGTAATTTTACTCACCATTGTCTGGTGTTGGACATTATCTCCTTTATGAAAGTGTATTGAGAAAGGATACAGACACAGATACTTCATAAATTTTCAGTCAGTCTTTGATTTTGGTTTTGTCATGCATGCAGTGGGATTTGCATGGATGGCTGATCAACTTTAAGTTCTTCATATTTTATAGGTGTTACAGAAAAAGAAAAAATCAATCAGTGTCATACATGGGCTTTTGTGTTCTGGCAAATTGCGTTTTTGAATTCTAATGGGGAAAAAAGCTTGTTGTTATTGTTGTTTTAGTTTTTTTTTAGGGGAATCCCAGTATCTGATGACGAACAAAGAAGCTAATTTCTGTGCTTCTCTTTAGGGCTTATTTTTGCCACCTTTTTTGTTCATTCTCATGTGTAAGGTCAAGTGCCTTCAGTACGTTGCCATACCCCAGGCTATACTATTTCCTTGTTGATTGTATGTGATACCAGTTCAGTGCCGGATTTTAAGTTTTTCCAACTTACAGAGAACAGCATCAAGTGCAGTCATCTCAAGCACATTTTAGGCTAGATAAATATATGTAAAGATAGAAATTTATCTTTGAAATTTACCCAAAAAAATGTTTTCCTCCTCATATAAGACCACGGTCTTTTCATTTACAGGATGGCTAAGGATCTGATTTGCTCTTTGGGCAAGAAGATTCAGGAGTACCTCAAATTCTTTTTCATTTTCAATTTTTTTTTTTTTATTTTCTAGCTGTAGGTGTCAGTACTAAATTTCCCTTACATCTCTAAGGTTAGAAAACTGCTTTAATTTTTATATTACCCACTGCATGTACATTCCAGATGTCATGTAGACATCTTTTTTATATAAGAAAGGAGACTGCATTATATATTTTTTCTTCCACTACTGGTGGACGCCAGTGATGATTCTTATGTTTTTTAACCTCTGGAATATTTAAACCTATACACCTGGCAAGAATCTTTGGTGACCAGATTTTGGTACAACAGGAGAAGCAATTTAGCCAACCATTTTGAATATAAGAGAACTAAAACTTTGTATCATCCAGTATCATGGTCAAGATGTTAAAACCATGCAAGTTCTATCTATAGAGACTAAAAACTAATACAGAATTAAAAAGGAAATAAATATAGAAGCAGCAGAGATAAAAGTGAAAAGATAAAGAATACAGAAAAAAACCCAGAAAAAAACCCCCATGGAATATTCAAAACTGTTTTATAACTCTTGCTTTCCAAAATAACTTTTTTTTTTTCCATATTCAATTGTTTTTGGCAGGAATCAATTGAGGTCTTTCACTTTCATCTTCTTTTTATGCTGTTAGTTTTCAAAAATACATTTACCATAATTACCAACAAACACTGATTTACAAAGGTGTCCCTTGATGCTTATCCAAACAAGTGGTGAATAAGGAGATTTACAGAGTAATACTCTACACATGTACAGCTCTGTAGAAGGCCAAGGTTCCTTTAAAGCATCTAGGTGTGAAGTTGAATGCTCAAAATCAAGTTATATATCTTTACAGATCACAGAGTTTGTCGAAGTGACTGGAAAGTCAATAGTCATTAGAGCTTCTTTGCTTGCAGAAAAGTTCCATTCTGCCCAATGCAGTTCCTCAACTGACCTCTTGGCCAAAAGCTGCAATTAAAAGGTGCCTCTCCTACACAGGATAGATGAGAACAGTGTTTTCTATGCCAGCAAAAATAGAAAAAAGTTTCTTGCAGATCTGTTCATAGTTTTGGATGCTCTTCTCTCTTTCCTAGTCCCTTTAGCTTCCCAGAAATTTGAGTCATCTGCCTAAACTGGTAGCTTCTGCTTTTTCTCTCATCCTGCAGTTCAGATACTTCTTGAGGAGTACTTTTAAATTTAGAGACCCTACTCTCTGGTGGGATTTAAAATTAGAACAATGTAATATTAATGATTCTCCTTTAAAATATTCTTCCTGTACCTATAAAATCCTGCTTTCTTCTTGTCAGTACTGGTGCTAAGAGGTGAACAAATTCAACAACATGAGGAATGACCCTCATTCCATCTATTTTTCAGAGGTAGAGTCTCTCTTCTAATGTATCTCCTAAATTTATGTCCTTTTGTCTGTAGATAGTAAATTAAGCTTCCAGTTTTCTTTCCTAAGCTTGAGACCTCTGAAATAAGCATTTATCTTTCATATGTTCAAAGTCAAGAATGTTATTGGTATTCACAGGTCCACAGGCATCAAGAAATTTCCTGTGCTTTTCATTTTATGAATTTAGCCATTTCTACTCAATGGCTGTCCAAATGGATAGTGGCCTGAATTGAGTTTTGCTATGTAACAGTTGAAATATATCCTCCTAATAGAATCAGGGCATAATCCACCAGAAATCAGACAATATTACTGGCATTGTTCAGAAACTTTTTCTTCATCTCCTGTCATACCACCACTGAATTCAATATTGTTTTGGGTTGCTGAAGGCAAATATGTTTCTACATTTGCTGATTGCTTTAAGTGCTCCAACACTGCTCTGCTAGACTGTTGCTAAAGCAGTTTCTTGGCGTTATTTAAAGTGTGAATGTACATTTAAGCTATCCATAGAAGAAAGAAAAGTTATATATCTGTAAAAAAAATCTTTGAGATTTTGACTCAAAAATACCAGTCTTCTGGTTACTTTTCCCTTTCAAAACTCTTTCCTGTTTCTAGATATATATTCCTTTAGATGAACAGGAATAGGAATTCTTTTACCTCATCTGGGTGCTGGGCATGAACAATTGAAGTGAGGAGGAAAAGAAAAAGAAGGCTGTCTGCAAGTAGCAAAATGGAAGTGCTAGCCGCATGTTAGTGCATATGTGGTCATTTCAAAACTACTTATTTATTTAAATACTGTTCTTATTGCTGATAAGCCTCAACATTTTTTGTCTTTTATCTTCAAGCATGATATGTGGCTTTACATTTTGAGAATCATGTTATGAGAAAGGGTTGTGCATGTTGAGTTATGAAGATGCACTTGTTGCACCTGAACAGCCCGCACGAGCATTATGATTGACTAATCTGCTCTCCTTCTATGTTGGGAAGATTGGTTACATGGGCCCATGTAATATAACTCAACTTAAACACGACTTTTAACATTATTTTCAATTGTATTTTTATTTATAAGCTGAGATGAATGTGTTGGATGAATGGGTTGGTAGATGGATTGAAAAACAAGCAGGCATTTGGACTCTGAAGATATTAATTAATGGCTCAGCTTCCAGATGACATCCAGTCAATACTGCTGCCTTTCTTATTCAGTTATTTCCATCAATGATAAATATATTTCAAGATGATGAGATAGAATGGACCTTCAGCAAATTTTCACATGAGGCAAAATTGGGAAGGGAAGGTTAAGTTACACTGGATGGAAAAACATTGAGAAACAAAAGAGCTGGACCAACAGAAACCTAGTAAGTTTAGAAGGAGAAGTGAAAAAGCCCTGCATGTCAGAAAAAAACAGCCAAGTGCATTAGTACAGTCTGGAAACTGACTTGGTCACAGCTCTGCTGAAAAGAGAGTTTATAGTAGCTTGCAAGTTGAGTATGAATGGAATACTGTCACCACAAATAAGGCAAACTGGATTACATTGGAAGGAAC
This sequence comes from Rhipidura dahli, assembly GCA_013399225.1. NCBI lineage: Eukaryota > Metazoa > Chordata > Aves > Passeriformes > Rhipiduridae > Rhipidura > Rhipidura dahli. The sequence continues at coordinate 214,121 of VXAC01008201.1, read as the reverse complement.
GTGGAGAATACATCAAAGAAAGTTATTGTTCCTTTGTACTTCAAAAATATTTTGTTTAAATGTATCTTGCAGTTCAGGAAGGATGTTAGAAAACTGGAAAGAATCCAAAAGAGGGCTAACAAAAATAAAACATGGTTAGAGACCTGAAACACAGGATCTTCAATTAGAGATTGCATAACCCAGTGAAAGAAAGGCTAAAGAGACCCTTAATTGCACTCAGTGCCATTTGAAGGTACACTACAACGGTGATGAAGCTAACTCCCCTTACTACCAGCATTTGGCATATTAAAAGGTAAAGACCCAAGTTTCAACTTCAGCATCAACATTAGAAAAGTTCTTCAGCAGGAAGGTCATACAGCAGTGTTCACCTTATGAAGTTGAGTGATGGAATCTCCATCCTTGGGGTTTTTTCAGACTTATCTAGAAAAAGCCAAAGTTGACCCAATCTAGTACTAGCTGGGGTCCTACTCTGAGTGATATGTCAGTTAGGTGACCTATAGGCATCCTTTGCAATCAACATTTCTATGATTCTATGCTTTTTTCTACTGGAAAATTGCATGTTTTAATTGTCCTTGTACTCTCTACTGGGTGATAAAACACAGTCAAGGTCTGTGTCCACTATGTTTATCTCATATGTAGACATAATAGTATAGGAATTCAATGATAAATTAAATATTTCCTTTTCTTCCCATGACCATTGGAAGATTTACATATTGAGAGAACAAAAGCTTTTATGTCATAATCCCTAAATGGTAGCAAGAAACATGTATTGTTATCTTAATTCCCCAGAATTCCTAACAATGTTTGTATAAATTAAAAACTGTTAATAGCAGAACACTGTAATTGATTAGCTTCTGTATGTTTACAACTCTCTTTAATTGCTTAAAAATGCTATTTGTCAGCTTCATGTTCTATTGACAATGTTATTGATTTATCCGATTTGGGCTTTGTCTTGTCTCTCGTACATAAAACTCACATATGCAGTTCAAATGGGAAATGACTCTATTGATTTCCTTAACTTGAGCCCAAATGCTAAAGATTTTTGGATAAGCTTTCTCATTATTTAAGCCAAAATCAATAAGAGAGAGCATCTTTTAATGAAAGAGCAGTTTGAGCAACGTACTTCAGAAATGGGGTCCTGTTCATCCTTTGCTTTACAAATCGATCTCTTTGGTTCCCTAAGTGAGGTCCAATTGGTTGACATTGTGGTTTGTCTTTGTGTGTAAACTTGCAGCTTCAGAGAGGAGAAGATGAGCTACACAGACAGCAGAAGAAAACACTTTCTCTGAAACAGGAAAAGGATGATAATCTTATTGAGGTACCACACTTGCATGTTGTGTGTTCTGTAAAATTCTTGCTTCTTATGGCTGTTTTAAAACTATGTAATTTATGGGAAAAGTAAGATGATTTTTAGCCCTGTCTGTTTTTTATTATTCCTTTGTATATTGTTAGAATATTTAAAATATTGCATACTTAAGTGATACAAGTACTTAATTTGGAACTGTCACCTTTTATGATTTATCTGAGTAAAATACTAGCACAAACCACAATCTGATCACATTGCTTTGTTAACCTGTTAATTTGTTCTGGTTTTATTTCAGCTCCATCCTCAAGAAATTAGACTTAGCAGCTCCAGAATAAAGCTGAGTAAAGTGAAATCTGAGATAAAAAATGAAGAGCTGAAGTTGAAGAGCTACAAAATGAACTCGGTATATCCAGCTAGTTATATGGGCATGCCAAATGTTCAGGTACTGTACTAAGATATCATTACCTGACCTGAACTACATAAATTAAGGTGATTACGCCTTCACTTAATTAACTGAGAATGACCTATTGATGTATAGGCAGAGCAAGATAGAGACTACATGCTGCACTGTACTAAATTTATAGGTTTTCAATTAGTTCTATTATTGACCTAGACTACTTAGAAAAGGAGTTTACTTTTATGTTTTGTAGCAGGTTTTTAATTTAGGAAGTTATTTGAAAATGTTCGGTTTGTATCTCTTGTATGATTCGAAAAATGATCCAGTGAAAATTATTTATTCAGCTATACTCCTGGCTGACTAACACCTATAAAATGTTTGTCTTTGAAACTCTTGTTATGGATTATTGTACGTATTAATTAATAATGTCCAAAATATTAATACTCTCCAAATTTAAGTCATAATAGTTTTAGAAATAATACGACCAGATTATTTGTTTAAAACAATATTTTAAAGAAATGCAAGGAAAATCTCCACAAAAATTGGATCATTTTATTATAAATAGAAATAGAAATTTGCTTTCAAAAATTGTACATTGACTGTGATTTTTATCAGGTGTTGTCTGAAAACTGTCTCGCTATCGACCTGATAGCGCGATTTACTAAATGTATTAAATAATCTCAGTAATATTCTTACAGATTTTGTTCAGAGGAAAATGTGGGTTTGTCTAATATAGGGATTTTTATTATGCAGAATGATGGAGTCAGTTAGAATTTAGTTACAAATCAACTTCCACTGTAGACCTGTAGACATGATTTCAAAAAAATCACACAATTAGAGACCAAACAGGAAAAAATATAGCTGCTAATTAGTAATATTACTGCAAATGTTGGAAAAAAGTAGTAAGTTTAAAAATATCAACATGCAATAGTAGTAGGACTGTTACATCAGACTGATTATCCTTCTGCAATGCTCCTATTTTTAAAAGATATATATTTTGAAGATAAAGAAAATAATAAAACACAGGTAAGCTTACTGGTATACCAAGTAAAACAAACTATCCTGTATGCTTATCCAAAAAGACCCTGACTACCCATGTTTTAGTCCCTGAACACAGTTTTCTTTAGCTCATACTTAAGTATAAATTTTTGGGACAATGCACTTTCTTTACAGACACCAGTTGTTCAAGGTACATATCTATGACCAAAGCTAAGGTAAATTCTGCATTTTTTTCAAAAAATGGTTCACTAAATGTTTGCTGTCTTTTTTGATGCAGTTCTCTTAAAAAAAAAGTAAACATTTTATATACATAGATTACAGTATGTAATTGTGGGGTTTTTTTAAGATTTATACTTAAACCTGCCCTTTTTAAATTCAGCAATCACTTTACTGAAATCTCTCTTGATGTTTTCCCAGTCTGTATTGAAGAGTTGTGTACATATGCAGCTCTTACTCTTCCTTCATATGTGGTCCATAAGCCTTTGGTATGAACTGGTGATATATGGAACACAAAATGCATCATGGAAAATTGATCCAGATCCTTGACTTCACTACAGTTACATTATAGTGGCAGCCCCAACCTCTGGTGTTCAGCTTCTGTCCAGCTGCTTTGACTGTCACTAACCAACCAAGCCAAGTCTCTGTTTTGTCCTCCTTATTGATATGTGTATTAGCACATGCAACTTATTACTCTGCTAAATGATAATTTTCATAATTTCTCTGTTTACTTGTTTACTAGTTCATTTGTTGTGTTATTGGTAAAAGGCTTATGAGTTCCACCAGTTGCCTAACACCTGTCTGTGCATCAGTGTTTTATCTGTATTCTCTACCAGTTAATTTATTTTAGCTTCTTGTACTTCACATCTTCCCCTCTTAGCCCATCTCTCTGTATTTATCCTCCCCTGTTAACATTTGCCCAGGCCTTTGCCTTTTTTTTCTCTATCTTAGCTGTCATTGACATTTCTAATTATCTGACTCACTTTTTAAGCCTCATATCTACCATTTAGGTCTCTTTCACTAGGAGGTCTTATTCTGTGGATTCTTCATACACAGGATGATCAGAAATGACAGGTTTCTTTCATGCAATTTTTCTGTCCTATTTTTCTTTTCACTGATTTGAAACAGTTCATTCATCAGCATGTCCTGGGGTGCACCAGGTGTAACATTGCCAGCCAGGCAAGGAAGGAAGGGAGGGGATTGTTCCACTTTGCTCTGCCCTGGTGCAGTCTCACCTTGGGTCCTGTGTGCAGTTTTGGTCATCACAATATAAAGAAGATCTTAAACTATTAGAGAGCATCCAGAGGAGAGCCACAAAGATGGTGAAGAGTCTTGTGGAGAATCTTTTTGAGGAGCAGCTGAGGTTATCAGTTCAGCTTGGAGGAGACTGAGGGGAGACCTCATTGCAGCCTTCAACTTCCTTGTGAGGGGAAGAGGAGGGGCAGGCACTGCTCTCCTCTCTGTCGTGACTCAAGGGAATGGTCTGAAGTTCTGTTAGAGGAAGAGGAGGCTTAGGTTGGATATTAGAACTTTTTATTTTTCATGCAGAGGGTGTTTGGGCGCTGGAACAGGCTCCCACAGAAGGGGTCAGAGCACCAAGCCTGAGAGAATTCAGGAAGTGTTTAGACAGTGCTCTCAGGCACATGATCTGACTCTTGGGGATGGTTCTGTGCAGGGCCCCAGGCTGGACTCAGTGATCCTTATGGGTGCCTTCCAACTCCACATATTCTAAGATTCTGCGATCCTGTGATCTCACCGATCTTAATTGTTTTCTCTGCCATCACAAACTCTTATCCACCCAGTGACAGCTCTAAGTTATCCTGTTTGATTCCTTAACTGCTTTTCCTCGTTGCCTGAAGAATCTCGACAAATGTTTGTGACTCATCTCTTTTCTCCCTTACTACCATAATCTGAGCAAACATTTCCAACTAAAGTAGTTAGACCATTTACCTCCTCCATCATTTCAGCCATGCCACTTTTGATTCTTCTCATGTCTCATGAAATTAATTTTTTTTTATCAACCCTCATGGGTTTTACTCATTTTTAACACTTGTCATTTGCTATGTCACATATTTCAAATTCCTCCTTTTTCTGTGATGTGGACCGTCTTTTTCTGCTCCTTCTTTGGCTGTCATTATGCTTCCTTCCATTGCAATCCTGAAACATGCTCTGTTCTTCTTGGATTCATATTTTTCTTAAACTTGTTCCCCTTAGTTCACCTTACGGTGCTGTTTAAATAAATTAACCAGTCAGTGATTGCTATTTTGCATCAGTGGAACAAAACTGATGAATGACTCTTTCCTCTTCTTCTTGTCCCCCAGACAAGAATCCAGATCTTTGCACAGTGTGTAGCAGTCAAGTTTTACAGCTTGCATATTCATGTTGTCATATTTTAATTGCAGTGTTCAGTTCTCTCCTCTTCCTATTTATCACATTCATTTACAATTAACTTCAAATGGTGTTACAGATTAATTAGGTCAGGAATCATGCCTTCTTTTGTGATTTTTTTTATTGGTCCAGCATGAAATGCCACACTTTTATTTAAAAATGTAAAGTAGTAGGGTCTGCAGCTTGTAGGGATTCTCATGCTATTTGTGCTTCCCCAACTGATTCTCAGGAATTGTTCAGGAATTTTTATAGGCTTAGGCTGTTTTCCAATAGGCAGTACACATGTTTAACTCATGGATGCTGAGTGATCCATGTTCACTGGCCTCAGTGACAAAGAGTAGTTCCTGGCACTTTTAATTCACTGACATGGATGCAGTCTCTCTTGATTGTGATTGCCTTTTAATTGCTACCTTCGCACAAAAATAGCAGTTCCTCTAATAATTGCAGTAATATAGGCTGAGAGAAGATGAAATGGAATTTGTAGTGTTATTTTCATAAACTGAGAATAAGTCCAACCATAAGTCATCTTAAATGACTAAGAAGTTTCGATCTATGTAGCACACGTTGCATGCATCTTTCAGAGAATGATACATTAATGTTTCTGCCTAGGTATTTGCATGCCTATCATAAATGGACAACTGATGCTATAATACCTTTTCTAGCACAGTTGTGACATGTAAATTAAAATAAGCAGAATTCTGTAGCTGTCCTTGAAGGATATTTAAGCAACACAGGCAGTTGTGGGTATAGGTATTCATACTAAATGACAAAGGTATTATTTACTCATTCAATAAAGCCCTCAGAGCTGCCTGGGTTGTAGTTCTGACTGTAGATTTTCCAAACAGGTGTACTAAAGAAACTCAACTTTGTGGGTTACAGCTCATTACATCTGTTGTCTGCTCTGGAATGTTTCTCTCAGGTTGGTAAGAAATAAGGAAATATGAGAAAGAAAAAATGTGTCAAAGGAAATTATTTGTGTCTTTTACTTTAATACTCTTTTTCTTCAGTTCTCTACCCTAATATGTTACTTTCCACAGACAGATGTGTTGCCATGTATATTGCCCTTCTGTCACCATGTTTCTCTCTTTCTGAAAACCTTTCCCTGTGACTTAGGGTAGGTACTCTTCAGCCCAGAGTTTGATTTTAAAACAAAGTTATTGGCAATACAACCAGGGCTTTATCATCTTCTTCCTAGCCTCCCTCTGGAACATTTGCTTCATCTCTGAGGTGCCTAAGGTGTCAGTTCATGCACTTCTACCCAACAAGCTCTGTATTTCTCTATTCCTGTTTTTTTTTACAGTGTTCTTCTTTAATTAATGTATTTTTCAATCATTTTTCTTAAATGAGGTAAAGCAGGTAGAGATGGACCTTAGCCCTAATGGATCTGTAGGATTTCTTCCTGAATAAGTGAACAGTTTGCTGCAAAGGTTTGTCCTCAAATATGCTACAAATACTCCCCTAAAATTCTCAAAAATTAAACCAGAGGAGATAAACTGAAATACATCTGCTTTGTGAAGAGCTGAGGAAAATTTCAGATGGTAATAGTAATTCTCAATTTGCATTTCACTGATGGGGTTTTTCTAATGACTAGCTGTTGAGTGCTGCTAGCTTGTATCAATGATTTTACACGAGCAGCATCCATCAAATGCTTGTCCATCTGTATATTCACACTCTGTGAGATTGCACTGCAAGTATGTTAAAACAACCTGGTGGCTCTGTCTAACCTTTTGAACTGTATAAAATACTAAAAGATAATGACTAGCACACAGCTTCTCCATAGGAATTTGGAAGTGTTTAAAACACAGATTTTGAAAAGTGGAGGGAGAGAAATGTGGGTAGTGAATTTATAAATAAGCAACGACTGAAAATCTGTAACAAGTATCCTCTCTCAAATGCAACCTCTTCACAGGTATGTACACATGGTGCTTTTTTCTTAGCAGTACTTTTCCTTTGTAGTGGAAGTTACCTGGAAATTAATCTTGAAATCTTCTTAGAAGAGCAGAACCATAAAACAAGTCCAAGAAATGCATTCTTTGAATGTCCTGTCCTAGAGAAGTAATTGATGGAACTGAATATGCAGTTCCAGGTTGCCACTCTGCCAGTCTCAATTATACTGGCAGCCTTCACTGAAATTACTACCCTTAGCATTCTGGCACATTTTTATTGCTGGAAATCATCGTGTTTTCTCTTTAGTTGGACAGTAGACATGTCCGTGTCATTTGGTTTTTCATAACCATAACTGAAGTAATTACTATATTATGCTTTTTAACTCATAATTTCATAATCACACGTTTCTTCCCCTTAACTTTTCCATAATAAGGGAAAAGTTATGGGAGAGAACAATCATTATTTTAATTTTAGTAATATAAGCTTTCTATAACGTGTGTGTTTGCAATGCAATGACATGTTTCTGTACAAATCAGGGTATCCCTAATACTTAAAGGATGTATCAACTTTTAGAATTAGTATAAATGTTTTATATGTTGCTTTATAGAAGTTTTATATACAGCCACAAAGCTAACATTTCTGTAACTTTTAAAATTCCTTTTTTGCAAGTATTCAGAAGAATACAAAACTATTACATAGTTTGTCAGATTGTATAATGTACTGATAAAATATCATCTGACAAAAAATGCCGTACAGTATATTTACAAGAAAATCAATATGCTGCAAAAAGGCCCACCTCTGTGCATGTAGTTACATGAATTTTGAGTCTTTACCAAACAAAGTTATTTCCAGAGTTTTCACTAGTATTCTTCATCAACGTGCTTGGGTTACATCTAACTTACATCTTAATTGATAAAATGATTGTACAGACATCAGATGGATCGAAGGCGAGATGAGTGTCTTAAAGAATTCTTGAATCAGAATATTAAGAAAAAGTTTTGAGTTGTTTTGCAAAGATGTGAAAATACCACCGTAATGTACTGGGTTTGGATGGGTTGAAGTTAATTGTCTTTATAGCAATCTATATATGATGTTTTATTTTATGTTGGTGACCAAAATAGAGCTGACAACACACCGAGATTTTAGCTGTTGCTGAACAGTGCTTCTACAAGGTGTTCTGTGTTTCTCTGGCTCTGCAGGGAGCAGATTGTGGGTGTGGGCAAGAAGTTGGGAGAGGAGACAGCCAGGACATTAATTTTTTAGGACAGCTCTAGGTAGCTACAAGCCATGATCTGTTTTCACTAGGGGAAAGTGGAAGAAAAACAGAACCTGCTTCCTAGCTCTGCTGGAACAGCAAACAAATTAAGAATGATGGAATGAAATACTTCTCCATAAAAGACAAGTAGACACTGACTAGTTTCAGTGTATTTTCAATTTTTAAGTTTGACAAAAATCTAGGGTGGAAATGAGTGGAAGAGTTCAGGTAGCAAGTCTAGATTTTTATTCATTGAGATTAAAGGTGAGTCCAGCTTGTAGTGTACTTCTGATGATGAGGAAGACATAGAAAATGCGAACAGCAGGACAAAAGCTGATGGTAATAATTGTAAACAATATGGGGTTGAAAGGAATTTCTTGTGTAGATAGAAAATAAGTGTTCTTAGATTTACTGGCAATGAGAGACATTAATTAGTTAGAGATAAAGAAGAAAGTGAAGTAGTAGAAGAAAAGGAAGATTAATAATATTTTGCTCTTCATTTCCTAAAGAATTTAGTCATACATGATCACACTTCAAATCTGCGTTCTAGAGATTTCAAAATCAAAACTAAAATCCAAACCTCAAAGGCAATTTTTAAAGTTTTGTGAAAAATAGCAGCTACATAGTGAAAACTCAGAATACCACTCCCTTTGAATGGTAGGCGTGGGGTTGTCTTACTGAAAGCTAATCAAATTAAACACAGAACCTGATGAGGCTCAGAGGAGGAGTGTGAAAGGCAGAGAAAGAAGCCTTTGCAACCTAATGGAGCACACTGAACTGGCTGCTCTATATACCATCAGAGAACATTTAGCCTATTGTCCTTGATGTAACATCCACCAGTAGCCTAGAAATAGAATAGTTAGGGTTGGAAGGGACTTTAAAGCTCACCTTGGTACTGGAACAAACGCGGTTCAGCAGAGAGAAAAGAAAACAAAGAAACATGGCTACAGTTTTCTGGCTGTACGCTGCACTTTTTCACTTCAGTGTATTCTGCAGTTGTACAAAATCCTATTTCTAACTACCTGGTGTGTGGGCAAGCTCTCTCTCGTGAGTCTGTACATTTGAATGGTAACAAACTCCAAACTGGACTAACAGATGAGCAGGGTAAGAAGTGTGACTGCCAGTGATCAGAGAGAGAGAATGAGTCTGAGACAACGTGGTCTGAAGGAGCCCTGGGTCTGCCTGTCAAAAAAGGGATAGACAAGGATCTGGGAACCCCACTTGGATTATCACAGGCCTGATGCTGGAAGAGCCTGTAATGTGTGTGTGTCTGCATGCAAGACTGCTATCAGGCTTCAGTCTGCAAGCAGATGTGTAGGGAGAAAGATCAGAGTGCCAACCTCCAGTATAGGACCACAAGTCAGAGAGCTGAGAGTCAAAGGGCTGAGCAGCTGAAGGAGATCAGGATCTCAGGGCCAGCTAAGGGGCAATTCTGTGTTAGGTCTGTGTGTCGAACTTCAGTCCTGGTCAGATGGAGAGAAAGAGAAAACCGGACCCCCTGTGCTGTTCACAATTACATGAAAGCTGTTTGTCTTGATGTGGGCTGCACACCACTTCTCACAGTGCAATCTGTGTGCTTGGCCACATGTATATTGTTTGCACTGTGTCTGTGCATGTGTGTTTGTGTACCTCTTGGTAACACACAACCAAAATCCTACTGGCTGGACATGGGGACATGGAGCACTAGGAGCCTTGTTTCTGTGGGGATGGAAAAAGAGAATTTCTTAAGTCCATGAGTATCATCTACCTCTAACCACACTGTTACACAGCTCGGGTAGCAGCTGCTGCCTGGTTCACCCTCAAACACAGGTTTGTGACAGGCTGGACTGCCGCGTCTGCGTGGATGGTTCGGTCTCAGCCACACCCAGCCGATAACCCCGGATCGAAGGCTCCCAGGCTGAGGGCTGACGCAGCCTCCAGGATCCAGACCGGACAGCTCTCCGAGCTAACACAGCTCCTGTGTCCGCCGAACNTTAGGGGAAAAATAACTGTACCAATATTCTTCAAAAAAGAAAAAAAAAAACTTCTTTACGCCTCGTCCCCAAGGCTTTCCTCTGCAAGGGACTCCTCTAGCCACCTGAGGGCTAGGGCTGGAGCGGCTATTGGAGTTCCCGGGGTCCCCACACTGGACCTTGCTGTAGTCTTCCCAACTCAGTGAGTCAAAGCGATGAAGTACATAATGAATGATAAAACTGTAGTAAGTTAGGAGATATTGCTGTGTCTGCTTCTGGTGGTTGGTTGTTTAGGGTTTTCTTTGTGGTTTTTTTTTGTGTGTGCGTTGTCTTTTTTTTTTTTTTTTAAACCCAAATGAGAGTATCACATCTGAACAATAAGAAGTATTTAATTAGTATTTCATGAGTTGTATTAGAATCACAGGGTCTTTTGACTGAATACAGCTTTTCTCTTTTTGTTGCTTTTATTGTATTTGGAGAAGTAACAGCGACAATACCCAGGCATCAGTAAACATCTTTTTTTTTTTAATATAAATATTCTGATTTTTTTAATTATTTCTGAATTTCACATTGTAAATTCAAATAAGCTAATATTTAAGCTTCAGCTAAGTTTAAAACTATGTATGCCTTGGAACTTTTTAACAAGATAAATTGCTACCATCTTTGAACTTCTACTGACTTCAGAAATCAATATGTGTGTTTGAGATTTTACAGAGGTGTTTGAATGCTTATTTAGAACAAGTTAATATAATTTTCCCATGAAGGGTATTGTGAAATGTTGCTAATTGATGTGCCATTTATTAGGCTCTTGATTCTTTTTTAGAAGTGGTCGTGGTATTCACAAATTCCATTTTTGCTCAGTTGTGGTTTTTAGCATCCTAAATGATTAGAGATAAAACAATCAAAACTGTAAAATCCAGCTTTGTTAGACAACTCCATTAAGAATAAGCTCTCTTCATGAGAAAATGATATTGAAGCTTATTTAATTTGAACAGTGTGAAGAGTTGAGAAATGTACCTTTTCATCCATAAAATGTAATATTGTTTAAAGATTTAGTTTCAGAAGTGTGTTATAACTATAATGCAATGTTTTGTTAGAACTTGTTTTCAGAAGATTTTAATTTGAAAGCATCAACATTTCTTCAACTTGGATGCACAAAACTATTCTCTCAAGTGTACTTTAGATACACACAGCTTGAATATGAAAAATAATTAATGCTTAGATCTTCAGATTGTGCATCAATTATTTTTGAAGATAAATTACCCATTTGAAGCTAATAGCTAAGGAGTGTTTAGATGCTATGCTGGATCCCTCAGTTTGTCAGCGTCTTCTGAGGACAGACTCTGGAGACAAACACAATTGTAGCTATAACCCATCTGCAGAGCATATTCTTCTCCAGAAAAGTTATTAGTGTTCCTACACAGACATTACACATTTTCTAAAAGTGAGAACAAAATTAATATTGCAAATAACAAATAAAAGTTATTGCAAAAACCCACATATATATATATATATATGTATGTATGTATGTATGTATGTATGTGGAGAGAGAGAGGCTTGGGTCATCAGATGGCAAAGAAAATCTTAAAAATAGCTTGTGGATTTTTTTTTAACTTAGTGAATTTAACCAATGTTATCTGAACACATTTACATACCATATGTGTGGACTGGCTGGGGTGGTTGTCTCTGAAATTTTATTTTACAACCAGAATGCACTTGGTGCTCCTTGCATTCTTTGTCACTTCTGATATATTTGGCAATTCTTGAAATATTTGATGCTGCAAATACGACCTGTCATTTCAACAGATGGACAGATTGAATCTGTCAGACTGGTGGAATTTGCAGTAAATTCACTGCAGCACAAGTAAAACCATGAGAAAATTTATCGTCTTAAATAGCTGAATGTAAGTCATTGCTTTTCATCAAAATAGTGTCTGGCATTTAAGTACAAAAGAGGAAAGTTTATTTGTAAATAGTTTGCATAGTAGATTCAGTTAGAATATTTGCCTTACTATAAATCAATTTTTAAGTATACAAATGAGAGCAGAAGTATTTTCAATCAAAATTGGGCACTTCAAAAATTTTTGGCTGTAAATATGGTCTTGAGAAAAATATGTCAAATAGAGTGTTCCACAGAAAAATAAAGTTTTTAGGAAGTCAAAAAACCCAATTTTTTTTCTTGATTCCACTTATTTTGAAAATAAAATGCTGACTATTTCTAATCAGACTAATCAGAGACCCTTACAACAGAATCTGTTAAACAAAATAGGAACACACCAGTCTATTCAATAAAGGTTTAGCAATTTGTGAAACAGCATTTTAGGTATATTACTGTTCTTTTTTTTGTTTTATCTAAAACATGCTAACCATTATTTTTTACAATAAAACAGAATAAAGTATGACTTTTTTTCTGAGCTATATTACAATAAGTGATTGCTTTATGTAGCTAGACATTTCTTTCTTCTTGGTACTGATTTTTTTTTTTGTGCTTTTTAGCTTGCCACTGTTTGACTGAGGACATTTTCCTTGTGAGGGCAAACATGATTCAGTACCTATTTTGCTATGTTTAACCTAATAGTTAACTCTGTTATTATGCCTGTATGAACACTAACACTGTAACAAAAATCATTTTAATAGTCCTGTGAAGCAGACCACATAAACCAAGAACACTTATTTTCATCAAAGGCCTGTGCTAATTTTTTATTAAGAGATACATTAAATATTGATACATCCAACCTCTGGTTGAACCTTCAGAGTTGTCACATATAGGGGTAGCTGAAGATTTATTACGCAATATAAAATTAGGCGTATACAGTAAGCTTCATTATAAATGACCTTTGTAGGCTGGAGATTGTCACATAGAGTAGGTTCCTTTTTTGCACAGCAGCAAAGGGATTCAAAGGAGCAAATATGAAAACACAGAAGTTGATAATTCTAAACTGAAAAATATTCTCAAAGAAAATCCAAAATTGTTTCCTAATGAGAAAACATCGTCAAGAAAATCTCTCTTCCAGTGCTGGAAAATCAAACTATGGTAGATCATGGCAAACATATTTTGGCAACACTTTTTGAACAAGTAGGAATACTACAAAATGATGAGATAATAACTCTTAGCAGCATAGAAATTTATAATTGATTAAAAAAAATGCTTGTAAAGGTTCATTAAAAAGCTCACTATAAAAAGATTTCTCTTGTGTATATAATGTATAAGTTAATAGAACAGTAAGATACCTTGGTAGAGGTAAGTATGTATTAAGTAGCAAGGAATGATATATAATGACAGGAAGATTAACTTTGTAGTATGTTTAGAACATTACTTTTTCATATCTTTGTCTTTTCCTTTGATTTAAATACACAGCTGAAAGATCAAAAGATAATTGTTCATCAGCACAATCAGAATGTACCTACAGCTGAAGAAGCTCACTGGTTTGGTGCCTTTATCACTTTTAAATCTGGTTTCACAGAAGTTGAAAAGAAGGCGCATCAAAGCTTTTGTACAGCTCAGCCACAGAACAGGAGTGAAAATGATAACAAAACTTTTAGAAGCAATATGTGTTGCTTCTGAAAAAGACGCCCTACGTGAAGCCTAAATAAATTCTGATTTTATTTATTTTTGACTGTGGAATATGCATTAATTACACTGGAGTATATTTAGATGTGGTGGGACAAAACCTGTAAGTAAAACCACAACTTTTTTTTACTGATCAGTTCAGTGTAAAAAATTCATATTACTTTTATGACCTAATGCCTAGAATTGTAAAGGGAGAGATGGCATTGTGTAGCTCATGTTTATACTGACTAAAATTAATTGACTTGGCTGTAGAATTTGTTTACTTTTGAAGCATAGAAAATGTGGCAGTATATGAGAATGGCATGTTTCTCTCTATTTAAAATCAAACTTGTTTTTAAATAGATCTACAAAGTTACCAGACTTTTATTACAATATACTAGAATAATTTATTTATACCAGAGTATGTAAAATTGAAAATACAATTAAAACAGTCAAACTGAGACTATTTTGCAAAATAAAGTTGATATAGGTTCCTTTTCTTCTGTAAATGGAACTGGTAATGCCTTTGCAGTAAGTAATGAACAAGTGATGTGTTACTGGAATTGTGAACAGTGTTCTCTACAGCCTTTGACAAGCTTATGGCCAAGACTTCCACCGTATCATGATAAGATAGTGGCAGATTTTCTAAATAATGAGTAATATAATGCACTACTGCTACCTATGGTGCATTTGGTTAAGGCATAGAAGCTTCACTGGAGGGTTGTAAATTTTTTTATTTCTAAGAAATAAAAGACCTGCAACTACTTGTTGCATTCTGTCAAATGGATAGGTGGATTAATTTTCTGAACACTACAGAAAAGACCTAATAATTTTTAATTAGGTATCAATATCATCAGAAACTAGAAAATTAGGAGAAATATAGTTTTAATAAATAAAATCTGTAGAGAGCAGGATCATAAAATAGATGGACACTTGTTTTCAGTACTTGTAGTATGCATAGACTGCATCATCCAAGGTTATCAACTCCTGGATAATTGTGTCAGTGAGGAAACATGGAAAAGGAGTTCACCTGAGTGCACACCTCATCAGGGTGATTTTTAACTTAGATTGGTTTTGTCTGCATACAGTGTGTATGCAGTATAACCTCGATCCTAATATCTCTGAATTTTCAATTGCTGTAAAGAATGAAAATTGTGTAAAGTGTGAATTCATTAACTTTAGTTTTCAGCTGGTCACTCCAAAACTTATTTTTTTTTTTTTATAGCTGATGCAAAAAATCTGGGTTAGGGTGGGGTTGTTTTTGGTTTTTTGTTTTTTTGTTTGTTTTTAAACATATTTGGAATGTTTCTACAGTGTTGCAATATGAGAGCTGCAGCCTCTCATAAGCATCTGGAGCAACCCACTTGTCTTCTGGATGGGGTCTAGATACACATTTACAGAAGCTTAACTGAATCATGGTCCTATTATCTCTGTCATTGCTACCACTGCCAATGGCAGCACTTTCAATGGTATGCCCGACTTATATTTTATTTCAAACAGAGCAGTCATTTAAGTTCCTTCTAAATGTGCTGATGTAGTAACAAGAAATGGTAACACCTCTTGGATAAATGACGAGCATCCACTGTTTTGTTTCTGCCAGACAAATCTGTTTTACTTTATGGTCACTCAAGCTTTTAAGTGGCACCAAAACATTATTTTCCATTGTAAGATATACAACAGATCAGGTTAAAAGAAGAAATAAAAGATGCCTGCTGAGTCAACTGTCTGCCTTATAAGTGAGAGTTTAGTGTCATGAATTGCTCTTTCATGACAACTTGCCAAGTGGTGTTTTTTTCCTTAGATATTTTTTTTGTATGGTCTGAGTAGTGGCAGCCAAGGAGAGTGCTAGGAAACAGTCCTTTCAAAATGTGATGCAAGAATCACAGAAAGGATAAGGTTGGAAGGGACCACAGTGGGTCATATGGTCCAGCCTCCCTGCTCAAGCAAGGTCATACCAGAGCACATGGCTCAGGATTGTGTCCAGGTGGCTTTGAATACCTCCATTGGGGGAGAATCCACACTCTCTGGACACTTTGTTCCAGTGCATGGTCACCTGCACAGTAAAGAAGTTCTTCCTCATGTTCAGGTGAAACTTCTGTGCCTCAGTTTCTGCCATTGCCTCTTGTCCTATTGCTTGGAATCACTGAGCAGAATTTGGCTCCGTCTTCTTGGCACTGCCAAATTAGATATTTATAGACATCTCAGTTGTCTCTGCTCAACTGTTTTGTACATCTGATTGCTGTATGAAATGTACATGTAATATCCTACAGGTATCATAATTTAAGATACATTACTGCACATAACAATGCAGGAGTCTGAATGGTGCACAACTTGTGGATTCTTATTTTCTGCTTCTCAAAGACTGATGATTGTCTTCTAGTGTTGCAGAACTTTGTCATTTGGCTATGAAATATGAATTTGCTGGTAAAGGAATTAATATCTTGTGATATAGTCACTCAAGTGAGACTTTTCTGTTCTTGTCTTGAAAAAGGAGGCTTTGATTCTGTCCTTATTTTTCTTATGGAGAAGAAAAGATAGAGTGGCTGTAGGGATCTGCACACAGGACAAAAGTTCCCTATATATTTGTGAGGAGAAAATGACCCCATCTCTACAATGAAGCTGAGAGGTCATTGCCAAGCTCTAAGTGACAGTCATAATACAAGTGTAGTCACAGATCTATGTTCATATACATTTCTCAGCAGTGTCCAATCTTCCTAACAAGACAAAATGGCATACCCTTGTCCTTCCATGAGCAGAAAACAAAGCAAATAATTTTGAGGGTACTAGGACTGCAAAGCATGTTACCAGCTTCACTTGCTCCATGATGGACCTGACAGATTGTCAGTCAAGGTCAAGATATGAATATAAATATTTTTGCTTTTCTGTATCCTCATCAAGAAGCAGATAGTAGCTATAATTCCTAAATTCCTAGCTTTTATAGAGGCTTTCTCTTCTGTCTTTTTATTTTTTTTTTTTTTTAATCCATGCCCCTACTCAATTAAAACCTTTCATCATAAATATTATGGCTATTATATATTGCGGACAAAATGTGTGTATGTGAAGAATGATATCAGAAATACCCATACCTCTTTAATACTATGTCTGTTCCTGGAATTTTCAATTTACTCCTTTTGGGCACTTTGCTTTAGAAGGAAGACCAGAATGATGGAGGTCTGGCTCAGTTTCAGTCAGCTAATTTAGCAAGTAGGATGAACAGGAGTCTATAATTCTAAACTTCTCCTTTTTCTTTCAGATTTTTCTTTTCCTTGTGAAATCTTACAATTCTTAGGCAGAATTGCCATCAGATTGCCTCAATGGCTCTGTAATCCCTCAAGACCAAGATGCTGGAAACAATCCTCATGGGGTTTTGGATATAGGAAGTTTAGAATTCTTTTGCTTTTTGCAACTATTGCAGAATCCTTGAGAAAAGATTAGAGAACAGAATGAAAACTGCCTCACTGTGGCATCCTACAGTCTTTTTTTATTTTCTTAGAAAGTTCTATGTCAGGCCACCATTTATTTCTCTCAGATGTGTTGATTTGGGCTGTTGTTATATTTTTAAGAGAAGTGATCATTGTAATTTATAGAGATTTTAATTAGCTCTCCTCAGACATACTTCAACCATTAATAATCTCTTGAAGAAGTCTATTCTATTTATGTATTTTGCAAAACCGTCAGGTTTTGTTGGTTCGGGATTTTTGTAAGAAAACAAAATTTTGAATACACTGATTCACTCAATAGAGGGGGAGCTGCTGCAGCAGGTGTCCCCAGACCCAGGCAGCAACAAGACTGAGCATGTATTTGCAACAGGCACCTAAGCACACGTCCACACTGTGCACACACATTTAGAACTGGCTGGCCACACAGATCAATGAAGGCAGAAAACACTGCACTCACACAAACACAAATAGCACCAAATGCCTCATCATGTTCTTTCTCTGACTGGCCAGGATCAAAACCAGTTAATGGCCAATATATACATATATGTACACACACACACACATGTATATATATAGAGAGAGAGTGTGTGGATCCCTACAGTAACAGGATCTTACACACTGCCTGTGCAATCAGGGTATGGGTGGAAATGTGCCCTATCAATACAGTCTTGTACAACTGTTGTCTTTTTTACAGAAGTTACAAAGGATAGGTTAATTCCTTGCTCCTGCTAAACAAAAGGATATACAGTGTAGAATAGGGGTTCCTATAAGTTATAACACTTCTTTCAGTGCTGCACTTACTGTGCAGTTTAGGTTTGCTGTTTGCTTGTTTTTTTAATTTTAGAAGGAGGAGCTGACTGGGTCTGGACTTCAAAAGGAGTTTTTTATCTATTAGTCAAGTTAAGGATGGCAACTTTCTTAAGCTATTTTGAAAAGTCCAGTCTGCAATTTGGGATTTCCAGAGGCATATATTTTACATAGATCACCTCAGTATTATTATTTCTTTGTTGATTTCTGATGGGATTCTTAACAATCCAAGTTTATGCATGGTCTTTGTATGATTAGGTTTTTTCCAATATCTCTCTTTTCAGAAAGCATATCAGTCTCTGAGAATAGCATAGCTTCTGTAACACATCTTTGTCTCAGTAAATATTCAGACACTGAATTTGTATTCTCATAGAGAATGGAGATTTGTAGAATGAATTCTGTAATGAGACCTTTCCTAGGTCATGGAAGAATCTGTTTTTTGTGTTCTCTAACCATCCCAGCAAAATAGCTTCCATTCTTCTTAGAACAAATACTCTTTGTATCTGTAATGTCTCATGTTCATCTTTGCTTTGGTTGTCTCCAAGTATGATTACAATCAGTGTGCTTTCTCACCTACTAGCAGATCACTGTTTTACAGTGGGTTGAGTTTCTCAGCTGTGATGATGAAATAAGCTCAGTCTTAACAAGAAATGCTCTTGCACTTACTGTGGCTTTCTAGAAAAATGATGTCACGAGTGTATGTAGTGAAATGGCAAGGTTATTTGGACATCTTTGTTGCATGTGCACCTTGGATTCAGGACAAAGAGAAATTGCATCTCAATATTTTAGAGCTCCACCTTTGCATGTCAGGCAAAATGTTCTAATTTCCTAACCAAAATTTTCACATACAATCAATGATAGCTAACTAAATAACTGTAGCAGGTTTAGTTTGCATAACTGGGCAGAAACACCAATTTTAGTGTAGTGGTTTTATGGTCAGTTTATGCACTATTCCTTGATTTCTTTTCTGTGAGATAAACCATTAGGAGACAGCAAAGCAGGTGCACAACTTATATGCTATGATAAAGTTTATTAACAGACCTAAGAGAAAAGGAAAGAAAAAAAACAATCAGAACAAATAGTTAGAACTCTTCTCCTCTCCCTCCCCCTCCTTCTCGTCTCTCAATCCGTGTTGCAGTTCTTAAGAAAGGAAAAGAAAAGGGTTTCTTCCTGCTTTACGTGGTTTTCCAAACTGCCACCACCTGCAGCAAAAACAATCTGCAGTAATGTAAAGTCTCTTTTTCCATAAACCCTCTCATGGTTCCTTCAACTCTAGAACATGGGCCAGCCCATGGGGGTATTACTCATTCGGATGAGTAATTGTGGCTCGAAATTCTAAGGCTTTTTGTTTGCCACCAAGTTTTAAAAGCCTCTGCTTTCTGATAAACCTGGCATTGGGCATTTTCTTAACAACCTTTACAAGCCACACATCAAAACTGTCCATCCCCCATGAGTTTTAACTGGATTAAAGAGACAAACAGTCTGGGATATTACAATATTCATACCACAGCAAGGCAAGGAGTCTTTTAAGCTGCCCGCGAGGAAGCCGCGGCACCGCCCTTTTTCCTCCCGTGGCCATCTTGGCTCTGTCTCACATGACGAGGTTTTCTCTTTCTCTCTCTGGCTTTGGAATCACCATGGTGGGAAATGTTACCGTCCCGCTTCGCCGCTGGATGCAGGGCTGTCTCCTTCAGTTGGCCGTGCAGTGTGTGCTGCAGCTGCAGGCTGCGGGCTGCGGGCCCCTCCGTCAGTGCCCCGCTGGTCCCGTGTGGGACAGAGCCGGTCCCGGAGAGGCCGCGCCGGAGGGAGCCCGAGGGCAGCTCCCCCAGAGCCCCAGCAGAGTCCGGGCTGTGGCTTGGGAAGGGGCAAGGGCAGGGACACCCGGCCAGGCTCGGCCCGGTGGGGCCCCGGTGGGGCCGTGGCTCCTGGCCACCACCCCTGGACTGGAAAAAAATCCCCAAACTCCCGCCTTCCGCGGGGTTTTATAGATAACATTGAGAGAAACGCAATTCGACCAGGCAGCTGTCTGTCATGTTTGGGTTAACCCATAACAATAACCCATTATGAAATCACTGCTGGTGTAGTTTGTTAACAAACTGACAATGGGTATTCTGCTCCATAATGTTTTTGGTGATCTTGATACATCTACTTGCTTCCCAGCATGAAGAGAAGGCATCAATTGTGCTTCCATTTGCATGGGCATATGGGCTTTTTGGGAGGACATTCCTTATTCCATCATCATATCGGTATACGTGTTTCCACTGAGGTCAGACATTCTAGTAAAGATGGAAAAGTAGTCTGACAACTTTTCTGTGTCTGACATAGCATAAAAACCTGTAATTCCAGTTGTAGTTTGATTTCAGTTCTCCTTCAAAGTCTTCCAGTGTTTCTACAATTTTACTTCTGTGGCTGAAGGAAAACAAACATTGACAAATGCATTCCATACTATGTTTCTTCATGCTAAACAAGGACGCAAGGCCTTGGGTGTTTACTTCTGCAAGCACTGCAGCAGAAAAACTTCTGAGATCTCTGTGATAGGACATATTTATGAACACGTGTATAGTCTTTCACTTGAAGAATTGAAACTACTAGTACATCTTTATCCTTGTTTTTCTTGTAACTTGTTTAGTTATTTAGTTTTGTTAAATTGATTCAAACACCCTGTTTCCCCTATCTGTTGGATTTTGTTATTTACCTCAAGTACGTACCAGGAACTCATCTTGAACTTGGGTTATGTTTTGGCCACTGTTACTTCATAATAATTGCACAATATATGTGTATACATAAGGACATTGATATAAGGTCTTTTGCAGAGGAATCTTCTTCTGTGAACTGAAGTCTAAGAGCTAAGCTTCTGGAGCCTGAAGACTTAAAATGTACACTATTAATATTAAATATATGTTTAATTTTGTGGTTTAGCCTTGTGAAGAATGAAGGTTTTTCCAAAAGTTGCACTTTAATTAATGCAAAACAACTACCACATTTCCCACATTTTTGTTTAGTATCACCATATTTCTTACGTGTTGACAGTATACATGTCAAATATTTCCAGGGTGGAGTAAGCCTTTACCTAAGGCATTCAATGAGGACACACGTGCAAAGAGAGCAAGTTAATTTTGTAAGTCATTGATGACAGCATAACCACTGAGTAGCATAACAAAACAGAGCAACAAGTCAATTATATGTTGTCATCACTAATGTGTGAAAATACCTTCTTAATTCTCCCTCCTCCACCAGGACCATGTTCTTATTTATAGCACAGAAGATTTACTGTATAATTCAATTTGTCACTTCAGGGAATTTGTTGGAAAAAAGTAAACAGAGACAGACATTTGACATTGTCCAGAATGTGAAATAGACTTTTCTTTTTTTCATTTTACAGGAGCAAATCTTCTGTATGTACACTTTGAGACTAGAGTGAATAACAATTTGAGGTGATCTAAAGACAAGGAAAACAAGACTTTTTAGTTCAGTTTCAGCAGAATTTCAGTTTCTGTCATCAAGAAATTGGAAACTAGTGGCACCCACAAATGAATGAAGTTTACGAGGAGCAAACTGTAATTATGTTAAATATTTATAGTGTGGTGACTGAATGGCTCCCACTGGTTATACAATGCAGAACCTTTAACCTTTGAGTGACCAGTTCCAGTCTGACCTTAGGCTGTTGTGACTGAAAGGTTGCTGCCACGTGACAGTTTATCAGTGGCCAGTGTGAAATGTGTAGCTGCTCTTAGCCTAACTTCAGGAGAATAGGTGTGATCTCTGTGGGCCAGGATTGAATCATATCAGCAGGAGAATACAGGGAATATTGCTTTGGAGCAGCTATGCTTTTACTCCCCTGAATGAGACACATGAGAATCTGCATGCAATACTTTGCCTTTCTTTGCATGTATATGACACAGTGAATCTACATCTAAG
This sequence comes from Rhipidura dahli, assembly GCA_013399225.1. Taxonomy (NCBI): domain Eukaryota; kingdom Metazoa; phylum Chordata; class Aves; order Passeriformes; family Rhipiduridae; genus Rhipidura; species Rhipidura dahli. The sequence continues at coordinate 192,225 of VXAC01008201.1, read as the reverse complement.
TGTTACAGCTCTAAAATTTATTAACATCACATATATGCTTAGTACTTTTTCTTCACAGATACGATTTTATTTACTTCAAAATTCTCTATATTTACATGCTAGGTTTATTGTTTGCTGTAATGTGTATAGAGATATGAATGTTGGTGTCTGGATAAAACTAAATCCAGCAATAGCATGAACATATCTGGATGTTTAGATAAATGTAGCATAAAAGAAGTTCACAATAAGTAATTGTTTAGCTTTTAATCTACTCCTTTTAGTAATTAACTGCTCCTTCATATTGGAAAAAAACCTACTTTTTAAAAAGGAAAATGCAAAGAGAACCTTTTGACTACAAGGTTTCTTTGCTTGTAAAGTCATAGTAAAAGAGTCACATTTTTTAAGGTTTAACTACTGTAGGAAGTATTAAAGTACTTTGTGAGTTTTAACCATTTTATGTAAACCATTCCTTATAATCAAAGGGTTATCTTCTGACATTGCACAGGGATAGAACTATACAGTAAATAATGAATTGTGGGATGCAGCCAGGCTTGCAGAAAATAACTATTTGAGGGATGGTGCATGAACAGAAAGCTGTAATTTTGACAGGTGGCAAGGTGTCGTGTCACCAAGCCCTTCTAAAGCCTCATATCTCATACCTATTGATTAATGGCTCTAATTAAGGAATGAAATCAAGCATGTGAAGACAGGGGATCGCTTTAGGTCCTTGTTTGGTAGTTTTCTCTTCCTGGTGCACAACTCATCCATCTAAATATCACTGCTCTTTCATTTATTACAGTTGGATGATACCAAAAAAGAACTGGAGGAGGTGCATGCTGATCTTGTCATGGTCATGCAGGAACTTGATTTGGCAAGAGCTGAGGTAAGGCAATGTGTATGAGCACTGTCTGAGTGAACGCTACAAAACCAGCTGGTATTTGAACCCTTTGTCGTGGGGACTAGAGAATGTTTCCTACAATTTTATTATGTTTCTTTATTTTTTTTCATAAAATAGGAAAATTTTATTTTTAGTGTCTAGTTTTCCACCTGCTGGTATAGACTAACTGATTTCTGAGGCAGTATTGTATATTTGAATAACATAAGATCAGGATACAGCTTTCCATATGTAAACTTGCAAACCCCATTTATTTACCCTCATTTTGTTTAAATAAGTAGCTTCAAATTAAAGTTTCTCATTTGAAATCCACTGAATACTTTAATAATATGAATCTTGGTATTGTGAAAAAATACAGGATTTTTTTTCCTGATAAATCCACTTCTTAACGCTGTGCAATACCATTTGTATAAGAAGCCCACTTACAACAGAGAAATGCTGACTCCTCTGCCCCTCCCCGATGTTGTTACATGTTCCAACTTAATTTCAAACACTCTAGAAACATTCAGCTGCTTTTCCTAGCTGCAGAAAGCTGCTAGCAGGAGCAGTAAAAGGGAAAAAAAAATCAGATTTTTATAAGATTTATAGCTCATTAAAACAGTAATATAGTTAGACACAAATCAAAATAACTCTAGAGTGCTGAAAGGTTAGAAACTTAATTATTGACTTAGAAATAATATTTTTAATTTTTTCTTGTTCATTGTAAATACTTGATAACAAATATATTAAAATCTTTCAGTTCTGTTGAAAATCTTTCAGTTCTGTTGAAAATTTCTTTTTGATGTGTTCTAATTGCACTAAAATATATGCCATTGGCTTATTTTATTAGGTATCCACATCCATTTTATTGTCAATTTTATTAGATATCCAAGTCAGCTAGTGATTGGAGACTGGAATCTTAGTAAACAGAGGGAAGCAATGCAAACATGCAAGTTGCAATGCAACTTATTCATAAACTTAGAGTTAGGCCTGTCATTTAGCTGGTTGAATTTTCATTCAAGGGCTAGAGTACAAAATTCTGATATATTTCTAGTGAAGTAATAGAAATACAGCTTAATAAAATAAATAATGTATCTGCCATATGGCTGATGTTAACAGATTTAATTTACCCAGGTATACTCTGACTAGCAACACTTTCATATCTGCAGGTTAGAAATGAGGATTCAGTAGGTACTGAATGTTTGCACATTTGTAATTTTACAGATACAGTCACTCATCTCTTAGTTCACAAATTTGTGCAAATCCTAACCATTATAATGACAATTTGCTAATGACTTAATTGTATCACACGTGAATATAAGCCAATGTTAGATGATTCATTGTTTGTCTGTTTACTTTGTATTTTACTGCTGTGGGATGCTGACTGTAAAATATGAAGAGAATATTTTGATTCAGGTTTCATCACAGCTGTGTTGCACAGTATATTTTATCATCTAGAGAAATAATGTTATGCTAAGGAGCTTTACAAAAAGTTTCTTTCCCTTCATTTGTTTTGTTAGCTTTTATATAATGTTTTTTATAAATTAATATTGTATATTGTTCCATCCCTTTTATTTATATTTTAAGAGCTTTCATTTAAGATTACAAACAGCAATAAAATCATTGCTTACTGAAGCAAACAGACTTTGAATCCAGCTATGAACATTAGAAGGATGTTACACACTGCACACTTTTAATAATGATCATTTAGAAGATAATTTTAGCATCCACACAAGGGAAAAATGGATTTTTGATGAGTTCTTATATAACCATATGTGGTATTAGTCAGTGTGAGGTATTGCTAGCGAGCTCATTGCTTTCAAAAATCAAAGTTAAATGGTTCATCTATCATCAGAATTTGTGTCTGGGCGACTTGTCTGAACATCAGTATGATTTATGGTTTGAATTGGAGGAGTCAACCATGCATGTTTCTTAGTTTATCGTTTTATGCTGTCTTCAATTAAATGTCTATAAACACAGTGATGGCTTTATGACATTGTCCATCAATAAAGACTATCAGATTTTGCATGAGAATATGTAATTTTCAGAAAAAATAATGACCTTTTGACTTCTATGTGCCCTGTTGTACACATGATATATATGGCATGTTTAGACTTCAGTTTTTATCCCAGATCCATTTGATTTTAATCTTGCAGACTAATTAAGACAGTGGCCATATTTTATTTAACCTAATTCAGATAGACTAACATCTAGGATTTTTTGATGAAACTATCAAATAGTGATATATTCTGTAATAATAGTAAGACATAACAGGTGCACATCTCTAAAAGTATTTAGAAAATATATTATTTTAATTGTACTAAAACAAATTGAAAGTGATATCAGAACAGTTTATTGCATATTGATTCAGTATTTGATTATTTTACCATTTCAAGGTTGCTTTTTTCCCCTAAGACAAAATAATGCATGCATTAAAATTAAATTAAATCATTCTGCAAAATGGATGAATGCTAAAAAAACATAGGTTCTCATTTTCTTCAGGGACATTGAATAATGATACTTTCACTCTTCATATTTATGAATTACGGTATAGTATACACAGTGGCAGCATATGGGGGTTGAATAATTTTCTGCACAGCTGTGCCCTGATATTGCTGTCGACAACTATTCATTGTAAAAAAAAAACAGAATTCCAGTTCTTAAGGCTATTCTGAATATCTTTTCTATATGTTTTTATTGAAAAGTGTATATTATGTGATTTTTTTCATACGCCATGTAGACTGAACCTGCATAAAGCACCATTTAGCTGAAATGTAGTTAGCATATCTTCTAAAATTTAGATTGAAGAAGGAAATATTTCATATGTAAAATTCAGCTAACAGGAACATCCATGCTCCTATCATCCTTCATATTCCAACAGAGGAAATACATGAGACATGGGCAAATATGTGTGTCTGTTCAATGTTTCACCAACTCAGGTTGGTGAAAATCATAAACATAATATATGCTCATTCCAGCCTGCCTAATATTCTTCTGAGCCTTTGTGAAGATGCCTGCTGTAAATTTTTCTGTCCCATGAGGCCATGAGCTGAATTAATTTTGTGTTTGGTTCATTCTCACAAGTTACAAGTTGGCAGACACCAGATGGTGCTAGGGAGACAACTGTCAAAAATCTGTACAAACTTAAGTCAAACAGAAGTTAAAAATGTCTGGGGTTGTGCAGTTGAGTAGGTGCCTGCTGTTGGGTAGTCAGATCTTCCTTTTGTCATAACAATTAATATCCTGGCAAGGATATCTTCTCAGGCTATTTCTCTCCTCTCAATGCAACTTGCATGATTCCATTTTCAATTTCCCATTATTCTATGGCTAGGTAAGTAAAAATAAGAAGAAAAGTAATAAGTGTAGCACTACTCTTCATTATTTGTTTCCATCACATCTTTGTCTTTTAAGCTCTAGCTAGGTGAGGTAGGATAAGCACGATGCTCTTGTGTAGGCTACGTGGCATGTACAACAACATACACATGTAGAAGTTGTTCTAAAAATTCTCTCACAAGATTTCTATTGAATGTATTGCATTACTTTTATGACTGTGATGGGTAATGAAAAGATTAGTATTTCTTTTGAGGAAAAAAATTAAACAGGAAAAAAAGTTCTGCCACACTGGATAGCTAGCTTTTCATAAGACTACTTTGAAACTGTCAAATCTGCAGCATCAGTACTCTGGAGTTTCGAGTATCTTACATGAGTCAGAAGTTTCTCAGTAGCTTGCATCATAGTCATTGTGCATTAGGTGCAGTCCAATAGTAGGGTACCCTCATTTCAAGAAAAATATTTCGTATCACTTCTTGTAAAGCCATAATCCCTCTAAAATAAACTGAAATAACCTGAAAAGTAACAGGGGCTGATTGAACAAGTCTGGGGGTTTTTTTCTAATTTTTATGCCATGTTATCCAAGCTATCAAATGTACTTTCTTTGTTGAGAACATGAATCTTTCCACATAGTGGCATATGCACCCATTAACACTCGAGGACTTTTTGCCGGTGGTATATGATTACATTTAGAGATGAACTTGGTAGTTACTGTAGACTCTTTTAAATTTGGCTTTTCTGATAATAAGTACAATTATAACCTCATTTGTAGTACAATAGTATTTTCTGGCTAATCATCTAAGGTAGCTGTGTGAGGACAAAATTGACTCAATAGTTTTTATGGAGTTTCTTGGTTTTTTTCTTTGTGTGAGTGTTCCCTGAAAACCTGTGCATTCAGAGGAGAACATTTTTATGGAGACAAACTTTCATAAGATGCAGTCAGCTTTCTCGTACCTCTTTGTTAGTTTTCCTGCTTGCTATCCAGGATCTTGTATGACTGGCAGTAAAACAGTTACCAGGAAAATTTATGATGTAGGTGTTGGTTTCTAGTATAGTCAAAATTATATTTATTTTATCTATCACCTACTTCCAGAACAGTAGTTTCTGTATACCAAGAGGATCCAGGTAACGTGAGATGTTTTGGGATCCTCACGTCACAGAGTGGATTAAATAATACTGTACCATCTTTAACTTAGTTGCAGCTCATGAACCTTCTTACTTTAAGGCTAGACATCTAAATTTAATTACATTACGTGTGGAATGTCTGTCAGTGTTGGGAATGTCAGTACGTAGCCATACATTCTGGACATTGGGGACCTGATATCTCAGCATATGGGCTTAATTTAAACAGACACACAAGTAACTGTGTTTTACATTTACAAACAGCCAGTACCTGAGAACAGTCTTCTGTACAGGGAATTCTTGTATAAGTGACAGGAAGCTGTACTGTACAAGTAAGTCATCCTTGTTTTGCTCTATTAAAAAGTCAGCACTTTATAATGGAAACCACATGGTGCTATGGTTTGTTATCTTATGCACAGAAAAGAGCTGCAATATGTGCTGACAAATGTGAACTCCTTCTGACAACTACAAGAAGACCACAGCTTCAAAAAAATTTAATCATATAGAAGAACTGAATGATAGGATTATAGGAAAATTCAACTTGGAAGGGTCCTCAGAAGGTCTCTAGTCCAATCAGCTGCTCAAAACAGACTCAGTTATGACATCAGTAGGTTGTGGAGGGCTTTGCTCAGTCTGATATAACCACTTCCAGCACCTGATCTCCTGATCCAGTTTCTCCATTAAAGCTGCCTTGTTCCAAGTAATGTCTGTTGTCTTTCTTCGTCTCACCACCCACTATTGCAAAAAGCCTGACTGCATCTTAAAAACCTCCTTCTAGTTATTGCACCCCAAAATTCTGCTGTTAAGATACAAAAGAGGAGAGATCCCAATACAGAATCCCATGGTACTACACTCTTTACTGGCCTCCAGTTAGAGGATGGCCCACTAACCACTACCCTATTAACCCAAAAATTCAGCCAACTTTATACTTTTATGTAGCTGTACATCTATCCATACCACAATGACTTAACTCAGATACTGTGGGAGACAGCATTGAAAGCTTTTCTAAAGTTGGTGCAAATTAGTTCTTTGTTATTTTACATTGATTGCTTAAGGGACTTGCAAAACATCTTTGCTGCGCATTTAATCACAAGTATGAAAAGAGAAACTACTTTTAGACAAACATATAGGCTTTGACAATTCACAGTTATCTAAAATGGACACTGAAGACTAATGGTGAATGTGGAAGACTTCTGAAGGAAACAAGCATTCAGGATAAATAACTGAAGGGAAAAGGTCTTGGTGTCTGAATAATATAAATAATTTAAATAATTTTAAAATCTTCTGAATTCGTGCTGGTGGGATTAATCTCTAAATTCACTTCTAAATTTGGGAGTCTGTCTGTAGTTAACAATGTATGAGGAATGTGTGCTTCTATGAAGAGACAAAATGTTTAATGGAAATTGGATTGCTTTTTTCCTTGATCTTAAGCAGACACTTTGGTCAACTGAATAGCTAGAATTTCAGAACATTTCAGTTCAGGTTACTGCCTAGGTGTCCAATGAATACGAAGCTTCGACACCTAGCACACATTGGTACTAAGGTAGAAAGAGTAAACTAGAACACATATTAAAATGAGTGATTAAAAACATTTCCCTAGGATTAAATAAATAATTTAGGAATAACACTTTAGTTGTTGAGTTGTAAAATATTTTGATATTGAGGCTCTTGTCAATGTACTGAAAACCTTAATATGTGCATTGCCAAACAAAAAATGAGCACTTTATTATTTCTTCCTTATTTTTCCTGTTTGCTTCCTCATTTAGTTTAACAACTTTTGATCTTTCTATTGGATTAAAGAGTGCAATGTACAACACACCAATATGAGGGTGGAGTATGCTTGTCCAGATGTTTCAGCATTGATGAAATAATAGATGTTATTCATTTGTTGTATTTTAAAAGAACTTGGGAATTTTATTTACCAAGAATATATTAGAACCAAGTAACTTTCAGTTTTAATCACACAGTAATTAAAGATCCATATGACTGCTGGGCAGGATTTGTTAGCTTATGATTCCTGTAAAAAATGGTGGTTCCCCAAGCCACATTAGAAAGATGAAGGATTGCACGAATCAAAGATTCATAAACCTAGTTATGGAGTGTCATCAGAAAATTAAGGACAGAATAAAAGATTATCTGTGATGGTTCAGAAGAAAAAGCAATGAAAGGAAGGGCAAACAGGACTATATCAAATTCATCATTTGTAGTTATGTGATGTGGGCATATCTCTGCATCTGCTTACTGTAGAGTAAGCACTACAGTTCTGCCTAACAAAACTAGAAGAAGAAGGGCTCATAATGGGTTATTCTCAGTTATGTTGGTTTGGGTTTTCTTTTTCTTTTCTTTCCTTTTTTTATTTAAACACAGTAGTACTCAACTTAATTGGAATCCTAATGCTAATTAGTTTAGTGAAATAAATACTAGCTCATAACAGGGAAAATATAATATAAGACTTATAATGTAGAATATATGTAGGGGCTTTTTTCTGAGGTTTTTTTTTTTTTTTATCATATGATTATAAGAAAATCTTTTTTTTTTTTTTTTTTTTTCCCCAGAATTGGATGCAGATTTTGAAATTTCTTCTGGGTATTTGTATAAAATATGCATATATTTATAAAGCTGTAGTATTTAAATAAAACAAATCTTCCTTTATTTACTCCCACTTACTTTCTGAATGACAACAGTACCTGAAAAACTGCAAATGTCTTAAAAGAATTTTAATACTTTTCCAAAGTTTAGATCTGTAGCATAAAAATGAGAGACACTCCTGAAAAAAGCTTTTTTCATGTTTATACTAAACATTTGGAAAATTAACATAAGCCTTAATTTGACTACTTCTTATAGCTTATATTAAAATGAAAAAAAAAAATTAAACCAAAATCCATAAAATTCCTGAACAACCCATCCTAAACTTAAGACTCAAGTGAGTTAATTGACATTTATTGTAAATATTTCTATTCCTGCTTAAGTTATGTTTACAGGGGTGTGATCTGTAATCTTACCTTATGTTTTTATGTTATAGTTTGTTTCTTTTGTATGATTTTCTTATTGTATCGAATGTCATGTTCCTTTACTGAGATGTACTGTCTTCAAAAACGAAAAGTTCCAAGTTGCATCTTTATGGTGAATGTTGAATCATTCTTGTGGAGAGAAATTATGGTATATTTAGTAGCAGTCAATTTTTTTCTTATTTACAAATTAAAGTGTTAAAAAAAGATAACATAATTTGCCTTACAAAAGTAAAATATGAACAAAACCTGATGATGATTGTAAATTAGGAGCTGAACTAAGAAAGAGGACCTAGTAAGTTTAAAGTACAAATTTGACAGAGGAGAACGGAAGTCATGGAAATATGTAATGCTACTAACAAAGAAAGTAGGTCATGTAAAATGTTGCTTAAAAGATATTCTGTAACTGTGGTTTGTTGAGGGTGTACTTATTAATTTATCCAAACCTCATTCTTCTTTTAATGTAGTTACACTTTCCAGCACAAACTTGCCATCTAAGTTTTGTTGGTTTTCTTTATTTCTTAATTCCAGTCAGGAGAATTTCTCATTTATCTCAGCATGTGATAGTTCTTAATCACAGAGGGGGTTATCAGCATGTATGAGTTTCCTAGATTCTTCAACTGTTTTTACCAAGGACTCTGTCTTTTCTGAATTGTATACGTTCACTGACAAATCTCTTCACTGACCTTGAGTATCGGAGAATTTGTACATTGAAGTCTAAATGGCTGCCTTGTATCTATTTTCAAAAGCCTTTAAAACATCACAGTCTACTGATAGAAGTTGTTGGATTTGTTTCAGTGGCATTTGGGCCTAACTGGGCAAAGAGCTGAAAAATCTATAATTAATATTATATCTCAGTGTGTGCTGCATTGTTTTCTAATAATGCCTACTTTACCTTTTTCCCTTTTCAAGAGAGAAAAGAGGATGAAATACTATCTCTATTACCCAAAGACAGGATTAACCAATTAGTCATACTAAAGTATCTGTGAACAGATGGGATGCTTCTCAGAGTGTTGATGGAGCTGGCTGATGTCACTGCAAGACATTGTTGTCTAACCGCTTCAAAAGGTCATGAATTTTAGAGGAGGTTCCCAATGACTGGAAAAAAAAAATTAATGTCAGACTTACCATGAAAAATGGCAAGAGGAGGATCCAGGGGACTATGAGCTGGTCTGCCTCACCTCAGTGACTGGATAGGTGATAGAATAATTCCTCTTAGAAATTATTTTCAGAAGCATGAAGGACAAAAAGTTATTTGGGAGCAACCAACACAGATTTAGCATCCACAAACCATGCCAGACCAACTTTCTATGATAAGACGAGTAGTGGTGCTATGGACGAAGGGAGGGTCAGTATGTGGTTTATGCCTCGACTTTAACACGGCCTTTTACACATTATTATAAAGTCTCATTATCACAAAACTGGTGACATACATGCTGGATAAATGGATAATGAGGTAGATGAAAAATAGATTGGACTGCTAAGCCAAAATAACTGTGATAAGTGGTGCAAAGTTTATCTGTTGGTCAAGTGGCAAATGCCATTCTTCAGGGATCAGCACTGGGACTGTTCAACATCTGTCTGCATTACTGGCCTGGGTGGTGGGACACAGTACATTCTCAGCAAATTTCTTCATGGTATCAAATTGGAATAAGTGGTTGGTACACTGGAGGACTGCTGTACAGAAGGGCCCGGTCAGGCTGGAGAAATGATTAGGAGGAACCTCATGAAGTTCCACAGAAGCAAGTGCAAAGTCCTGCGCCAGGGGAGGAGAAACCGCTTACAACAGTGCAGCAAGCTGGCTGAAGACAGGAGCTTTGAAAAGTTTGTGGACATCAAGCTGAATGTGATTCAGTAGCAAGGTCAACTGCATTCTGAGCTCTATTACTAAGAATGCTCTCCGCAGTTTCAGGGGCATCATCCTTCCTACCCTTGCTTGGAACTTCTGAGAGTGCATTTGAAGTGCTGTGTCTGGCTTTGGGTTCCCTATTTCCAGAAAGACATTAGCATACTCAAATGAGTCAAGTACATAGTGAGCAAGATGGCCAAGGAGCTGGAAGATATGATGGATGAGAACAGGCTGAGGAAATGAGGTTTGTTTTGCTTTAACAAGAGAATTCTCAAGGGCTTCCTTGCTTCTGTCTGCAACTACCTGAATGGATGGAGCCAGACTCTTGCCAGAAGTGTGCAGCTATAGGATGTGAGGCAATGGACGCAAGCTGGACATGGGAAGCAACAATTAGATATAGGGAAAAATTGGTTTTACCATGAAGTTTTTCAAGTCATGAAACTGGGTGCCCTTCGAGCTTGTGGCATGTCCGTCTTCGGAGGTGTCTGCGACTTGACTGGACACAGCTGTGTGTAACCTGCTGTAGTTAGAACCTCTTTAAGAACAGGGTCGTATGTCCCAACCTAAAGTATTACATGATTCCATTAAATTGTGAATTTGCCTCTGGTCATTAACACTTTTTATTATAGGAATTCTTTAAAAAAAATCTTTAACAAGATAGCTAATTTAGTCTGGAAACTGGAGCTGTCAAAGTACTCAAGATATCATACACTAAAGGATGCACCAGCTTGCCAATTTTGTAGAGCTGTGAAAACTGAACAGACTGTAACAGCAAAAGGTGTTTGCATTAGTGGATAGTGGGAAACTGTGATTTATACCAACCACATTCATACCAAGGTGAACATCTCTTCCAAAACAGGCATGTTCTATTAGTTAAATTTATTTGCCCCTACCTCATATCCACTTCTTTGCCTTTGAAAGTACTTTAGCTTTTGGCTTTAGCTGGAGTCACTGTTCTCCTCAGTAATTCATCCAGAGGTCTACATGCCTGCTCAGAGGCAGGCACCAGTCAGTATGCTAAAAGCCTTATCTGTATACACCCTCATTTCTCCTAACCTGTCAGTCTACACATTCTCTCAGCCACAGAAAACACTAGGGGTACTATTCACAGACAGCAAAGTGTATCACCAGTTAAACAGTAAAACAGGAGAAACACATCATTCCATTTCCTTGATGTATACCATGCCTATTTTGCAGCCTGTAGGAAAGGAGACAAGACTAGATAGTTCTGCACATCCTGACTCCTAACACCATATTTTCCATGCACACCTCTTTTGGTGAATTATAGTTTAACCATACCAATTACTATATCCCAGGTATCCACCATCAGCTCTTCTCCATGTCCATTGGCTGCTTCCCCATAAAGCCTCTGTTCTAGTAGAAGATGGGGCAGCAGCAATTATTTTTATTTCCATCTTAACAAGAAAAACCTGTTCACCCAGCTGCTCACTGTGTCTCCAAGATCAGGCCCTTGCCACACCACTTCCCAAGAATAGTTTATCCTTCTATAGGCCCTGACATGGTGGCTACATAAATATAAACTCAGTTATTCCTTCCATCAACAGGATATAAATGTCACACTTCACAGATGGTGATCAAAAGAGACAGGTTGTGGACACTGCCCAACCAGAACCAGCCCCTTCACCAGGATGAATGATGTAAACAGCATAATCTAAATTTGTAGTTAATTCTGCCCTGAGGAGACAGTTGGACAAGGTTTTTCAGAAGCCTCTCTTTCTTCTATAAACTGATCATTCTTTACTTGTAATGAATTACCCCTCATACCAGTGCCTTGAGTGTGTTCTTCAGCACTACCTATCTCCATGCCAGTGGTTTGTGCTCTGCTTCCTGGATCTGCTGGTGTGAATGGATGGTGACCTTTTGCTTTAGCTTTAAAGACTGCCCAGGAGCTTACTTTTCAGCCAGCTCTTCCTGCAAGAATTTCTCATGCTTCTATAGAAAGAGGAGCTTCTCCTATTCATTAGCTCTAGACTATGCCTCAGGCTCAGCTGTGTGTTTTGAAGGATTGAGTATGCCATAAAGACTGTCCTGGCAATCTGTAGGACATACTGGCTTCTGCAGGAAACATCACCAGATTTTTAAGATGTCAAAACCAAATTTTATTGCATAGTGAATCTAGCAGTCTGTGCAGCTCCATGACTGCTCTAAAGAAGCAGTGAAAGCACGTGAGAAGCCAATAGAAATTGTCTCCTATAAAGAGGAGGGGAAAGATAAGAAAGACAATGGTTGGGATTTATGGTGTCTCGAGACATTTGAAATCTGATTGGTCATGGTACATTTAGGGTTTTTTCTTGAAACACAGCTTGAGAAGACAGTAATGTGTGTGGAAAAGGGTGTAGACTGCCTGAGTTTCCATACCCTTTCTCTACAACATTGTTCTACTCATAAGACAGCTCACTACAGACTGAGAGCACATAGCATTATGGACATTGAAACTGCACTGATGTCTAAAATAGACCAGGTTGCTGCAGAGACTGTCTGAACTTTAACCATAAAACAGGCATACTTCCCCCTCCTTTGCCATTGCCTCATTGCATTACCTTAAACAAATCTGTTTATTTCTCATCAGGAAAATGGGCAATAATAAAACTGACGTACCTTACATGGCAACTACTAAGATTAATTAGCTAATGCTGTGGAGCTCATTTTTTTCAGAGGTTTTCTGTGGTCCAAAATAGAGGCATATAGAAACAAAAGAAGAAATTGCATGTTTAAACCTGACAGAGTCCTTGCTCAAAGAAAGGATAGACATAGATTTTCTGAGATTTCAGTTTCCTTTTCTTTTGCCAGTTACATCTACATTTGGAAGACTAATGCTCTAATAATACTTGCTACTCATTTGGAAATTCAGATGAGACATTTGGGTTTCTTAAGTAGTTTTGCATTAGGCTTAAGCTATCTCATAAATAAATGATGACTTAAAAAAATCTGTCTACATTTCATCTTGTTATAGAAAGAAGGGCTATTACAGAAAGAAAAACCCCAGGGTGTTACTGTACTGGTTCCTCAATATGTGTGTGATATTGTCATGTGCTTCAACGACACTAGCCTTTAACAAATCAATTGATTGTGCTGTTCTTTGGCCTCAGAAACACTACATTGTATATATTTTACTAATTTTCAGGTTTGAATGTCTGTGTGTGTGTGTATATATATATATATATATATTTGATTATATAAAGATATATAGATGCATGGATATACATAAGGGTGTATGCACGTATGTGTATGTACAATACAGCTATAAATACATATGTACAGAAATTTTATAATTTTATTTTCTACATTATTACATTTCTAAAGGAAAATATGTTTTCTGAACAACTTTATATGAGCCTGTCTGAGATCCTATGTTCTTCAACAGAGGCAGAGCTTACTGAATTGACTTTACACCTACATAAGCCAGACTGCAATTACCTAAAATCTGGCTGAGCTATCAGTGTAGGTATATTGGTACTCTTAATTTCCTACCTGTAAAGCAAAAGGCTAGTTGAGCAGATAAACACATCAAAGACTATGAGGCATGTACTGAACTACATAATAAGACTAGGTATTTATGTAACTAAACCTAAGGGAATACCAAAGCTATGATGATTTTATCCTGTTTTCTAAAAAAAAATCCAACACTTATCAAACATCTTGGAGAGTCTGATTCAGCAAAGCAATTAAGCATGAACTTAACTTGAAGTCAATATACTTAACCACTTGCCTATAACTAATTATGTGCTTAAATGATTTTCTGAATTTGTAATTTAATATAAATGCATATGAAGTGTGGGGTTTTGGCGTTTTCTTTTTCAAAATACAACTTAAAGAAGAGACTGTTTGACTTCTTCATTTCTAATTGGTTTCTTCACATTAAGCTTTTGCAACTGAAGTCCAACAACTTAATGCAAAATAACATTTTTTTCTTCTCCTTTAAAAATCAGATGATTTCTATCAAGTATTTTTCACATCCTTTCCTGAAAGATTGTCTTGCATCTCGTATATAGTTTACTTCTATTTATATGTTCTTAAGTGAAAAAGTTTCCTGTAGTAATTTTTTTTCTTTCCTAGATAACTCTTTCCTTGTTATTCCCTTGTAAACTCTCTCTTAATTGCTCTGAAAAAATAATTTTAATAGATGCAATATGCTCATTTCAGTGTTTTCCTGTTATTCATTTAAGAGCCACTCATTATTCAGAAGAAAAACCCCCAATATGGTTCCTAAAAACAGAGTTTGTTGTGAGGTTAAATGAATGGTAAAGTTATTAAAATTGCAATGTTTGCATTTTTTCCAGCTGTACAAAAGTAAATATTTAGAAAAACAGTCCATGGGAAAAAAATCTACGTGGAATAGGATGACTTTTCAGACTCACAGATGCCAGGAATAGTACAATGGGAAATCTGTGGAGGTTACATTACTAAAATCATCCAATATTTTGAAAAATTATGTTTTTGCTGGCAATCGTGTTCCTCAAAAGTGTGTGGTTTTTAATCACACTTAAATCATCCTACAACATTGTAAATTTGCCTCTTGCTTTACAACTTTTTCCAATTCCTGCTTTATGATTTTTCCTCTTTTTTCTCATTATTTACTGCAATCAAGTGCTTTTCCTGTAATTGCTCCCATAATTTTTCCCGAAGTTGAGTCTGCAAGATGTTGCAGTAATCATTTAATCAGTAACAACACATTTTTGTATTCCTACTTACATGATTAAATTAGTATGGTTTACATGTGTTACATCTAGAGAAATCACTGACTCATCAAACTAAAATAAATATTGTAGTCTAATTAAATCTCTTCTGATTTTTTATCATACAAAAATTCTCAAAATAAGGTCAGGATTTTCCATGTTAATTATAAATAAGCAGCTGTTTCTAGCAATTAAATTATAGCTAAACTTAACTCACAGGGAAAAAAAAAAGGAAGTTAGACAAAATATCTTTAACACTATTTACAGTGATAACTTAATTTGCCTGGTTCTGGAACAATTAAGTTGTTCTCATTGTCTTATGACATGGCTCTGATCTCTTAGCAAGAGCTTACGAAGACCTAAAAATAGCCCAAGATATTTTTCAAACAGCAACACGAGATGTTAAAAAAACTGTGTAAACAGTAAATCATGAATGAAAAATTTCTAAAAAATGAAAATATATTCACTTCACTTGCAAATACATTTTATTCTTTGTCACA
This sequence comes from Rhipidura dahli, assembly GCA_013399225.1. Taxonomy (NCBI): domain Eukaryota; kingdom Metazoa; phylum Chordata; class Aves; order Passeriformes; family Rhipiduridae; genus Rhipidura; species Rhipidura dahli. The sequence goes on along the minus strand of VXAC01008201.1, from coordinate 176,866 downwards.
TTTTTTTCTATACATATTTGTTAATGGTTTGATGACTTTTTGCCTCTTACATTGATTCAGTTTCCTCCAGCAGGATTAAAAAAAACCCCAAAAACAACAGTCTTGAAGATAATGTTCAAAATATCCATATAGTTAGTTTTTAATCACAGGGCAGATTTTAAATTAGGAAGTTTTCAACTATTGGCTACTTGAACTTTCCTGAAAACTTTCCCATTAACTGAAAAATCATAGAATTTCCCATCCTTGGGATGACTGGGTCTTTTTACCACAACTTATGAAATAGAATTTCTTTGAACCATTTTCAGAAAACACAAAAATTCAAACAGATAGATCAAAAAACCTGTATGCCTTCTTGTATACATTGGAGTTCTATCCAGTAAGGACTCCACGCTGACAAAGTCCTAAGGAATAATTAAATGTATTGTGCCTTCATGCCTTGGCAAACAGAAATTGAATAAGCAAGTGGAGGTATTTCAAAAGATGAAGATCAGAAATAATTTCTTGGACATAATGAAACAGCTTTTTCAGTTAGGAAAACTATAACTTTTCTGAAAAATAGCCTTTGCTTCCATCTTTTAAACATTTTTACTATATAAACCGTATATACCTATGCTATGCTTATACAGTCACATGTCAGCTTATCTTACTTGTTGACTTGATCATGGCTAGCAGTCAGCTGCCCACCCAGCTGCTCTGCCACTCCCTCTCCTCAACAGGACAGGGTGAGAAAATAAAATGAAGAAAAAGGTAATGGGGCAAGACAAAGGTAGGGAAATCTGTTATCAACATCACAGGTGAAATAGATTTGACATGAAGAAAATTAACTTTTTTTATTTTTTTTTGCTAATTAAGGCAAATTTGGACAGTGAGTAACAGAGGAAGAAGATGAAAATTAAAACTTCCCCTGCCTCTTTTTCCCAAGTTCAGTACCAGTCCTTCAGCCCAGCACCTCTTCCTCCTCACCATCTGCCCCTGTCCACATACTCAGAGCATCACTGGGTATGGGGAATGGGGTATTACAGCCTGCCCATACCAGTTCCTCTCTGCTTTTCCTTTCTCCTGCATTTCCTCCTCTCCCGAGGCTGCAGCCCTGCATGAACCAGTGTGAGTCCTCTCCACCAGGTTTCAGTCCTTCAGGAAAAAATCATCTCTACTACGGGTTGTCCACAGTCTGCAGTGTGGATATCTGCTCTGCTCCTCTCCCCAAACTGCAGGGTAAAACCTTCTCCACAGTGGTCTTGTTAATGGCCTACTGGTGAATCTCTGCTCCAGCTCCTGCAGCACATCTCTTTTGCCTTCATCCTTGACTGACCTGGGTGATCATGCTGTTGTTTCTCACAGTTTGTTTCAGGTGTTTGTTAATTTGTTTTTTTGGTCATTTGTTTTTCCTCCTCTTCTTCTTCTCCAGTATATTACCCTTTCTAAAATACGTTTTCTCAGAGGCACCTTCAGCCTTTCTGATGGGCTCAACTGTGCCCTGGGGTGGGTCCATGGGGACTGCCTGGAAGCAGCTGGATCCCATATGGGACAGCCCTGGCCTCCCCTCACAGATGCCTCCCTGCCAAGTCACTGCCAAGACTCTGCTATGGACACCCAAAACATGTCAAAGGTTCTAGAAATTGAACTGCCACAACTCTTCAAAGATTTTGGTGCTAATTTTGATCCAACTGAATATTCTGTGCATCACTTTAACCACCTTATATGAAAAAACCTTCAGGACACAAAACTTATAGGATTTAATTATCTTGATCACAATGAAGAGTTTCTATTTAGCCTTTGTATTACAAACATTGTCTGTGATTACTGTCATTAAAACATAGTTCTCCCCTGGTATTTGAATAGGTTCGTATGGACTATTTAAATTCTTCTTAAAAATTCCCCCACACCCAGAATTTATTGGCTTTTTTTAATAGGACCATGATCTGTTCATAAATCTAAATGTCAGAAGTTCTGAGCAGCTGGTACATTGCTTAGTAGGAGTGATAAGCACCAAACTCCAAGTGCCCAGGGTCACTTGGTTTGTTCAGCCTGGAGAAGAGGAGGCTGAGAGGAGACTTCATCGTGGTCTTCAACATCCTCACAAGGAAAAGCAGAGGGACCGGTACTGATCTCTTCACTCTTGTGACCAGTGAAAGGATTCAAAAAAATGGCATGAAGCTGAGTCAGGGGAGGTTTAGGTTGGATATCAAAAGATTTTTCACCCAGAGGGTGGTTGGGCACTGGAACAGGCTCCCCAGGGAAGTGGTCACACCACCAAACCTGACACAGTTCATGAAGTATTTGGACAATCTCTCAGGCACATGGTGTGACTCTAGGGATGTCCTCTGCAGGGGCAGGAGTTGGATTTGATGATCCTTGTGGGTCCCTTCCAACTCAATATATTCTGTGATTTAGTGAATCTGTCTTTAACCATTTCACCAGAACATTTACCTTTAAACCACCAGTTTTACAACCTTGCTTGTTTGGAAATATGAATGGGTTTGGTGTAGCTGTACCAGTAGTCCTACTCAAGAACTTTTTCATTGGTCTTCAGTATTTTGAAATAGCTTTGCTAGGATTTTTCCTATTCCTAGCTCAGTGAGTTGCATATTGTTTCTAGCCATGTATCAATGCCTGACTGTTTAACACACATGAACTCAACTGGTAATAATCTGCACGTATAAAGTCCTAAGAGTTCCTTCTTCTTCCTCCTTGAACAGTGGAAACCTCAGAAAAGGTATTTATGAAAAAGATATGTAGCATCTGTGATATTTGTGGTTTTATGTAAAACATGATGTTATATATATGTGTATATATATGTAAAATGTCAATTTATGACAAGCACTATAGTGAGCGGAAGACTGAAAAATATATCTTTCAATTCCTATTCAACAATAAATAATAATATATAAAGATGATATAATATTTACTTTCTGAGACTGATTCCTAACTATGATCATGCTCATAATATTAGACCTTCATATAAGACCTTTACCTGTAATGGCTGAGACATTGCTTCATCTACTGCAGCAATACAATGTGTATTTCTGTTTGCCCATTGAAAAGCTTGGCAAACCTGTCAAGCACTCAAACCTGTGACTTGATGATATTAAATATATTTCCATAATCTTAGCTTATCCTGTGAATTTTACATGACAAGAGCTTTTCCATAACTTTATGGCATGATATGAGGCATCATGCTAGCAAATATTCATTAGTATTTCTGTGCCTCTGTGTTATTGTAAATGCTTATACCCTGTGGTGAATCAAGTTCACTGTCTGCGTTAACAACTGCAGAATTGCCAGTACATCCACTAATTCATAATTGGTGTTATATACTGGGTTCCATTTTAAAAAGTTTAAACTCCAGCAAAAGTTGTGTTTAAGTCAGTAAGAATAATATCTTGCATAGGTCAAAATCCTCTCTGAATTTTCAAGCTTCTTTTGCTGGTGAGACATGTCTGAAATGCTGAGCACAATCTTGATTTATATTTACAACAGATTTGAAATTCAGAACAGATGTAGTGAAAAACTTCTCAAATCTGTAGGGAAAAGGAGATCCTTTGTTAAGGGAAGATGAGAGGTGATATTGTTGTCTATTGAAATTTGTAGTGGGAGGAAAGAATGATTTGAAAAGGAAATAAAGTTAAGGTCATTTTAACTAGGGGTGTAAAAAATCTAATACATATCGACTACACACAAATAAGTTTATACTGACTAATACAAGTGTGTTCTAGGAAAAGCAAAGAAATATCTTTATCAATTCTTCTGCTAACATCCTTTCCAAAGGCGTTATCTTTCTCTCATTAATTTCTTCAAAGCTGTTCTTCAGATTTTTGTCTACATAACTTTTATAGTTCCTGACTGCTATTTGGTTTTTTCCTCTTTCTCTATGGTTTGCCTTATCTCTGTATTATATTTTTTTTATGGAATAGCTGTGCACTGCTTAGCATTGCCTACAATTAGGGTGAAAATTTTATACTATTTTGAACACAAGCAGTGACATTCTGTAGAAAGTTTTATTATTATAGTGTAGTGAAAAACTTTCTTATGTATGCATGAAAATGTATATAATCTCCATGGCTGCCTCTGGGCTTACCTATGAATATATGCGATTATCTTCTATCGAATTTTAATACAGCCCAAATATTTCCTTTCACTTTATTATACCTCCATAAGTTAATATTAATTCCCATTATCACTTAACGTCAAGAATTCTCTTTAACTGTCCATGTTTTTTGTAAGCACAGTGTACCTCTTTGATTTAAATATCACATATAAAAGGCTAATTTCCTAAATAAAATTACAAGATTATGCTGTATTTTTTCTTGTCAAATAATTCAAGTTTTTAGTATGTCTGTGAAATTATTTGTTTACATCAAGATTATTCTGATAAAAAACTATGTAAAAGAGGAAGGGTTTTGTTTTGTTTTTCTCAGTTAGGGAAACTACAGCAAAACTATTGGTTTTGCTTGCTTCTGAATTGTGTTACAGTGGGAGCCTGTACTGCATTCCAGGTCCCACTGGTCATGTTACGGGTGCTTCCTGCTTGAGGTAGAGTTGTTATTTAAATGAGGTGTGGACAAATTAAAAAGGGATAGGCAGATTAAGAAGATAAGAGTGTCATTTTAAAAAAGTTTTTTATATTTTATCCCAGTTTAAACTAGTGTGGTTAATTACAATGTTAAAGCGGTGGGATTTCATATTTTATGTTTTGCTAATAATTTATAATTGAAATAAAATTACTTCTGAACTTCCTAATGATGAACTACTATAAGATAAGTAAATCCTTATACACATATAATTAGATTATAAATTTTGGGCTTGGTATCTGTGCATTTGTACAGCAAATACAATAGGGTTGTATAATAGAGTCATAATCCTGAATGAGGCACTATTGTAACATATATTTATATTAGAAGGCTGATCTAAGTTTTCCTTTACTTTTATAAATATATATTATGATTTCCTAGCATAAGTCTACTACTTAAATACTACAACTGCTGTCTACAACCTGACAATTTTTACAAGAAGGTTTTTACATTGATGGATGAACCCTTATTATTGCTCAACATTTTTTTCAGTGAAACTTGGTCTAAAGGTAACACCTCCCACTTTCACTATACAGAAATGAGAGCCAAAATAAAATGAAAGAACTGACTTCATTCTAGAGTATGTAATCATTGACAGGAAAACCACAAATCCTTAACATATTTAATTTTGACGTGTAATTGTCAACACAATATAAATGCAAACACATGTAAACATATGTAATTATGGATATGTATACACTAAAGATTTAAAAATATTTTAATAAATATTTATATGTACATAAAATTTTAATTGGCTTTTTGGAAGGAGCATTTGATTTATAGAGCATAAAATCACAGAAAGGTTTGGTTTGGAAAGAACCTTAAGGATCACCTAGTTCCAACCCTCCTGCCATGGGCAGGGTCACCTTCCACTAGACCAGATTGATCAGGACGCCTTCCAACCTAGCCTTGAACACTTCCAGGGCTGGGGCACCCACAACTTCTCTGGGCAACCTGTTCCAGTTCCTTGCCACCTTCAAAGGAAATAACTTCTTCCTCATATGTAACCTAAAGCTACCCTATTTCATTTTAAGGACATCCCCCCTTGTTCTATCACTCACTATATGCCCTGGTGAAAAATCCCTCTCCAGCTTTCTTGTAGGTGCCTTTTGTACTGGAAGACTGCTGAAAGGTCTTCCCAGAGCCTTCTCTTCTCCAGGCTGAACAGCCCCAGCTCTCTGTTTGTCTGCTTAGGAGAGGCTCCAGCTCTCAGATCATCTCTGTGACCCTTCTGCACACTTGGTCCAATAGATCCACATCCATCTTATTTCAGGGGGCCCAGAGCTGGACACAGTATCCAATGAGGGGTCTCATGAGAGTAGGGACGCAGAATCCCTTCCCTTGGCCTATTAGTCATGTTTCTTTTGATGCAGCCCAGGATATGGTTGGCTTTCTGGGCTGCAAGTGCACATTACTGTAATACACTCTGTTTTAAATCACCTACAAAAAGTTTTCTGTAAATCTGACTTCTATTTCCACCTGCTTCCTTTCCATTATTTCCCTCAAAAAGTTCTCAAGGATAATTGAACTATATATTTAGTAATCCTATAGCTCTGCTTTGAAGATATGAGTCAAGCTATTCTGTTGAAGATTCTCTTATAGGCATGTGCCTCAGAAGATAGGCACATGGCTTACTTCTTCGTATGGGAGCAAAGGTGTTAAATCATGCTTTGAAATTCATGTAACAAAATAACAAAAATGTTATTTTCTGTTCTAAATTATTTTAATATTTAAGTTATTTGATGCATTAGTTCATCACTTCGACTTTTCTAGTCAAGTTGTTCACCACCTGCAATTGTCCTACATTTCAGAAAAAACTGACTATCAAATTAGAAAATGAAAGCAACTTCTCTGGCATCTCATGTGTGCTTGAGATCAATTCCAGTCTCCTGTCTGCCTGGATGTAATTTTGACTATTACAAAAATGTATCTATTTCAAATGCACTCACACTACTAAATCAGCCATGCTAATCATACTGCTGTGTTTACAGCTCCGCTGTTTTAAAACCATTTCTGAACTTATGAACAATTACTTTTTACCTTCTTTTATACTACAGACTAGTACTGAGACAAGAAGATATATCCACAGAATCTCTTGAAAAATAATGACAAATACTGTTGCTTCCTTATTTTAAACAAATCCAAATCCCATTTTATGTTAATAATTATTCATATAGATGTTAAAATGTTTAATCAATACATTTGTTAATCATACATAACTTACTTTTATAAGTTATAAAATGTATGACGTGAGCTATTTTTTGAAATATTCTTCATAGGTTGTCATTAGTAATGCTTCTTTTTAATGGTTTTACTGGTTCTGCTGGTTTATTCATGTTGTTCTTTGGATCAGTATGAGGCTAACTGACATAGAATTAGCCTATTTCTCACATTTCCTTTTTAAAATCTTGGAGAACTCTTTTCCTTTTTTTTCCCATCCTCTGGAAGCTTCCTCAGAATTCTGAGATTGATTTGTTATAGAGCTTAATTGATTGATATGAATTATTTAGAAGAATCCTCAAAAAATCTCAAAATTTTCCTTAAGTAAAATCTGCCAAATCCTGATAATTACTAAAATTTAAATTCAGTGACTGTCATCTAACATAGTTCTAACAGATGGAACAGAAAGAATTTTCTTGGCATGCTAAATTAAAGTTATGTAATTTTGCTTCCAACAATAGTAACATGCAGAAAGTGTAGGTCTCATATCTTATACAGTCAGTTTTCTGTTTTTTCCTTTCTTTTTTTAATGAAAGCATTTCCTATATGGCACTGTTAACATTTGTTTCCTGGTATACTGAAATATTTTTTCACATTTTCAGAAAGAGGAAGGTAAGCATTGAAAGCCTTTTTTCCTTTTTATTTATCTTGGTTATATGTATAAAAGTGCAGGCCACAGGGATTGCCCCATGTTGGATTGGCTGATTCCAGCCAGCCCCTGCAGACCCACCAGAGCACATCACTAAACCCATCAGCCAAGCTGGTAGAGCTTCTGCTAAAAGATATTTAAGAAAGGGTAGAGCTATTGCACTGTTGGAGGGGTGAGGCAGAGGAATTGTAGAGGGGATACCAAGGTCAGGGAGGTGGAAGAGGGAGAAGAGTAATAAGGGAGAAGAAAGGGAGGGATATATGCTGTTTGCATAAATTTCAAGGTCTTGACTGAAGTAATACCAGTATATGCTTTTTGTTTTCCAGTATCAGTGAAAAAATAAAATGTATTAAGTTTAAAGGCTGGAATATTAAAATGCAATTTTCAGACAAAAGAACACAACTCTAAAATGCTTAAAGGTTGAGTTGTGAGTACCTTCTGAATAGCATAAGTGAGATGGGAAAAGTATGTAGACTCCTGCAAATGAAGTAGTGACTTTGAGGGAAAAAAAGTGCTATTTTTAATTCATGATATCAGAAACCTTGATCGTTGTGTCAACTGACTACTGAATATGTTTTCAAGTTGTCCTTTGTGAAGTTAGCACATAGTCAATTTGCCAAGCAAGACTGAGTAGTTCAGCTAACCCTTGCTGAAATTTGTCTACAGTTTGTAAAAGGAATATCTTCTATATTCAGAAGTTTTCAGTCAAGGCAAAAAAGAGAAGTAGTGGTTATTTTTCAGTTATTGGCTTACATTTTCCTTACTTCAGGAAATTGCCTCGAAATTAATATCCTAAGTCATTGCATCAATCCTTGATGTTGCAGACATATCTTAAGATACTGCTTAGAAATTAAGCAAACTCCATCTTGGAAGTACATGGATTATTTTTTCTGCTACTCCCACCTTTAATTAGAAATTTGTTTAGGATTTTCATTAATACTAAAATAAATGTTTCTGGGATTTAATAACATTTTTAAGAAAATAGAGTCCTGAGATACTGGAATCTTCAGGTACATTACATGCAGCTCTACTCCTTTGTGTAAATTTAAAATACAGTAAGGAGTCTGTATTACTCTATCACAGTAATAGCAAAAATAGAAACTAGTCATGAAGTTGAGTAAAAAATTAGCCCCTTTTAGCTAGTCTTTAAAAATACTTTTCCTACATTTTTCATTTTAAATGTGAGCTACAAAAGTGTAAAATTCTGAATAGCTAATAGCCTATATGCCACTAGCCCAATTTAAAGACATGAGAAATCACAATCAGTAGTAAATAAATAGGAATATGATGTTTATCTTCCAAATAAAACATAGATTACTATGCATATGATATAAATTTCAAAAATTTATTTAATTTTTTTTTAATGAAGACAAAATGTAGAATGGGAGTTATATAAAAACAGTAAAAAATGCAAATTTTATGAATCATTTTATTAAATGCAAATAAAATATAAATAAATAGTAATTTTAAAATAGGACTATATAAATTACAATGTACATAAGACCTAGATTTAAAAGTATGATTTTCATAGTTCTAAAAAAAATATTTAGATTTAAGGTGGAATGGAGCTATACAGAACTGACATTGAAAATTATGAAAAGCCTAGGATTTAAGCTGGTAATTAACCTGGGAGCTTAACCTAACAATTTCTGTGCAACACCAAGTTTGCACTGGATTAAATAAAAAGTTTTAATATGAAAAGGGCAAAGATGTTGCTGAACCAGACAGTGTTGAGTAATTTAATAATATACAGCAAATTAATTACTTGTAAAACTGCTCTGTAAGACTCCATGACTTGATAAAAATGTGGGCCCGTGGAAGAAAGTTGAATCATCAAAAAGTGCATAGACATAGAATGCATCATGACAACAAGGGTTTATTTTTAGAAGAAGAGGAAGGAAGGGATCTGTGCAATGCAAATGAAAGGCCTGTGCAGAGGAGGGGCAGAAAAGAACGAGGAGGGCAATGACATTTGCAAGCCTGAGCAGTTGCAAGGGCCAAGTCTCTTTCTGCAGTCTGAAGGAATGAGCAGGAAAGGAGTTACTCAAGTGCGCGTGTGTGCACACCCGGATATGAATATATTTCCCTATGATTTAAGGGAAAATTCAGTATTTGAATTTTTCAATTTAATCTTACTATATACTAATCATAATGTAGATAACATACAAAAATTATCAATATCTAAGCAGAACTATAAGCTAACACCTGTGATTTATTATTGAGTAAGATTATTTGCAATGCTTACAGTTCTTTATAACTTTTTTAATAACTTTTTTTTAGTTCCCTCTACTGACACAAAACTATATATAGACTTGAAGATACCTTGGAAAGAAATTTTGTTAAAATAATTGGTAAAAGCATAAGGAAACTATTAGATGTAGTTTTCAGTAATTTAAATTTCTAATATTTGGTTTTTAAATGATGAAACATCCAATAACCCAAATGACCCTACACAAACATATATATGGAATAAATTATTTCAAATGAAAGCACAAAAATTATTTGTTCAGCTGCTCTAGTGCCTGGAAGGTTAGGAACAAAAGCTATTATTGTTCAGTGTATTTTTTCACAGGAAATAGACAGTGGCAAACATACAGTAGTTCAACACATGAGATCAGAGACACAGTTTTTATAGCAAACCAAAACCAGATGTTGGAGGGACTCAAGACCTCTACAGAAATTATTACTTATGTTTGCCTTTGAAAGCAAAGAAAGTTTACGGAGAGTCATGTACCTGATTAAGAAAAAGACAGGTTACAAAAGCTATTCATTCAAGGAAAAATATTTGCCATACAGACTGTTTTATATATAGCAGTTAGTTATGTACACAGGATTTGAATTTTACTTTCATTTGGTTTTTGAATGAGTATGCTAACTTCTTCATACTACTAAACAACTTTAGAAATAAGAAAAAGGTTAAATATTTTTAAACTGAAGGCCAGAATTGTGCAGTAAACCATTGGAGTTTAAGTCCCATCATTAACAGATACAGAATTAGGCATTAAAGAACACTTTTGTTTTAAGATTTATCTGAGAAGAAATTAAATGTATAGGTAATATATAGCTTTTCATGTAGCATAAAGTCTTTCTCTAGTTAAATATTAATGATTTGTTATCACTGGATGCTAACTGATTTAGTAGGAATAATCAAAAATAAGGTCTCAGTGCTGCATTCCTGCAGGTTTCTTAAAAATAGGCACTTAGAAAAAAAGAGTGAGACCATATCATGTTAGACACCAAGGTTTATCTGCTTTAGGCACAGATCTATGAGAAATGAAAAAAATAATTCTAGTACCTCCTAAACTATTTGTTTCCTAGGCTTGTTCAGACCATCTTATGCAGACATTGGTCTAACTTTTCCTACGAAAGGCTTCATTTCCTAGCAAGGATTTTGATATTTTTTTTTCGTATCTTTTTTTCATGAGGATTGGTTGAAATGGGTTAAAAAACTTTGGCACTCAATTTTAGTTCTTTTTAGACCATTACCCCTAGAGCTTTAGAGTCTTGAAGTTCTGGAGTTGGATAATCCTGCTACATTGGAGAGATGTCTGTAGGTAATGTGTGATGAGTAATAGAAAGCATTGCAAGATACTATAACAGAGAAATTATTGGAGATGTAGTCACTGTCAAAGAGAAGTTTGTGCCATTTTATTTTAACTCATAATTTGAAATCTGTTAGGCTTTTTAAAGCTTCATGTGCATTAAATATGTAAATTAAATGCATTACAAGTAAAACAAAAATCTTAATGCCAATAATTAAAAGAAATTATATTAATTAGGTCTCAAAGAAGATTTGTAAGCAATCAGAAAAAAATAACCTGAACTTCAAGTTTCTTAAAGTAGAATGTCAAAACTTAAAGTAAGTTTTGCTTAGTAGAACTTCTTCCTGTTAAATACAATTCCAAGTGGAACTTCTTTGAGCAGAATCTGTGGAATTTGCTTTACCCAATACCAACTTGCAGGTGCAATCTGGTGCAAACTCTATTAGAGAAATGTCTTTACATCTTCCCAACAAAGTTTCATGTATGCAGTTTGAGTTTAAATTGAAAATAAATAACTAAACCTATGGAAAATTCAGGTCTTAACAAAAACAGGAAAACGTGGACTAGACTCTACTGAACAAATCAACTAGACTGCCCTTAGTCTTCTATGGTTATGCTTAGACAGTAAGTACTACTGGTAACATTTTATCTTCTCTGTTTAATTAAATACTTGTAATTGTGTAAATATTCAAATAGTGTGGGCTTTTTAACAATATCGAATGTTTAAACATTTGATAGTAACAAATTCCCATTATATCATAGTCTCCATAAGAAAAAATAATCTATCATGAATTTATATTCAGTTAAAGTTCATTTATGGCATTCTGCAATTTGATCTACACTCTGCACTGTGCATAATAAGGCAGTAACTGTAATGTACCTTATCTTGTTAGATAATTTCAACTTTTTTCTGATCTGGCTTTTTGAAAATTTTCTTGCAGTGATGGTCTACTTAAACATAGAGGCTGAAATTGAGGACATGGATTTACATTGATCTGAGAAAATACTACTTGCATACAAAGGTGTGTGTGACAGCAACTCTTGCAAAATGTTCTTGCATTTACAGATTTTCCTTTTTCTTACATTGCTATACTGTATATGAATGAAATATATAATTTTAGAATTCATGGGATGAGCTAATAATTTAATATTCCATTGAGATTTAATGGAAACTTTACACGGTTGTCTTTAAATGCTTCTGCACACATTTATTAAGGATTCAGCACAGGCTGATACTGGAGGCAGTGTTCTGAGCCAGATGAACTGAGTACTTATCCAAATCTTTTGATCTTGGTGTAGATACAAATGAGATATTGTAAGAAAAGAGAATTTTTTTCCCGTCTGGCTTCTACTAGGAAGGTGTAAACATTACAAGTTAAGCCACAATGATAAATAGTGTTTCTAATTGGCATCCTTGCTGATCGTTTCAAAGAGATAAATGATCAAAGAAACTGGGCTACCCTCCTGTACCTAGAGATGAATCTTCCAGCTCAGAATTAATGTAGCTTCATGGTGATTGTTTTTCAACATGGCTATACAGAATTGACAAATGCTGCTTACTGTTACTTTTCATCATATAATGTATTAGGGAAATAAATACGTAATGGCCAACATTAAAGTAAAGAGACCAACAATTTTACCATCTCTGTTAGTGGAGAAGAGCAACAATTAATTTTAGGGCTAGTATGTTAATTATGGAAAGCCTGCAAATGAGGTAATAAGGATGTGTTACATCAAGAATCCTTATAAAACATCCATAAAGCTCTGGGGTGATTTTAAAGACAGTTGAAAACTAAATTTAACAACAGCGAAATTCACTGGATACTGGAATGTAAAAAAATATGTAAATGTAATCTTAACTATTAAAATAAGGTACATTATCTGCATTAGAAGATAAAATGCCAGCAGGTCACAAGCTTATATGTACTTTTGTCTGTTTAAGGATAAATCAAGATTAAGGGTAGCATTGCGGAAGAAACTGTTCTCTTGAAAATAGATTGGTTTGGTATATACTACTAATTTTGCCTCTACTAGCCAAAAGGGTTATGAGTGAGTATGAGGCAAACATTTTGGACATTTCCTTGTTATCCTTACATTATTTGGTGATAAAAAGGCATTACACTTACTTTTTTTTTTAATGAGCAATCACATAGTATTTTATATAATAATTTTCAAATTTCTCTAAGACTGGGTGAAGCATTGCCCTTATGCTTAGAACAATGAAAGTTTGCACAGCAAAATGGCCTTGAGTTTATCTAGGTCAGCACTTTGTAAATTCAGGTAAGTGGTAGGTACTGCTAAGGGTTAACAGGGTTGTTCGTACAGGAACAATGAAGAGTGGATGCAGAGGCAATGGACTTCTGCCTCCATTTCTTTCTTCTGCCTGACAATACCACTAATGGAGTCACCAGAGCTCTCTTCCCTACCCCTCTAATGTTTTCTTTGTTTCACAGGAATGGTCCACATTCTTACTCTTCTCCCATAGTGCCCCATCCTTTTGATAATAAAAGTCAGCTTTCACTATACTTCTGGGGAACCCAAGCCAACTATTTTCATGAATACTAGAGGGACAAATAAAATCAAAAGAAAATTACTTCTGTAATAGTTAATAGGGATAGTTCAGTTAGCCTTGAAGGTATTCAAAATAAATATTTTTTAAAACATTTTTTTAAAAGCATGGGAAACAACAGATAAAGTCAAAAACTGCTAATTGTTTATCGTGTTACTGTGACACCATTTATATTTGTAGCATATTAAGAGGCTAGTAGTGCATAAACTTCAATTTAATTTTATATTTCCTAGTATTGTAACATAAAATAGAAAAGTCATCATCTCATACTAACATGTTTTATGGAATCGAAGGATTCAGTCATATTGAGTCCTGCTATAAAGGTACATATTCTAAGCTCTAGATATCTATGATCTCTCTAAAAATAAAAATTAAAAATGCAAAACACTTGAGTTGATAATAAAAGCTGAAATATATTATTATAAACTTTTATTTACAAGTCCTCTACATATACACTCATCCACATGTTATCCAGTTAAATATTTTTCTGATAGACACTGCACAAAACTCTCCAAGACCTGTTTTGACTTTAACAAGTTTTAGATCAGTTCTGATAATGTCATATGTCCTTAAAATCTTGCAGTAGTGGCAGTCTCCATAAACAATTTTCTTATACTACAGAAGCATATTTTGCTGCATATGTTGTATAAATTTATCTTCTATCATTTATATTTGTATTTTAAAAGTATATTAAATTCTACTAGCTTTGAGATGCTCCACTTCTAGCTTTTTTAATAAATACATATGCTGGGAAAGAACTGCACTTCAATAACCTATGTAAATATATTGCATATTATTAGACCTTAAAATTACATGTTTGACAGATAGCACAGAGTTTCTCAAGGGTATTATTGCAATCTGTGAAACTTATTAACTGTGATTTCATAGGCAATGACAAAAGATAATAAAAAAAAGCATCTGTTCTTTAAGTCAAAGCATTTGTCCATAGATAATAAAAAGTCATTATTTCCATACATGACTGAGAAAAAAAAAAATTGTCACCTTTATCTGGTTCCACTCATCTGATCAAAAGGACGTAGTAAACCAAAAATTTTTATATTTCAAATGTTTATAAATTTGGGATTGTTTATAAATTTTTGCTTGCAGTTGTTCTTTTATTTTTTTAAACATTTTGAGAATTATAACAAAGATTTGAGTAATTTTTGCTGGAATTAAGTAACCATTCAGAATTACCCTCTCACAAATCAGAAGAGGAGCTTTATCACTCTGTCCTCCACGAGAGTTTATTGGTTCATTGTCAAGGATGAGACACTAGAGAAGTTGGTTTGAGTGTCTTGAGTGAAAAGAAGGAATTAAATCTCTTTCTAGCAATGCAGAAGAAGGATCTCAAAATTGTTTTAAATACAACAGATTGAACAAACTAATAAAGAAAACACAAATACTAAAGTGGCTTGACATAAAACCATGGTTTGTGGTGTTGTAGTCCCTGCACAAGAAAGTTATATCTACATTATAATGGGTTTGGGAGATTTTCTGAAAACAGGTGTCTCAACATGACATATCTTTTTATCAAGAAAGCATTTTGGCATGGAAAAAAAGGAAGGATTTAACATTTGAAAAATTGGTAAACAACAACTGATTAGCATGATTTTGGTTTCCCGTTCAGTGGATCCAAAGTACTTCTGCAGCCAGGTAACAGTATGGTAGTTTTCACTATGTTCCAAGAATAAGTAACATACCAAATAAAATTTAAATCTCTGACTTTTCAGTGAAGTCAGCCTGGGTTCTCAAGACAATATATATATTTTTTTCCTTTTAGATGATGTACTATATTCATGTTAATACTTCTGTGAATGTGAAAATAATTAGCAAAGGTACAATAGGCATTTTCAGGTTTTTTATTCTCTATCATTATCTATTTTATCCCAATGTATCCCCATCATCTTCAGGAAATACACTTTTTTTTTTTTTTTTTTTTTTTTTTTTTTTTTTTTTTTTTTTTCTTCTTGTGTCTTTCTTCTCATGTCACTCTTTTGCTGCCCGGCACTCTCAAGCTTTCTGCAGGGAAGTAGGCAGAGTGACACTTTATACTGAAGCTTGATAAATGAATTCTTTGCGTTCTTGTTTCTTGGTAAGTGGACCATTAAGCTGTATGTCCTTGACTTTCCCTGTTGGTAGGAAAAAAAATATAACAACAAAAGGATTTAACATTGAGTAAATTTTATTTTACTTCCTGCATGTGGTTAATAGGATATTTTATGTAAGATTTCCCAAATACACTACATGACTGAAAATGTGGTAGAATGATTAAAATCTGATATACTTCATGTTTCCACAAGTCTTTTTGAAGTTTTTTATTTTAACATCTTAACTTAAGCTTTCATTCCAACTTGCATTATGTGATGACTATAACACTAATAAAAAAAAAAAAAAGAAACTCCTCTGAAGCAGTTTTTATAATGTGCATCCTTAACTGACAATAAGTAATTGGAAAAGAATTTTTGTATTTGTAAGGTTTGACCTTGACATTGTTTGTGTAGGCCTCCAAAGCAATTATTGTAGAAACTGAGATGGAAAACAATGGCAAAAAGCAGACAGAAATGCTTGAATTCGTGCAAATCACAAACAGAGATGAATGGTATTAGATGACAGTTTGCTTTTAATGAGGGAAGACATGAAGTAATTAAATCTTGACATACAATTATGAAAAATATCAGGTAACAAGCCTGCTATGCAATATAAAATAAGAAAAGACATTTTCTGAAAACTTGCCTGATGCTCTGTCATCTGAGACTGTTCTTTATGAGTGCAGGGTGAAGGTCAAGGAGGTATCTCAACTCCATCAATCCTTTGGACAGTTACAAATGACCTTTCACTTTTCATAAGACATTCAATATTCTGAATGGGGGGGGATACATTTTTCTGTGTTTAGAAAATAGCAAAATTGAAACCTTTTATAGTGCACAAGGTGCATTTGTGTTTGCATCTCCTGAGCAGCTCATTCATTTTTAAATGTTCATTGACACCAATATCTCATTTACATGAAGTAAAAAAATTTAAAATGCTGTATCTGTTTCAACATGTATTTTAACTTTTCATATTTATATTGCATTAATTTTTTATTATTTTTTTAATGTGTATTCTATCTTTTTCTTCAAGAAATATTTCAAAATGCTCTAGTGCTTACAGCTATATGGCTTTGAATGGCTGCTGTTTTGATTTGATATTAATGCAAATCCAAATGTTACACCATGTTTTTGTTTCATATTTACTTTTCAAGGATTAAATCTCCAAGTCCGTTTTCGTCGTGATCTCTCAAGGTGTGTATGAAAACTGTGCTGTTAGAATGCATACCACCAGATGCACAATTCTTTGTGACTTACAGGATTCAGCTCTAATCCACAGGAGTGTCTGTCTGTAAACAGAGAGAATGTGTTGGTCACATAAACTTTGAATCCAGTGGTACTTGTGTGAAGTAAGAAGTGAGGATTTCATTGTTACTATTTTTGTACTGAGTAAAAATAATGTTGTCGAGCTACTATTCCACCGATATTTTGGAAAGCCCTAAATGTTTTTTACCTTTTCCATATAAATTGATTTATTCCTCCCATTTGTTACACAAAACAAAGGAACTTGAAATTCTAGACAAGAACTGTTGCTGTACCTGTCCAATACTCTACATGTTATGAGCAGGTAATCCTTTTGCTAACTTCAGTTGTACTTTAGTATATAGAGAAAATAAAGGAGCAAAATCAAAAAAAAAAATGTGCAAACATTATAAAAGAATGTCATCTCTTCATTAAAGAAAAAAAAAACCAAAGCCCTTTGAAATAGAGCATGATAACAGATCAAGACAAGTTTTCGAACAGAAATGTAAACTTATAAAGGGAGAAATCAGGTGCATATTTTATAGTGTCTTAGCCCACTTGCTGTATTTAATCAAAGATGTTAGAATATCCAATACAATTGTATCAGTTTAGAAGAATCTATTACTATTTTTAGTGCTGAAATTTAGGTTTGCTTTCAACTGAACATATTTATTTAAATCATACATAATATGTCATTCATTTCCTTTAGAAATATTACTCAAGGTCTGCCATGGGCAACAATTTGAAATAAAGCATAGATAATTTTATTGGATTTGAAAAGCTATTCAGAACAGAATTATTACAACAATTATCAGAATCTCAAATTCGTTAAACCAAAGTGACATTCATAATATCTCAGTAATTTGTTTTCAAAACCATGTCATGCTACCATCTTCAAAATCTTGTGATTTAGTTTACCTGTGTCTTACTTGCTTGTTTGTTACTTACACTTTACACTGAGGTAGTTTATATACTCAGACTAGTGTAAATCACAAGTTAGCACATTTTGAGAAACACTTTTTTCTCTCTCTCATTTTCTTCATAGGTAAGGTCTGAAATGGAAAAATAGGAAGAAACATTTCAGAACATTTTAGGGAAGCACTCCAGGGCAAATATTGTCCAGTATGTGTTCTTCTATGTATGAAACAGCATTAGCATGAGCTTGCCTCTCAGGAATTTCAACAAAATGAAATCAAACAGAATTACAGTCCACATGAATAGATGTTTGGAAACATTCCCTAAGGGTACTTAATTATGTTGAGATGTAATGGGCATATATGTGGCAAAAATGTTGAAAATGGCTATTTAAAAATTTCAGAGAACTTCTCTTAATTTTGATGAGGTACATTCCATTTCAGTGTAGTTGCAGAACCAACTTCCCCTCATGAGGAAGTTGCAGACTGCACTGAGGTCTCCTCTTCTTCAGGCCAGACAGGCCAAGTGACCCCAGCCACTCCTCATATGGCTTCCCCTCAAGGCCCTTCACCATCTTCATTGCCCTCCTTTGGACACTCTCTAACAGCTGAATATTTTTCTCACACTGTGGCACCCAGAATGGGACTCGAGGTGAGGCTGCTCCAGTGCAGAGCAGAGCAGGACAATCCCCTCCCTTGCCCAGCTGGTGATGCTGTGCCTGATGTACCCCAGGACACGCTTGGCCCTCCTGGCTGCCAGGGCACTGCTGGCTCAGATTCACTTTGCCATAACCAGGAGCCCCAGGTGCCTTTCTGTGGCACTCTTCCCCAGCACCTCATTCCCCAGTCTGTTCAAACATCCAGGGTTGCCTCATCCCAGACACCTTCCCTTGTTCAATTTCATATGGTAGGTGAATCCCCAGCCTCAAATAGACTCTTTCTCCCCCACATCTTTTATAGGATTATGCACATTTCTTTCCTGGGATTGAAAAAGTTATTTAAATGGGTATTTCTTAAAACGGTAAAAGTCTTTATTTTAACAAGGGCTTCTGTTTAAAACTCCTGTTTAAAACTTCTGATCTGTTTTCCTGATAAGTCATATCACACTAGTGTGTGAGCTCTAATTTGATACTAGCAAGTACCAAATTTAATGTATGATATGGTTAGCCTCTCTCTTAGATTAATGTGTATATAAACTACATTTTAAAGCAAACTGGGAAAAATAAAGTTGACCCATGCAAGACATTCCTTTTTCTCTTGAGCTGTTATTAATTTGAGTTTGTGAATGTTAAATAGGCACTCAGTCCAAAATTGCACCTTAATGAACCTGTTAAGTTTAAATTGTTGTCAAAGCCCCAGTAGATAGCCACTAAATTCCTGCCATTCTTTCCTTACATGTAGGTTAACATGGTGGAAATATGGACACAGCACATGACTTTTTTTTCTTGTTAAGGCCTCTGACTTCTTGGTTTGAAACTAAAGCTCAAGCTGTGACATTGAGAAGGAAAAGGCCAAAAGTGAAAAAAAAAAAGACTAATACCCAGTGAAATAAAATTTATTTAAGCATATTCATGGCTCAGGTTATAGCTCAAAAACATACTTACCTGCAAAAGCAGTTACTTCTAGCCAGGCCATATACATTGAAATAATACACTACCTCCTTTAAAAGGACTCAAACAAACAAACCAGCAAAAACAAAAGAAATTAAACATAGAAAAAAATGGAAACATTATTGTGGAGATTTTACATTAACAAAAATAGGAAACTCAGTTTGTGTTCCCAGAACAACCATTATTCAGTCACCGTGCAAATATACGAAAATACAGTGAAGTTAATACTGCACAGTATATGGCACAGAAATACAATATAATATGTACAGAAAGTGCAAAGCAGCAGAATTACAGTTGCTGTGGGAACCATACTTGGAATTTAATGACATTTGTTTGTGTCATATCTCAATCATAATGTTGCATTAACGTAGTCATTTGCATTTAATTCTATATTACATTCCCAGTTTAGAGGAACACATTTGCAGTTGCTCATGTCTCTGCTTCCAGCAATGATTCAAAATTATATACTGTCTAAGATTATTTTGACAGAATTATATATAACTTCATGATGGAGCATCTCATTACCCTGGCAAGAGACCTTGAAGAAGGAAGTAGTTTGTGAAAGGGTTTGGTAGTGCCAACTAAAACTCTTGTTTTTAAAGTTGTTTTATTACCTACACTATTATGCTATAATACCTGCACTTTCATGGATGAATATTTTTGTTACGAGACATGCAGTGCTTAATTATTTCTCAGTGACCACAACTTCTATGCAAATGGTCTGAAACTTTTAAGAAAATAGCATGCTTTTTTTTTTTTTTTGAGAGCATCAGGCGGGGAAGAAGATACGGAGATACGGTCACTTAGGATAGAGGTCCATAAGCTGTCATCTCTTCTACTGCAGAAAAGCACAGGGTAAGAACCAGGTCGAACAGCCACTAATCAGGATAAGGAGAACTGTGTATGGAAGTAATGAAGTAGAGCATAGAATGACCATTTTGTTTGAAAATAGTCTAATGGCAACATGGCCAACAAAATAAAATTATATATAGTAGGTATAAAAAATTCAATAATACTGTAAAGTGAATATAAATTTATTTGTATATGGTACTGTTACTTGAATGGAGATGTCCCTTAGGTAATCAATCTATGCTTAGACCAGGACTTTTCTTCTAGCAATTAAACAAGGAAAGCAGGTGCACTGTTCGTACCTCTCTTATGAAGAACCATCCCTGACATGAGGATACCTATTATGAGAATAAAGGTAAAACAATGACCCCCAGAAGAAGTGAAAGAAATTCTAATCAGTCTCCCCAGGAGAAGGACTTCACCTTGAAAATTCCACCTAAGTTTCTTTTCAACAAGTTCTAGAATTTTTATTGAGTATACAGACAACTACAGACAACAGGATCTCAACCTATTCATTTATTATAAAAGATTTCAAGGATTAGAGGATGTTTCCAGGGTAAAAGACAGCAGAGCATGTGAGACCAAAGGAAATATACGTTATTCTTGAGCATAAAGGCAAGGCAGTATCACAGAAATCTCTTAAATTCTTTTCAAAGTTGTGGTGATATTGTGATATGAAAACTCCACCAAAACTGAAACATAATTACTGCGACCTGTTGAGATAATTGCAACCCCAGTACGAAGTTACTGACTTCAAATTCAGGCCATATATAAGGTCCCTTCATTGTGAAAAAAATCCTCTGTTCTACCACTTGCCTGCATATGGTCACTGAAGAGATTTGGAATTTGGCTCTAGGTTCTCCATTCCCTGCTCCCACATTTATTTACCAAACACAGGTCCTTGGATATCATTTCACAACATAATAGTCTTCATTTATTTATGTTTATCTATTTTGAGAATGTCAAGAACAACGCTTTTTAGAGGAATTAATTTATTTTTAAGTCCTATCTTCTTTTCTTTGAAGGGTTTATTTATATTATATATAATACATTTATTATTAGCATATTAATGATATTATTAATTATATTATTGAATATAACAATGTTATTATTAACTAATTTATATTTAATAAGAAACCTTATAGAGTTTCTTCCCATCCTCTTACTACAATTCAAGTTACTACTGCATTTTTGTTCTTATTGGAGTTGTAGGGAGTATTTTACTCAGTTGGAATGCTTATCTCTAAGAAATAGATTTTTCTCTTATCAGTGTGACTAATCAAATCAGTGTGTGATTGTAAAATCTGTAGGAACAACAGCAAAATATTCTCATTAACCAATCTTGTTAAGTGGTCATGAGTAGTTGTCAATTGTTTATCAGTAGGCAGTTGGTGAAATGCTTAGAGATGACAAAAGTATTCATTCAGAAAGCAGGAAGTGCTTGCTCTGAAGTATTTCAAGGTCAAGAATTTTTGATTCAAAATCTGGAAAACAGAATGGTATAAATCTATATAGTAGATGTGAAATGTCCAGCAGTGCTGTAAGAAATACCGTATGAGGAAGTTAAGTTTCACACAAACATATCCAGAATCAGTTTCAGACTCACAAATCATCTTGCCACCAGCAGATTTCTCTTGAATGAATATAACTCCAGGAAAAAACAAGGCCTGAGAACTTTTAGCTTTCTCTGAGTACTTTGGCACAGCTATATTGGCTTGACGTATCCACAAAAAAATGCTGAACACCAAAATTAAGGAAAGGGATGTTATTTGTCGTGAGACTGAGACCTCAGTAGTTATTCATGGCTTTGCAAATGTGGTATATCCTATTGAATGAGGTGTGCTGCATCTTTTTTTCCCTATCCTTTATCCTTCACAAGTCACAGAGTACACTTATCACTGAATTCCAGACCTACTGAACTTTAATGGTGCAGGTTTAAAGTAGGCGTTCAGGCCAAAAATATTGCAAGAAATTTTAAAAACCGTTAAATATTTTCACTGATGATCAAAGAACAACTGACATGAGTAATGCCATTACAAATGTGATTTGTTGCTATTGATCTTTTGCTATCATGACCATGATAACCTTACTTTGGGTCATAAAACAAAAAACTTAAACTATTACCTGAGTAAGTGCAAAATATGTATAAAATAAGCTGAAATTAACTGATGGTCAGGTGTACAAAAGGTCTACACATTTTGAATTGCCCTGTTTTTTGTTGTGTATTTGAAAAAGAACATGTAAAATGTGTCTGATATGTGGATGATAGAATTGGAGAGACTGTCCCAGCAGTTAAAGCCATTAAAGCCACTGGAACACTGTTGATGCTTCCAGGCTTTGATTGCCTGTTGTAAAGCATCTCAGTTTTTCTATTTGTTGGCAAGGGTCTATGCTGGAGAAATTTTCCTGCAAGGATAAATTGGCAGGCAAGAATCTGTTTACATTCTAAGACTTGTGTCTGTAGGGCTACATGCCTTCTTTGCTTTTTTCAGTGAGATCATGTTTATCTGTGTGATAGGCTTGCTTGAGTGGATGGGCTCTGTGGAGGTTTCCTTTTCCTAGCTCTGAGAAAACTGAAACATTGGAACACATTATGTATAATTGCAAGAACAGTTAGTAAGCCAAACTTGGAGAGCCTTGGGGCACTTTGGTTTGTGGGTTAAATCAAGCATGAAGTCATGGGAGCAAGAATCATCTCTTCTTTGCCCATAGTTGGCAGCATAGGAAGGAATCAGGCTGGTGCAGAAACTGGAAAAAGAAAATCAGCTGAGTTCCCCTAAGGCGCTGTTCTCATTATCAGCCAGCGAGTAGCTCTGGCCAGAAATAATGCTGCTCATCTACTGTGTGTCCTGCTCCTGGCTATAATGAATCACAGTTTGCCAGGGTGATGCATACACCTTGACTTTGGCAGTAATCCACTGTCGTGGCTACCTATTCCCTTGTAAAACAACAGGAGGAGGGAACATTTAGCTGAGGTAGGAGTCTGCATGAAGGCAGTTCCTTGCCGTCCTGGAAATGTGCCACTGATTTCACACAGCTCCAGGCACACAAGCTCTTGCTGGGGAACTAATATGTGGAACAAGCTGGTGGTTGATTCAGGCAACTGACTGGTATTCTCACCTCTCAGTTTGTGGCAGTTTTGTTTCTGTGCCTGTTCCTAGCCTTCATTTCCTCTGGTTATTTCTTTTTCTCAGTCTTGTTTCCTTAGCTTTCACAGGAAGCTAGCCTGTTTTTCAGCTTGCTCTGCTCTCTGATAAGAATCCTACTGCTGACTTTCCACCGTGGTTTATGCATCTCAGCTTGGTTTCCATCATGGTTTATGCATCAGGGTAGAAATGATGGTGAAGGTTAGGTTATGAACTAGAACTGACCACTTTGTTGCCTAAGTCAGTGTTACAGGGTTACTAAGCTTTGAATATAAGTAGAAGAGTGTTGAAAAAATAACAAGGTTGTAAGCACTCTGGAACTTAACAATTTTCTTTTTACATCTCTATGCGAAAATATGGGTCATTACCACTGAAGTGATAAGACTTAACTACATTTTTCTTCATTTCTTATCTTCACTTTACGGTTTTGTTAATCAGGAGAAAGGAACAGCAAATGCTTAGATAGGAGAAAGGAGAAAGTGAATGGAACAGCAGAGCAGACATTGGGACCCCTGCTTGCTTTAATTGCCAAGGAAAAATGAAGGACAGTCTTGACAATGCTCATCACTTATTCTTGCACTGGAGGTGACTGACATGTATCTTTATGGTACCTGCCTGTCAATCTCCTGACATTTAGGCTAAGCCAGTGCTAGCCTGTTGAGATATAACCATGTCACTTTCAAGTATCATTAGCCTACATTGCAGCTCAAAATTTCATTAGACTCTATTTCTGGTTCTGCTATGCTTGGCAAATTCTCCTTGCTAAAAATATTTCAAATCCCCAAACAAACCAGGAGTCACCAATTCCCACTGGTGTCTTTTTTATATTAAGGTAATTCAAGAAAAAAAAAAAAATCAGCCTTTTCTAAAGATGTTTATGAATACCTTTAAGGATGCTTGTTATAAATTATTTTTGTTTCTTCTATGTCAGTAACATTTTAAAAATAGAGTAGCAAAACAATAAACATAATAACATAACCTGTGGTCAAGTTAATGCCTAGGCAATTTTCAGATAGAAACTTCTGCAAAAAAAATTAACTTAAGGAAGGAAACTCCAAATGTATTTCACAAGCAAATTCAGTGAAAAGTAGAAGTAATTAAAAATGAAATTTGCAATAGTTTCAGAGAAAGGGAGCAAATGTGTATAGAAAATATTTATAATTTCTTATAAGACATTCTCTTGTTTTCCTAAAGGTGTATAACTTTTATGAAGTCATAACCAAGTGAATGTCTACACCTGAGTTAGTTGTCTAACTCAAAGTCAACGAGAAAAGAGAGGCAATTGAGAGATCCTACAGGACTCGTTTCTGGATTATTTTGGATACCTCTTTCAGACTAACAATTTATCTTTCAGAGCAATTTTCTATTCTTCACTAGCTGTATAGGGAATTTAGGTGACTGATTCAGATTTAGGTATTTCCATCATCAATACCTATGTGTGATGCTTCCAAAAGAACAGCTAGAACTAATATTCATGTTGTTAAATTTTAATACAAGCACACATTTATAACATAATTTTGGAATTAAATAATGCATATTTTAAAGTTATAGGCCTCATAGCTGGCAATCTGTGGGAGTTATGCCCTCAACAGTTAGATGTTTGACATTATAAATCTTCACCTTATACAGAGAATTGGTAGATATAATCCTATTGAAGACAGAGCTGAAAGGTAAGGGCACTCAAGAAAGCATCATCCTCAGGTATAAGAACAATCCTGATACTCAAACAGATGTACAGATGTATCAGGAGACTGGCTTGGCTAAGCAGGATTTTCCTGATAGAGCTCCAACCTGTAAAAGCAGAACACTAGGGAGGGAAAAAAGGGACAGAATACAATGGCGGAGTCTAAAAACATTGCCCGAGGAGTGTAGGGATAGTGTCAGAAAAGCCAAAATTCAGCTGGAGTTCAGCCTTGTGACAGACATTAAGGGCAACAAGAAGAGCTTCTAATGCTGTGTTGTAAAAGACTGAACAAGGAGCATGTGTGTCCCATGCTAAATAGAGTGTGTGATTTTGCAACAGCAGTCATATAAGGATTAGGTACTCCTTAATTTCCTTGTCTCAGTCTCCCAGGTCTCTCTGAATAATGAAAGAATTCAAGAAGTTCTATCATCAGTGGGTGAGTTAGTGATAGCTTGAGAGAACTTAACCCATAAAAGTCCATGGAGACTGATGAACTGCATACAAGCACACTGAGATAACTCATTTATGTCCTTGCAAGATCATCCTCTGTCATCTTGAAAGCGATAAAATTTAGGGGAAACGGTCAAAGACTAGAAGAAAGAATATGTTCCACTAATCTTCAAACAAGAGCATAAAAAAATATCCAGGGAACTACGGGCTATTTAAGTTTCACTTCAGTCCTTAAAAAAATCACAGAGCAAGTCCTTTTCTGGGCACACAAAGGAGGAGTCTGATACTAGGGGAAGTTGGCATGGTTTAGAGAAGGTAATTCATTCCTGATCAATCTGATCATCTTCCATGTTTAAGTGTCTGGATTTGTGAATAAAGAAAGAGTAGCAAGTGTAATGAAGTGTCTCTCTGAATTTGAGAAGACTAGCAACACTGTCTCACAAAATATTCTCATGTTCAATTTATGACATTGCAGTCCAGATGCATGGGTAGTAAATAGGTAAAAAACTGGGTGTATAGGCTGGTAGTGGGGATCAGGAACTGGAAAATTATGAAGTTCTGTACTGAGATCTGATTTGTTTAACATCTTCGTCCATGACCTAGAGGAAGCAACAGAGTGCTTGTTCATCGTGTCTGCAGATGATGCCAAACTGTGTGAACAAGTCTAGGCACTCAGGGGAAGGGTTGCCATTCAGAGGGACTTGGACAGGCCAAAAGAATGGACAAAGACATTCCTTTAGATATTCAGCAAGGACAAAGACTTAAGTTCTGCACCTGGGAAGGAAGAACCTCTTGCACTGATACAGGTTTGGAGATGGACTGCTTGATGAGCAGCTCTGCGGGGAAAGAGCTGTAGCTCTTCACAGTCAGCTGGTTGTGAGCCAGCACAGGGCCCTGGCAGTGAAGGAGACCAACAACATCCTGGGCTGTGGTGGCAGGAGCACAGCCAGTAGATGAGGAAAGCGACTGTGCCCCTTTGCTCTGTGTTAGTGAGGTGGATTCTGGAATTGTCCATCTAGTTCTGACCCCAGGTCCCCACCCTCACCCCCCAACTACCAGACAGATTCTGATAATGGAGACCATCAAATTGGTCAGAGGCAGAACCTGCCCTGGGATTTGTTCAGCCTGGAGAAGAGACAGCTTTGGAGGCACCTAATAGAAATTCTTTATGATAACCATAATGGGACACTGGCACAGGCTGTTCAGGGAAGCCATAGATACCCCCGTCTGTGGAAGTGTTTAAGGCCAGGTTGGAGGGGGATTTGATCAACTATCCTCATGAAAGATGTTCCTGCCCATAGCTGGGAAGGGTGGAACTGGATGACTTCGGCCTCTTCCAACAGAAATTGTTTTATGATTATGTGATTCTATGGTTCTATAATAGTCCAGCAGTAAAGCATGCTGTCCAGAAAAGTTGTGCACTCTCCATTCCTCAAGGTTTATAAAATATTGATGCAAGTCTTTTTTGTTAATTTAACAATTAAGAGAGAGTAAGTTTTCAGCAGAGTTTTTGCCAATATGGTAAAAGTATTACTCAGGTCTTCATTGTGCTCCTCAGTAAGCTTTTGACTTAACAAAGTTTGGGGATTTTTGTTCATTTTGTTGGCAGTGGTGGTTTTGGTGTTTTTTTTTTTTTTTTTTAAGGTGCAAGCATAAAAAAGTAGTATGTTATGAAAAGAAAAAGATTTTCATTTGCATTGAAGACTATTGGTGCTAGTATGTCTCTTGAAAATAAGGCATAATGAAGGCTTATAATTAGACTAATCAGAGATAAAGGTAAACAATATGTTAAGAGCCTCAACAAGAAGCTTGCATGCTGGAGAGTTATATAAAAAAAAATTAAACTTTTTGTTTAGTAGTCCACATAGTTCCCAGATTGACTAAAAGCATTCTTTCTTTATTTCTTATAATGGCTGAGAACCATCAGAATTTTGTTATTTGTAATACCAAATGAAAATGTTTTATTTCTTTATGCTTTCTGTATTTCTCCAGTTGTCAATCTGTAGGTTAAAAAATCAAATTAATTCAAAATTAATTAATTTGTTTTAGTATCAAAGCAGAGCAAATAAGTCATACTTTGAGTGGCAACCTTAATGAAGATGGAATTATAGAAATTGTTCTGTAGCTTTAATCTGTTAGTTCAGCATAGAAAAAATTGAAAATTTCTAATTAGCATTACTCTGTAAGAAAGTTTTGCATTTTGTTTTATCTTTCCAGCTTGCAATCAGGACACCAATATGAAAACAATGTATATAATGGTGGGTTCAGCAATACAGTGACAGATTTTTTATTAACAATGTTTTGTGACTCTACATATACAGGAAATAAGAGTTGAGATCACATCCTATTGAAAGTAACTGGTGAAAAGATGTGTAATTGGTGAAATAACTCATTCCTGAAAACTTTTTTAGAAGGTACATCAGATAGGAAACACTCAGACTGCAAAGGCTTCAGTAATCCCAATGAGATCTTAACCTGCTAAAAATAAGCTGGATACATGGTGCCAAATGAAGAGACACTGACACTGCCAGGAGGGTTGCCTAGATATTAAAGTACCAGGTAGAAAGAATGTTAGAGAGTGAAACCCTAATAGCTAAGCAGTTCCTTCCTCTCAGACTTTTCTTGCAGTGTAACAGAAAACAAACATTTCCCTCTTCTGTCTGTCAATTTTTCAAGTGGTAGAAAAGCCAGCTCAAGGTCCCTTTTTGTCCAGGATTGGAGATACTGTTTGTAGCTTTTTAATCCAGGCAAATGTTATCCCACCTTTTCCCTCTTTCCCTTTCAGTTTGATTATTAATTAGTACTATTATATAACAATGTATATATAACTTTCTTATTATGATGTACCACAAACATTTGCATCCTCCCAGCTTGAATTTTCTTACTGATCCTATTTCACAGGCACTTATAATTAAGCCCATATTCCATATAATAGACAGTTAAATCACCTACACGATTTTCATTTGGGCAAATATTTTCTGAAAATAATTTATTTTAAACATAGGCAGTTTGTTATTTACATAGTCAAAAATAAATATAAAGCAAATTCTTTTATAAAAATTGAACTATGTTTAACCTATGTAAACCTATGTTTAATGTTTTGCCTATTATAAATCTGAAAATTAAAAGTTCTGTATTCCATGCTCCAAACTGAAGCAAATTCTCCCTCCCACATCTATCATCACTGAATGATAACTCTCTAAACTTTTCCACAAGTTATTTAACATCACTATTAGCATTTTTTAGCTTTGCAGCTGCTTCCAACATAACCCAAAATGTGGGGATATGGGTAATATTGGTTTGCTTGCCTTCTGAGGTAATTACCTATTTGTAATGTTCTGTCATGTCTGTGACATATTATAAAATAAAGTCTTTGAATCACAACTACGTGCATCCTGCTTCTCTATATTAAAGCAGCTTGTCCCCAGCAATTATCAGATTACAGCAGTCCAGTTTTCAGTACCCATTTCTATCAATTTTGTGAACAGATTTGTTCCACAGAGCCTTGATGCTGTAAACCCACCATACTTCGTTACCTTTAAGTTCTTGCAGAATGAGAACCTGCTTGAAAATTTCTCTGCATGGTTTGCTATCCCTTTTGAATGACCACAGCTCCTTCATCTCAAGCACTGTCTTCTATTTCATTGCAGACCCACATGCTCTGGGCGTGGTGACCTCTTTAAATATCTCACCTATAAACCTTTCATTCCAGTGAATGCTGCATACTGTGGCAATTTGTCTGTTGGGATCATCAGTCTTGCTCTTGAGGTTCACATATGCTCTCTTCAGATGTCTTCATCCAGGAAACACCACATCTCATTCTGCTCACAGATCATAAGATTCCTCTTTGGTTTAGGTCCCTAATCCCTCAGACTCAGAGTCTCTTTTAACTTGTAAGAATAATACTGAAAGGGTAAAAAAAGACAATAAAACTGGATGTAACGACAGCCAATCAGTCAGTAACACCACCCCCTCCCCCTCTGCCTTATATCTCCCTTTCCCACTTACAATCAGCAGCAGCTGTAGTGCAATTAAACTCAGCAGGTGTTCGGAGGAATTACATTTTATCACCACCATCCCCTCTCCTCCTCTGCTCCCCCTTTTCTCCCCCCACTCCCACAAGAACCAACTGCCTTTCTTTATGGGTCTATAAAAAATAGAGCAAGTCAGACATATAACAGCACTAAAGTATCCAAAGAATTAGTAACAGAAGATGATGGTATACTGAAGAAAATGTGTTCACAGGCATTCACGGGGATTTTTTTGAATAAAAACATTAATATTCCTTAAACTGATAGTTATAAACTCTTCAGGGTGTCTTCATTGTCTTTTCACTTCATATAAAGCCCTTAACTTGATTGTACAAGGTTCTGAACATTCTTGTCTGGATTCAATAATGTGATTCATAATATGATTATGAAAACCAGGATGATGCTTTCATGTGGGCTACTTGCCTGCTTAAAATTACCTAAGAATGTGAGTGCACTGATGATCATAGTGCTTAGCACCTTGCAGAATGAAATGTTAAATAAGTAATATTATTATCAACTCTTGAAAATACTAAATCTGAAAGGATTGGATGGACCAAAAGACCCAATTTTCTTGTTACTAGCCACTACGATTAGTCAAAGAAAAACTAATTTGAAATATATTTTATACTGTATATTGCCCATTAAGAGGAAAAAAAAATCCTTCCTGTTTAGTATTTTTTTCACTGATTCTTGTTCAATGTCTCCTCACTTTCTCAGGTTTTTTTAGACTTACTTTATGATCAGTCATCCTGTTATCTAGCAGATGTTTCTATTTGTATTCATTCAGCTT
Organism: Rhipidura dahli; assembly: GCA_013399225.1. Classification (NCBI taxonomy): domain Eukaryota; kingdom Metazoa; phylum Chordata; class Aves; order Passeriformes; family Rhipiduridae; genus Rhipidura; species Rhipidura dahli. The sequence goes on along the minus strand of VXAC01008201.1, from coordinate 146,512 downwards.
TACCAGTATACTGAATCACTGTAGGACAGTAGTCAGGCAGATGACAGTGGAAATGACAAACTATTCTAATGATAAAATGTCAAAATAAAGTTACCACTTTTATATGAAAGTTCACTCTTTTTTTACTCTAAAATATTACTCTTTTCAGATCTCACAGCATTCAAATTGAAAATCACGAGGGCAAATAATAATTTTTAAACATTCTAGTTGGTGCTAATATTATAGAAACATTTATTTTGAATTGATTATTTTAAACATTTTCAGATTTTAACATTTTAGTTTACACTGCTTACACTTCTGTGTGCTATTAATGCAGTAGTTCTCTGTTGCAGTTTTGCCTAAGAGCTTATTCAAAACTGGATCTCATGTTCTTCTGCTAATAAAATTTACTAGGGTGAAAAATAAAAGTTTTAATTAGTAGGACCACATGTTTCAGCATCACAGGGTACATTTGTACCACTGACCTATGCAGCCTTTTTGTAGACTGGAGCTGTATATGCCTCTGAATTAGATATTTTACTAACAGTTAGTAACAGTTTTAATATTTTGCCCCAAAAATATATGACTACAATCTTCTAAAAGCATAATTTTTCTTTAAATTCTTTAAAACACTCAGAAATATGAGAATTTTTTCTCTAGTGAGAAATAAATGCAGATAATTCTAGTTTGCAATTTAATTTCATATAAGATGCTGAAAAGAAGCATACATTCCAATGGACCAAGTCAGTGGAAAGGTTCCATAATGCCCATGGAATTAGCATGAAAAGTGTGAGGCAGTCAATCATGTATTCAAAGACTGTAAAAATATACATGGAGGCACAGAAACATTGCACAAACAGATCTAGCTGCTGCATTTCTTTGTCTCAGACTGTTGAAATTTATATTCTTTCATCATAGCTTTTGTTTTCAATACAATTCTCAAGTATTAAAGCAGCAAATATAGGAATTAGGAAGGCTAGAACCTTATTGACTGCTGTGAAAAACTTTAGTAGGACTGGAATCTTTAGAGTTAATAAGACTTTTCAACAAGTGAACCTTTGGAATATTACAAATAGTGAATTTTGACACATTATGTGGATGGACCAATATAGTGGTAGTTGGGCCAATGGTACAGGGGTACATAACTGCTTAACCCCTAAATCAGAAAGGCTGTTGAGAGTAGTAAGAAATCCTGGACTGTACTTCAGGTTTTACAAGGCAGTGTGCTAAAGATCTTTTTGTTCTCTCCATCCCAGCCCTCTTTTTATTTTTTTTTCCATTCCTTTTGCATCAGTCTGTCTCTTTCTCCCTCTAAGCAGCCAAGAAATCAATTGCTCTGGCATTCCTTTCCCTCTGCATATAGTTGGAACATTTCTAAACCTTAGTTAATTGTAAAGTTTTTAGTTTGGCTTGGAAGTTATCAAAAGATAGATATTTCACCACATTTCTCACAGCAGTTTAACCTTCTAGAAGGAACTAATTAGAACTGAGTGAGGCATTAAGACATAATTCACTTGCCAAAAAATATGACTCTCAGCTAACAATGGACTTAGTTTGAGTTCACCAAATATTTTCTGTTCTTCAATATTAGATAAATATAAGTTCCTGGAGGTGTAGTTTCTTCTTTTACCCTTTAGTCCGGTGGCTGAACAGCCCTCAGGGTTATGAAACCCAAGTTTGGTGTAATGGATCTGAACTGCTGTCTCTCTTTTTTGTCTCAGTGGTACATTACATAATGTGGAGTATTGAAGTGGCCCCAACAGGATAATTCATTTTGTCTAAATTAACTGGCAGCATTTTTACTAGGACACTGTAATGAAAGCTCATTAACAAAGAAGAGTATTAAATCTTTATCTTTGTATTTCAGAATTGGTGTTTGAGGCAAGAGAAATAAATTTCTTTTTTTTTTTTTTCCTTATAAACATCACATCATGCGTTCTGGAGTGGTATGTGTTAATTCCACTACAGCAAAGAGATGCTGCAAGTCAAAGATGTTAACATGATCCCATCTTTGTATAATAAGCAATTAAACAAGGTCTGGGATTTTGAGTACAAAGACACTTTGGTCTGCTTCACAGAAATTCCTGTGTAGGTGATCACAATTGAGTAAAGCCTTTTTGAATTATTTCTAAAGAGGGGGAGAAAAATGACAGTAAAGTGTTTTAAAAAGGAAGTACTGAAAAATGCTTTTATTTTTAACAATTTTTTGATTTTGTCTTCTTTGCTGAAACAATCTTTATAAAAGAAAACCTTTTAGTGCTGTAGGTTAGTACTCTGTACAGTTCTGGTCTCAGTATTTCAAGAAAATGTGGAATTAGAGAAAGTACATGTGAGGGCAACTAAAATGGTTGTGGGGATGGAGAATGTACTTCATGAAGAGAGACTAAAAAGTCTTGGCTCTTCAGTTTGGAGAGGAGATGACTTAGGAGTGATGGCTTATAACTGAGTTTTACGTAACTGTAAACAGTGCATAAACTGAATGCAGACCTGTTATTCATTAAATCCTGCAGCCCAAGTAGAAACTGCTCAGTGCAAAGAGCATGCATCCAGTTTAAAACAGTTAAAAGGAAGTAGATAGTGAACTTATGGGATTTGCTGCCATAACATTGTGTAGAAGCAGAGAATATCAGCCAATTTTAAAAAAGGGATTAAGACTAATACATGGACAATAGGTCCATAAATAGATGCTAAAAGCACTGGGCATAGATCTACCTCTTGCACCTCTAACAGAATAATTGTAGATGTTGGTGAAGGAGATGGACTGTAGAAAGTGTCCAGTCTTGTGCATTCTCCCTGTACAGCTTCTCCTATTATCACTGTTGGAGACAGAAAAACTGGACTTGATGGTCTGACCCTGAAGAGCATATTTTTTAATATATCTGTCAGTGTCTTGTGTGTGATCACAAAAGCTGGAAGAGCTGGAAGTAGTATCATCTTGAGTGAGAGAGTGGTTATCTATGAGAAGCAATGACTTCCTTGTTCTGATGTTATCTTAATTCAGAACTGTGTACCAAAAGGGATTTTCTGTTTGTCATAGCTGCACTATACAAGCTGCACATCAGCATTTTTGCCTTTCTGGAATGCACTTTTCTAGTCTACTAAATATTTTTCAACATTAAAGCATCTCTTTATGAATGAAGAATACAATACTCCATACCATATTTGACCATTACCCTCATTTGGAGTCATTAACAATAGCAGTAATGGGTTTTTTGCTAACACAGTAGAGGCACAGCATTGGTTGATATTAACTACTTAGCATTGCTTGTCATTTCACTTTGCCATTAGACCATTCTGGATGGATTGAATTGAAAAAAAGAAAGATGAAATTAAATAATAGGCTTCAGTTTGATTTCTATCACACATAGGCTGTATTAAAAATTAACACTATGCATTCATTACATAAATATAACACATTTTGTCTAAGAGTAAGGGAATGCCATTAACTTTTGTTTTATTTTGGACCTGTTTGAGCAAAGCATTAGGATGCTAGATCCCCTGCAGGCAAAACTATTTGCTTCCTTTCATAGGGCTACATAAATGTGAAGTCCAACATTGCCAGAGCCCTGTGAAGTATCTAACCAGACCATGAGTCATTATCATTGTTTGCTGAGGTAGGATGAACAGTGAATGACAGATTTCCCTTGTGTATTTTTTTTGTGTGTGTGAAAATTTTAGATTTGCCAAGATAACAAGCTTGGTGGATTTGGTAGTGTTAGGTTAATGGTTGGACTCAATGATCTTAAGGTTCTTTTCCAACTTAAATGATTCTATGCTTCTGTGATAGTTCCTAGCTCACACACTGGCAAGCCTCCTAGTAACCTGTTATTCCTTCCTGTTCTTTTGTGCATTCTCTTCACCTACTACTATTAAAACTTAGATTGCTTACATCTGTTTGTCTCGTAATACTTTCACAGAAGACTTGAAAACCTAGAGTCTTCCAAGCTGTACTGTATTTCATATTTTCTGCTACCTGAAGGCTGTTCTGGGGAAAGGATTATAGATCTTCATTTGGAATTAAGGCTCTGTTCTATTTTCCTGCCTGTATTGTAGCTTCTCTGCTACCACTTCTGACCTGCCAGTGGCTCAACATCTATTAAGGACTTCATTGATCTTTCTCACCACTTCACTCTCATACAGGCTGTCTAATCATCCTAGACAGCATTGCATAAATTTACATAATGTCCAAAAATATTTACTCTTGTTAAAAAACATAGCTAAGACTCCTACAGTGAAGGAACAACCTCCTACAGTGCTTTCTGAGCCACTCTCATTCTCTGATCTCCCTGAGAGGGGTCTAGATCTTCAGTTTCTTTGTCACTTGAGAAGGGAGAATCATTTTACTCCTCTCTCACAAGAAATCTCTCCTAGTCATCTTACCTGCAGTCAGCTTTCACACATTTCTAGGGATAGAAATCTATGTACTAATTCTGCTCTTGAGTCAGATGAGCATTTGCTGCTGAATTTCCTAGTTATGGGAACCAAGCAATCTAGTCACCAGGGAATGTATAAGATATAAATGTTTGATCTGTTCTCCACCTTGTCCTGTCAATCTTTGCCTGAGGCCTCTGGTATTGTGAATGGCACTGCTGGCTAACCTCAAGGACTATCTACATATTATATTTCTTAACAGTGTCATTCACCTTACAATTACAGCCAAGGGAGTGCATCTCAATTTTTGCTGTTTTTTTTTTTTTTTTTTTTTTTTTTTTTTGNAATTTTTGCTGTTTTTTTTTTTTTTTTTTTTTTTAATTGTGGACTTCTAAGTAATCTCTGTGTGTATGCTTAATTCCGTGCTTTTCCACCCCAGTTTTTCTTTCCATTTTTCAAATATTGTACTTATCCATTAGGTTATGGAGGTGTCTGCCTTTGAAGTACTAATTATAGTTATTGCTCTTTATGAATCTCTTTTTTCTTCGACCATATCGAAAGTTAGTGCTTAACAATCACAGTTTCTTAGGTAAGCATTGGTTTCCAGCTCAAAAATTAAACAGTTTTTATTTCTTACGATGATGGTCAAAACACCCTCAATTACAATAGCATTATGTGGTAGCCATATTTCTTAAAAAAAAACCTAATGATGTGTTATTGGTAGATACTGTAACACTCATTTCTAATAATTCCTTTTCTTCTCCTTGTTTCTTTGTGTACAACTCTGACAGTTCCCATTCTGATTTTTGTCCAAGTGCCAGAAATAGTTTCTTTTCGGTCCTTAATTTTCAGTTCTGCTGTCTGTTATCATTACAGCCTCAATGTGTAAATAGCAGTCACAGCAAATTCTTTCAGGTTTAGCTGAAAACTGATCTGTTTCAGGTGGGCTGTTCAAGAAATTTGCCATCTGGGGGACACAGCATGTTACTGGGCTTGCCTGCATGGCCCAGCCATGGCAAAATGCTGGGATAACAGCAACTGGAAAAGGCAGGAAAGTAAGAGTAACAGGATGGGTGAGTGTGACAGCCAGACTATTCACCACAGACTGATAACTCTGGAGAGGAAGATGACCATCAGCTGGATTAAATGCTAACAAAAGAACCTCAGGGACTTTTGAAACAGAGGAGTCAGCTTGAAAATAAATAAGAAGTTTTGAGACTGGTAATGTGTAGAAAAAAAGGGAGCACAACAAGCAACAGGGGTGTCATGGCCTTGGTGGATGTGAACCAGGGGCTCTTGGAGCTCTGACTGGACTTGGCTGCATGACATCCCTGCACATACCCCCAGGCCAGCATGGAGGCACCCAGCTTGCATTTCATGGAAGGGTGTTTAGATATTTGGACATTTGTGATAACAAATTGTAGTGCTGTGGTGTATCTCTTGTGTTGCTGATACATATCATAATGTATAGGTTATTGCTTGAAAGTTAAATCTTGAATAAATTAATAAACAAGTTTGAATCTGATTTGATTGAAATAATATGAAAATTTTCCCCTTTTACTTTTTTCCAATGTCAAATACTAAACACACACAGAGCACTCAGCCAGTGTGTATACAAACTTGAACTAAAATGAGAATGTGCAAATAGATAATTTTTGGAATTAAATTAAACCACACCGGATAATACAAAACCAAAAAAATGCATTTTTTTGATCTCAACATACAATCAGAAGTTAATTCAGTTACCACCTATCAGTTGGCCAATTAAACATTAGTAACTTCATCTGCTTCACCACTCAATGGCAATTCAAAGTCAAGATTTAAAGTGGAAAGCAACATATAATTTAATTGTATATTTGATTGTAACAAATTTTCCATTTTTACATTATAAAAAATGATTTTACTGATTCAGGCTGGTATAAAAATTTAACATTCAGGCTGATATAAAATTTTCATCACTACGTAATTTTCTGAATTTTTTACTCTTTAGGATGTTTTCTCTTAGACACTGCTGAGGGAACATTTCACTGTTGGAAATGAGCTCTACTTTTTAATAAGGTTGACAAGGAGAATTTTAAAGGATTATAATTAGGTAAACTCCCAGATGAGTCTCTTCTCAAAAATAATTAATTGTAAGGACTTACAATTAGGAAATAACCTTGTAATTTCTGATTTCTTTTCTTGTAAAATTCTGCTATTTACATTGTGTTAGTTGAGAGTCAAAAATGTGTAAAATTTCTTTGCTGTTTCTATAAAGTGATGTTTGAAGTCAGACTTCTTTCAGACTGAATATGCATCTCAAATATTGTGTATAGAGTCTTTAGACATAAGAACTTGTAGGCTGGGAATTGTAAACTGATGAGTTCTTTCCAATATGGCACTAGAAGCAGGAAAACTTTTGCAATATATTAGCTAAAATCTATGTCTAGATTTTTCTTTTAAAGTGCCATATAAATATTGTTTTAAATTTAAAACATCAAGAAACTGAAATCTGGAATTTATTTTAGTTGTGTTCTTTTTTGTTGTTTTGTTGGCTTTTTTTTTCAGGATGTTTTAAATTTATAAAAATCATGAATTACAAAGACTGACATTATGGTGTAAGTATACTGATATAGTACTAAAAATTCTTTTAGAAATCATTTGCTGGGTAGTAGTAACTGACAAAATCTTTGAAATACAACAATGCAATGTCTTTAAAAGTTGGACGTTGGGGGTGTTGAATTAAAAATGCAAATATCTTGATTTTTTTAGCAGGTGAATAAACACATGGAGCAACTCTAAAGCAAACACTTCATTAGAGTAATCTCACAAAAAATAGGTTTGGAAATGTATTTATGTTTGTCAGAAGTTATTGAAGTAATTTTTTAAATTTCAGAAATACTCACAGAAATGTCAATTAGTATGTCTTATCATTTGCCAGTGAATGATGGAAAACTGCTTTCCCTTGAGGTCCCCCCAAGTGTGCTGAGGCAGCTGGCAGATGTGCTCAGCAAGTCTGTGTGAATCATTTACCAATAGTCATTGTTATCCAAGGGGGTCCCAGCGGACTGGAACGCTAGGAAATGTGATGCCCATCCACATGAAGGGTTGAAAGGAAGGTTTGGAGAACTACAGACCTGTCATTTTGACCTCAGTGCCAGGAAAAGTTATGGAGGAGACCAGCTTGAGAACCATCAGACAGTGTGTTCAGGACAACCAGGCCATCAGGCTTGGTCAGCAAGGGCAGGTCCTGCGTGACAAACCTGATCTCCTTCTATGACAGGGTGACCCACTCAGGGGATGAAGGAAAACAACATGCATGTTGTATATCTGGGCCTTAGTAAAGCTTTTGACACCACTGCCCGCAGCATTCTCCTGAAGAAACTGGCTGCTCGTGGTGTGGATGGGTGCACTGTTTGCTGGGTGCAAAAACTGGATGGATGGCCAGGCCCAAAGAGTGGTGGTGAATGGAATGACATCCAGTTGGTGGTGGTCTTCAGTGATGTGCCCCAGGGCTGTCTTTGGGCCAGTTCTGTTTAACAACTTTATCAATGATCTGGGTGAGGTGATCAAGTGCAGGCAACACCAAGTTAAACCTGTAAAATGGGTCAAATGTCAAATGTCAAATCCTAGATTTGACAACTATTATCTCAGCTTTTTCATGGAAATACCTGGGAAAAGCTACATTTTTGTAGTCTCTAGTGAGCTCCTTCTGGTTTTACACTATAGATGAATGTGGCATATAAAGAAAGAATTTCCAATAGGCAGCAAAAGCCCTTTCAAAAGTGTTTGTAAGTTACATAGTTTAAAAAACCTCAAAAGGAATGTCTTACTACTTAAATTCATGTTAATTATGCTATATTGCTTTGCATAAGCATTACCTCTTGGAGTTTTGTGTAATTTTCCAGATATTTGTGTTAAGTCTATCATCTTTTTTCAAAACCTTGTACTTTTTTGAAAGAGACATTTTTTATAGTTTTGTCTGTTTTGCTGTTTTCAGTATTCAAGCACACAGTGTCAAGACCAAGTGTTACTGATTTATTCTTTGAGGAGCTATGGAAAGGAAGCAAAAGAGGATTTACCATTGTGGGGAAATAATTTGTGTTTTTCAAGCATTATCTTATGACTTTGCACACAGCACTGTCATTATTTGTATGAACATTTCATTTCTTTGGAATCTATTTACTGTCTTAGTTTCTATATTTCTGTATATCAGTACGTCAGACTCTGGCAATGCTTTCATTCCTCAGTAGGGTATGCCAAGGCTGTTATGAATGTTGAAGACATGCTTCAGTCATGTCCATTTTTGCAGAATATAATTATGCCAGCTGAGTATTAAAATATTCTTCCTTCCAACCACTGTAACTTCCTTTTTAAATTAAGTATTTTCTAGAAGCTAATATTCTTTAGGGTTGTAGAGAGAAGGGACACCTTTCCTACTAATACACTGGGCACTAGGCTAATTGATTTTAATTTTCATCCATTCATCAGAGGAAAATTCTTGTCCAGTACATATGAAGGTAAGCAAAAGTCACCCAACTGGTGGGTTTTTTTTCCAATCAGATGTAATAATCTGCTTCCCAGAACTTGCTTAGAATTTGGTCATCGGACAAAGTGTAAATCAATCCCTTCCCTTTCATTTTCTTTTGAAGTAGTATATTATACCTACAGAAATACTACAATAGTGAAAAAGGCTGTCTCAATCCAGTTTGTTTACTAAAAACACCTGTAGTCTTATCTAGTTAGTGGTGGAGACAGTATAACTTTCTTATGAGGAAATCAAACTTGTCATGTATCTCTTTATATTGACTGGCTTGCAGTGGTTGATCTAGCTGTGAATATACAAACAGTAATGACAATTCAAAACAGGCAATATTTGTACTTCACTACCAGTAAATTCTGCAGAAGCAGGCTGTGCTTAATATCTATCACTATCTTCCAAGCAGGGGAAAAGAGAAATTAAATATATACTACAAAATGTGCGAGTAGAAGGTAATTTGTCTTGGAATCTATAATCCAATTTTCTTAATTTATTTTCAGTGATTTCAAATTTTATCCAGATATCTTGCTAATCTCTGAAGCTCCACTGTATTTCCCTTCTTATCATGACATGTTTCCTAGGTTGTCAGTTGAACAATCGAGTACTAATAGACTTGAAATTTTAATCTGACAGTAAAATTAAAGAAAAAGGTAGTTTGAGCAGTCTTTTGCTTTAAGGAAGTTGTTTTCCCTTTCCCCATCTTTCCTGTCTGATCATTGTATACTTTAATAATTCATGTAAAGTCCTGGCTTTAGCTTATATCAGTTAGAATTTGGGCATCAAACTCAACATAAAGCAGATTGACACTCAGGTTGTCTGCTGATGCAATGAGTAAATGAGGTAACCACTTTTGGTGAATTTGATCAATGAAATATATAATTTCTTTTGCTATTTAATATAATATTATTTAGTTTCTCTTTTCATTTATAATTTTTCATTTTTTTAAAATTAAAATGTGTACTTTTCAAATAAAGTGCAATAATTTCATCATTATTTTACTGTAATTTCTAAAGTATCTCAATATGTTCTAGGAATAAGTTTTTGGATTTTAAGCAAATGAAAACCACAGAAAGATTCTTAATATCAATATTTCTTTTTTTAAGAAAATTTCCAGCATAAAGAGATGGATAAAAAATGTAAATATTTTTAAATAGAAACATTTTGCAGGTTCCAGATATTTATTTTATCTGAAATAATGCTTGTGTCATAGTGAATAGACATTAAATAGTAAAGAAAAACTTTGAAAGCATGCACCCATTGCTCCAGTGAACATCACCAATTAATTACCTTCATTTTTATCATCTGAATATTTATAAAGGCTGAGGTCAGTAAACTGGACCAGAAAGGGAAAAATCTAGTTAGATACATAAGCAGCATATTAAATGCAATGAACAGGAAGATCAACTAAATCAAGTTGAGCAAGTGAACTAGAAACTGGAGCATGAACAAGATATTCATATATAACTGGTATTATATACTTCATTTGGTCTTTATGTATGACATATATTCACCTAGAAGAGAGCTGGAGAGGTATGTTTTTCAAGGGCATTTACTGATGAAACAAAAGCTGAAAAAACCCCAAAACCAAACCCTGAAAGAGGGTGTGTTTAGATTATATTTTAGGAAGATTAGAACTATAAGATTAGATATTAGGAAGAAACTCATTACTGTGGGGGTGGTGAGGTGTTGGAGTAGATTGCCCGTAGAAGTTGTGGATGCCCCATCTCTGTAAGTGTTCAAGGCCAGTTTGAATGGGACTTTGGGCAAACTGGTCTAGTGGAAGGTGTCCTTGTCCATGGCAGTGGGGTTGGAACTGGATGATCTTTAAGGTCCCTTCCAAATCAAAAATTCTATGGTGCTATGATTCTATGGTTTTGTTCATATAAATACATTATGATTATATATAAATTATGAAAATTACACCTATCATAGAAAGGGCCCAGAGATTCAGCTTAGAAAACTTTCTCCATTTTGGGTGGAACTTCCTTCAGAATCGTCATGGATTTTCCAATGTGTTTCAATTTCAAGTATATATACGTGCAGCAAAATAGCATTTGAAGTGACAGATGATCTGAAACTGATACTGCTGTGCTATGCATAAAAATGAAGGTAATAACAATTTAATGGCTACTTACTTGGAAATGGCTGATGGCATCATTATTGTTCCTTACACATTGTTTTGGCACCTTCTGTAATGTCTTAAAATCAGGAAAATAGCTTAGGGTGTGAGAGGGTTTGCTTACTGTTGTTTATCCAACTGTTCAAACCAGATGTCCTGCCAATAAAGCTGGAAAATATACTGAGACATAGTTGGCATGGGTATTGATGTGCATCTGTTGCATGTTTTATCCAAAAAAATGATCTCCTAGTCTAAAAACTGCCCAAATAGAGAGTACTGAAAACCTATGAGAGATTCAAACTTGCGGCAAGAGCTTTTAGAGCACAAACAGTTGACATAGATTTTTTTATTATTATTTTTTAGGACTCCTATCCATTTTCATATCTTAAAAAAGTTTTAATAAACCTTAACAAAGAGCAAAAAAAGGTGTGTGAGAAAGCTTGAAATAAAATATAGGTAATGAATCATAAGTAAGTACACAGGAGATATTGAGGATATTGAGCACAATTTCATGGACGGAAATATCATCAAATAAAGGAAATATTAGTGTTAATAAAGTCTAATACAGTTCTGTGCTTCAGAAACACAAAAATAAGGGTATCTGAGTAAGGGTATCCAAAATCAGTTTATTAACTTGCAATAACTTTATACTCAAAATGTAAAACCCAAAAGCCCAAAAATAACCAGAGAAAACTTAATGAAGGCACACACAGATACACTTACACACACAAGTATAAAAAACATCTGCAGTGAGTTGGAAAACTGGAAATGCTGAACAAGCAACAGAAGTTTAGTGTTGACTTGAAAGTGCTGGGGTTGTTTCATTATTTATATTACAGATGTGTAATTGCAGTAACATGTCTTTGAAATTCCAAATAGAATTAGTTCTTAACACTTGTACATTTTGTAGAACAATTTTATTTCATGCTGTAAATGATTACATGAAAAAAAATATGAAACTTGTATTTATGTTTTATATGCATTATTTTGGAGATAATTATTTTCAAAAGGTAACCTGAATTAGATGTATATCAAATAGGTAATAAGAATATATGAAATGTATTAAATTCACATTAAATATCACAGAATCACAGAATCAGAGAATCACAGAATCACGGAATGAGCTATGTTGGAAAAGACATCAAGATCATCTTTAAGGTCATCTAGTCCAACCTGTGACCCAACACCTCATCAACTAAAACATGGTACTGAGTGCCACATCCAGTCTTTTATTAAACATCCAGGTAAGGTGACTCCACCCCCTCCCTGGGCGGATGATTCCAGCGCCCAATCACTCTTTCAGTGAAGAATTTTTTTCTAACATCTAACCTAAACTTCCCTTGGTGCAGCTTCTGACTGTGTCCTCTCGTTCTGTTAGTTGCTGCCTGGAGAAAGAGACCCACCCCCAGCTGACTACAACCACCTTCCAGGGAGTTGCAGAGAGTGATAAGGTCACCTCTGAGTCTCCTTTTCTCCAGGCTAAACAACCCCACTTCCCTCAGATGTTCCTCACAGGGCTTGTGTTCTAAGTTCTTCACCAGCCTTGTTGCCCTCTTCTGGACACGTTCAAGCATCTCAATTTCCTTCCTGATCTGAGGGGCCCAGAACTGGACACAGCACTCAAGGTGCAGCCTCACCAGTGCTGAGCACAGGGGAAGAACGACTTCTCTGGTCCTGCTGGCCAGTCTATTCCTGATACAGGCCTGGATGCCCTTGGCCTTCTTGGCCACCAGGGCACACTGCTGGCTCATGTTCAGTTGATTGTTGACCAGAACCCCCAGATCCCTTTCTATCTGGGCACTGTCCAGCCACTCTGTCTCCAGCCTGTAGCACTGCAGGGTGTTGTAGCTAAAGTGCAGGACCCGGCACTTGGTCTTGTTGAACTTCATGTTGTTGGACTTGGCCCATATATCCAGCCTGTCCAGGTCCCTTTGCAGAGCCCTCCTACCCTCTAACAGATTGACACATGCTCCCAGCTTGCTGTCATCTGCAAATTTACCGATGGTGGACTCAGTCTTCTCATCCAGATCATCAGTGAAGATATTACACAGGACAGGCCCCAGTGCTGATTGCTGGGGGACCCCGCTAGTGACTGGACACCAACTGGATGCAGCACTGGTCACCACCACTCTCTGGGCCCAGCCATCCAGCCAGTTCTTATCCAGCAAACAGTGCCCCTGTCCAAGCCATGGGCTGCCAGTTTTTCCAGGAGTATGCTGTGAGGGACAATATAAATTCATATTATTTCAATTTATACTCAAGATAGATCAATATAAAAAATTTCTGTAGTTTTTTGGGAATTTTTCTGCCTCTACCTTATTTTGATCCTAACATTTATATGCTTTCAAGCTGCAATTTTAAAAAAACTATTGGTATTACAAAAATTTTAATGAGTGATTAAATCTTTTACAAACTTAATTAGTTCTGAACATGAAGAGCTAAATATATTTATTAAAGTGAACCAGGTCTACAGAATTTCACAGCACAGTGCCTGTCATACAACAAATCAGCTGAAGACTTGCCCCTAGAAACAGTACACCTTCTGTTGGTTTTCAGAACATGTTGTGATATTGTTACATGTTCTGCTAACCAAAAAAATGTCATATTAGATAAGTTTAAGAGTTTGGCTACAAAATTCCGAATAATCTTTTTGAGAAAGGAAATCACCTTCTCAGGCAACATGAGACCACCCTAAAGTATTATTTAAATTTATTCTTATTTACTCTCTATATATTCTTTATTTATTTATTCTTTAAAAACAAAAGTTATGTATTAGCTGTCTAAAGTATCGTTGTTCTAACAACTTACCATGGGTTAAAATCCTTTTCGTATCCTTCTCCTCAGTTTTTAATAAATGTGCTTTTGCTCATTTTGTTTTAGAATAGCATTCTGTACCTTACAGTTCAACATTTTGTAGGGCATTTAAATATGGATTGTGACTTATGGTCTTGATAGAGATAGATTTCTGGATGCCCCCAAAATGGCTGGTACAAATTAACACAAAATTGCCACCGGAGAACTGCTGTATAAACTCTGCAGCATTAATAACTACTAGTTTAAAACTGTAGCACTGCCATGCAGAGCTTTTGTGTATTTTCCCTAAATACTGTCTTCAAAAACATTTTGAACAACTCTTTTCTGTTCTCTGGGGTTTTTTGTTTGTTTTGTTTGGTTTGTGTTTGCTGACGATGCCCAGGATCTGACCTGATGATAGTCAGTTGATCATGGGCAAATGTCATTGATAAGATGGGTGTCTTAGTCTCATTTATGCTATTCCAAATCCTTCATCTTCTTTAGACGGGACTTTTTTGTCAGTACATGTACTTGTATGTGATTTGCCAAGATGTTACCTGGCCTTTAGAAATGTCCTCTTATTTGTTTTAATTTTTTTTAACAGGCTTTCTGATTAAAGGAAATTTTGAAACTGCTTATAAAAGTGTTTCTGGAAAGCAAACCCAACATTTTTAAGGGTACCTGCTCTACTGAGAGGAAGGAACATTCAATGTGTGTGCACACAAATATTTACAAATCATCTTGACATGCCTGCCAGTTCATTAGTTTCAGACATACATTTCTTAAAAATATTTTTTCCCCCATAACCAATGCATTCATGCATCCTGTATCCTGCACTATGCAAACTTTTTCAATATTATTGAAAATATCTGTTCTCCAACCCTATGCTGAGCTACCATGTCTGGACATCACTGCTAGCTGCTGGGGTAAGCACTGCCTGATTACTGATTACTTCCTCTGCAAGTGCCTAGAAATGCTAGTTGTACCAGCCTTCTCGTATTTGTCTGCTACTGTGAATTTACACTTAGCAGAGCAGACATTTGGAAAACAGTGCTAACTTCTATAGCTAACTATCATTAATGATATTTCTCAGTTCTGCAGTTTGTATACAACACTTCTGGACAATCATTTAGAGTGAGTGGAACTTACACTGACTCACTTGAAAAAGGATGAACGTTTTCCTATTCTTAAGTTCAAATCCTCATAGATGTTGTCAACACAGCTTATATTGCAAGTTCATTGATCTTGCCTTGAGAGCTTTGATTTGCTGGGGTGTTGAGGCAGAAGCATGGTGGGATTTTTTAATTAACTGACATGGGAGTGCAATTGAGTACAGTGATTAGAACAACACAGCTATCATAGAATAAGGATCAAATTTTTGCTGAGAAATAGGTCCTAAATGAACTGTTGTTCTAACAGAGAACCTATCTCCTCATGGCAGTAAACTGTTTAATTACCAATAAGATTTCCCCCTGCCCCTCCAAACTAATTTATGAAAACATCACTGAGTTTATTGTTTTGTGCATGCTCCCCACCCTTGCAGTTCCTCCTATCAATGTGGTTATTTTCCTGTACATTGAGCAGTATGAGGAAACTTGGATATTATATATTTTAAAAGGCTGTTTGGTGTTCTTAAAGAAAAAAAAAGAAGTCTAAGGATGGATGATTATTGGACCAAAGCTTCTAACTGCAACACTACTACCTTCTAACAAAAATGCCATGTTATCATAGGTATAATTCAAGGACAAGACAATTGTAGAACCCATAAAAAGATGAGGAATCAAGAAACATTTTAGTGAAATATTTAATTAGGCAAGAAAACATCTATTGTTGAATAAATATATTAATACATAACTCTCAGAAGGAACAAATGCTAGCAATAGGAGAAGTTTAGACTAAATAATTATTTCTTTTGGGCATAGATGCATATTTTGGATTGAATCTTGAGCACATATTTTGATATTTAATTTGTAGAATTTGAAATGTATTTTATTCCCTAATAATGTCCACTGAAACACTGGGATATTCAGGAGTCTTTCCCTCAGTTCTCTAAAAGGGCACACTGTTCAGTCATCCCAAAAATATTTAATTTAAAAGAAACATATTAATAAAAAATGCAATGTAGTTTGGTCATAAATGCACTTTAATGATATGTGTCTTTAATGTGATTTCCTTTTCACACAGTCATGTGTTAGTTTTCTTTGCAAAGTGGACAGAAAGTCACAGCAAAGGCTTGCTAGTGAAAGATTTAA
The DNA here is from genome assembly GCA_013399225.1 of Rhipidura dahli. Taxonomy (NCBI): domain Eukaryota; kingdom Metazoa; phylum Chordata; class Aves; order Passeriformes; family Rhipiduridae; genus Rhipidura; species Rhipidura dahli. The sequence goes on along the minus strand of VXAC01008201.1, from coordinate 130,479 downwards.
AAACCTGCTAGTAGGCTACATGCATATAACTCTGTATGAGTACTGTCTACATCAGTTGGATTCTCTTAGTTAATGTGATTAAATAATGAGCTCTTCTAAATTGAATTCAAACTGAGTCATGACATTAAATCTTCATTTCCTGATAAGTTAGATCTTGTTCTTGGTTTGAAGAGAACTGCCTTCCTTGTGCTATACTTGTTTTCTGTGGAAAGCCAGGACTTAGTCTGAGGAAGTTTTCCCTCTCCTGAGACCTAGAATAGAAAAGTTTTAGTTCTGCACTAATAATGTGTATCAAAAAGTGTTTATTACTTTCAAGTCTAGTATTTCATGGCTCTATAGGGTAAGAAATTGGAATTCACTGCCATACAGGGCAAGTCTCTGAGGACACTATCTATGAAGAATGAAAAACTTTTCATCAAACATGTAAGAGCACTATATAATATACATATGGGAAGAACACATGTAAACACAGCATGGTTGATGTTGGTAGAGACCTCCAAAGTTCATCTGGTCCAAACCCTCTGTTCAAATAAGGTTGCCTAGAGTCAGTTGCCCAGGACCATGTCCAGACAACTTTTGAATATCTCCAAGGATGTAGAATCTACAGCATCCCTGGGCAACATTTGCCAGTGCTTAGAGTGCAGAAAATATCCTGGGGCTCAGAGGGAACCTCTTGTCTGTGGCCCTTTCCTCTGGTCCTGTCACTGAACGCTAGTGAGAATAGTCTTCTTTACACTCCCAGATTGATAAGAACCTCCTGAGCCTTCCCTTCTCTGGGCTGAACAGTCCCTGCTCATAGGAGAGATACTTCAGTTCCTAAATCATACTTGTGGCTCTTTGTTAGACTCACTCCAGTATGTCCATGGTTCTTTTGTGTTGGGGAACCCAGAACTGGACAGAGCTTTCCATGTGTGGCCTCACCAGCACTGATTAAAAGGAAAGGATCACCTACATCAACCTGCTGACAATTCTCTGCCTAATCCAGATGAGGACACCATTCTCCTTTCTTGCAACAAGGACATATTGCTGGCTCATGTTTGACTAGTGTTCACCAGGAACCCCAGGGCAAAACTGGTTTCCAGATGTTCACCCTCCAGCATAAATTGGTAGATGAGGTGCAGGACTTTGCACTTCCCCTGGCTGAACTTCAAGGTGTTGTCAGCCCATTTCTCCAGACTGTCAAGATGCTTCTGGATGACAGCATGACTGTCTAGCGTATCAGACAATTCTTGCTGCTTTGTGTTATCAGCAAAATTGCAGGGAGTACATTCTGCCCCATTATCCAGATCATTAATGAAGGTGTTTAACAAAACCTTTGTAAAAGTTCTTCAACTATATATGTTATATATATGTTCTTCAACATATACCTGAAAGAATTTCCTATGCCAAATTTATGATAAATTCTGTTTGATGGAAGCTTCTCATTAAATGCTCTGAATTTTTTTTTCAGAATTTCTCAGAAGTCTTTTGAATCAGAACTAATATTATTACCTGGAGCATAATTTTCCATTATTTTCTTGCAATAATTCCAAAGCAGTACAAAGATGCTACTCAGTTTCAGATAAACCATTTACATGATACAACCTCAGATTAACCATTAGAAGGTGAAAGCCCTTCCAAAAAAAGCCCACCTAACTGAAATCTAATATTTACAGAGTTCACACCAAATAGTTCTATCTTATTAATTTATAAACTACTGAATCATAATTTGAATAAATAATACAGTTCTAGCTCTTCATTTTCCATATTTTTTTAATGCTTAGTAGATTGTGTGGAAAACTAAGGCTTTACCAGATTTACATCCTGCATAGCAAGCACAGCTGCTCTGACGCAATAGACAATAGCAAGCAAGATAATAGTTGTCTTGACTTTACCTGCAGAAGATATCTGAAAAAAGCATTTAGCTTTTTCTTTTGTGTTTTCTTTCCTTTTTTTCCTATGACATTTCAAACTGAAACATTGCAAATCCTCTTAATCTTTAGGTTTTTTTGTGTGTAGAGCATAAACCACATTTAACACATAATTATTTATTAGGTATTTGTTATGGTCATTTTATAAACCAGAATTACTTCCTCCCCTGCTGTTTTCTATCTAGTCACTGGATTCACCAGGGATAGAGGCTGACCAGTACAGTAAGTAGTAAGTGGGAATTTTTTCATGAAACTTTACTGTGTGTACCAAATTCACATTCCTAAAATAAAAAAAATGACATATTTATTCTTTTTGGAAGGCACTTCGATTAGAGATGAAAAGCATTGAAAATAATGATAAAAGACAGGAGACTGCAAACAGCTGATAAATAAAGTTGACTATGCAGAAAGAAAAACTAGGATTCTGATAATATTATTAACTTAAGGGGGAAAAACCTTAACTCTGACATTCTTTTGTTAGTTGAGGAGGAAGGAAAGATGTATCATTATGCAAATAGCTGAAAGTTTTGAAACATATTTAGTTTGTGTCTGAAAAGAAACTGAACAGGGCCATGATTTTCTGAGTAGCCAGGTGGCAGTTATGTCCTAGGCAAAGCTGCTTCATCTCACTTGTAGAATTTTTTCCTTGAAATCCTTCCATTTGTTGTTCAGACACTGCTGTTTCTTCAGCCACAGGGTAAACCAGATCAAGATTACTTGGAGCTATCAGATGTGGGAAAAAAAAAAAAAATGCAGGGGGATTTTTCAGCTGGATCATCTTCCATATACAATCCAAACTTCATTTTGTGTTTTCTGTCAAAATCAAGTTTATTGAAATACCATCCAGATAAGGGCATTTGGTTCAGGAAGGGTGTTTGACATCTTGTCAAGCATCTGACATCTTGTCAGATCATCACTGAAAAGCTATCAGAAATACATTCATGGATCATCAGCATTAATTGTGTTACAACTAGTTGTCCATCCACTGGGACCATGTTTTTCATACTTCTGGTAAGCATGAAGGAAGCATCTGTGTGAGGAAACTAGGAAGCAGACAAAAATATTTGTTTCAGAAAAATCTCTTGGCAGATTGGTGGTGAGGATTCATCACCATACAATGAAAGGACTTCAAGTGAGAGAGACTAAGAAAATTCTTTTCAGCCCTTCAATAAGGCCTTTATTTTGAATATGCACAGTCTCAAATCAAATACAATATCAAATACAGTAACAGTGGCCTTATAAATCAAATATGATAAACTTGCAAATATAACCTAATGGAGAATTAGCAAATTTGCAGAAGGACCTCCTTTTGTATGTTGTCAGTGGTCTGGAAGCAGACAAGATTATTGCAGATATAATGTGTAGATGAAATAAAAATGCTGAAGTGATAAATGACAATTTTTAGATTTTTTTCTTGACTGATTTTTTGAGTTTTTGTTGAGACCTCAAATATGTCCTCATTGCATAGCTGTGAATTTTAGATAATAGTAGAAAGAAAGCATGCTTTTATGATTTTATGTAATTTTGTATTTACTTTTGTGGGGATACAGTACTGGCAAGATTTTTGATCTATAACTATGGAAAATTTTAATACAGTTACTGAGATATTACCAGCTTTTATATGAAGACAGAGGATGCTGTTACTTCAATATTGTTTATTTATTGATTGTCTGATACTTTGAAGAATAGCACAGCAAATGTTCATGGTTTCAGAAGAGTTATTGGAAAGATCTGAGGCCTGAGAACAAACTTATTGGGACACACAAGAAAAATCTGGTCACATTAATCTTTGTAGAAATATAAAAAGAGTTTATTTTTGCACAATCTCTAGCAACTATAGAAGTAGAAAATTAGTACTAGAGGCCCTCTTAATTTAAAGAAGACAACGAGTTTCAAGGATGGTGAAGAGAGAAAGCTAGAAAAAAATGTATAAGAAATGTGACATTTTCTTTTAACAGTGTGTGTTACTGATGTTGAACAAGCCCACCAGATGATAGGGTAGATTCTTCATGCACCTGAATTGTTTAGTTCTAAATTACATGTGTTTCTAAACAATAAACATCAGCTAGAGGAAAAGATATAGAATGAAATAAATATTTGATGAAATTCATTGTCCTGTACAGAACAGATAAAATTGCCATTCTTAACTTTAAAATATTAGTTAGTGATCTTGAGTATGAAGAAACGTATTTTATACTTTTTAGGAATAACTGGGCATCTTTTGAATACTCGTGAGCAGGTTTGTTTTTGGGTTTTTTTTGTAAGTCTACTGAAAGCAAGTTCAAACTACCTTAAGGGCTAAATGAATACCACATGCTGTCTTAGATCCTAACACGTTTTCACTTCTGAAGCATAAACAATAAATGGGCATTAGCCTTAAAATTTATTTTTTTAAACTCTCTGTCACACAGCTCTCTGTGTTCTTCGAACAAAGGGAATTCAGTGAGTTAGATTTCAAAAGAACTCAAAGAAATGACATCTCAAAGAAATGGCCAAATAACTTGGAACTTGCTCTCTCTCTCTCTAAAAATTGCTTGCTGAGGGATGTTTGTAACACAGTTTTTTTGAATAAATAGCCAAACTACTTCCTAGAAAACAACTGAAGTAATTCTGTATTTTAAGAAACTCTGTAGTGTTGAGGTCCCAGGTTGAAAGAAAAAATCCAGGAAAGTAATAAAAATTATGTCCATCCCTTGTGCAAAATATCAATTATAGAACTTAGCAAAACAGTCTGAGAGTAATTTCTGGTTGTCTTCAAACTTGTTTTCTTCTCTAAATTGCATACAAATCAGCCCTCTGGGATAGCTAATTTGATGGTTAGTTGAGTTTCCTTTAATGTTGTCCTTTTTAGCAAGAGCTCAGTCTTAACTATGACGCTGAGAAATGGCAAAAGTTTTAGCAAAGATATAACATTTATATATTTGGTTAGTATTTTCACTTTAGTGTTCACTAAATAATGAACCATAATACATGTTTTAAAGAAAATTAATATCCGTAATTGTTGGAGACCAGAATGTAGAGAATGATCCTCCCCCTCAGGTGAAACCTGTTACAGACTAGAATGTAGAGAATTTTCCTCTCCCTGAGGTAGAACCTATTGTGGAACCTGCTGCAAAACCTACTATTAAACCTGTTATAAAACCTGCTCTGGAATGTGTTATGAAGCCTACTGGGACACTTGTTATGAGACCTGATAGGAAACCTGAAGATCAAAGGTTCCCCCCTTCCCCGGAAAGCCCTATTTTGACTTGTGTCCATGGAGGAGGCTACCAACTCTCAAGGAGACTTTAGGATCTACTGCAGTTTAAATTAGGTGATAAAAATGGTATGCAAAATGTCACAGGGTGAAATGGTGAAAGGTTTTAAAAATTGTTATTGTAGTGAGTTAATAAGAGATAAGAGCCAAAATGGAGGAACGACGGAGTTAAAAATTCCTTCTTTCCTTCTTCTTCCCATGATCCATGTTCTGCTGTAGGATTATTGGTTGCTTTTTTCTGCAGTTCCATTGACACGGCCATACCTGGCTAACAGATACTGGTTTGAAAGTATAAACAGTAAGTTACATGGAAGATGGTGTAAAATGTGTCGAAGAAGGAGCCATTCTTGCTTCTGCTTTCCTGCTGTAGAGTAGGTGCTGTCTGTACCTTGCTTATGTTGATATTAGTATTGCTGATAAGATGTAATAAACTGCAAGAACCAGCAATACTGTTCTGTCTTTTTTGGCACGCACACGATTAATTTGTATATTACGGCTAAATTAACGAGGCTTGGTCGTAGTATAATAATAGTACTGGTTCTTCTAAATATTTAATCACTGAAGATTTAGAAAAAATAATTATTATTGCTTATCTAAGGAGCCCACAACTGGGACATGTCTTATTTACATTCATAGTAATGGAAGAATTTGATTAGGAGCAAAGTTAAACATGGCAGTGAAATACCCACAACGGTGCTTATATATGTTTTGCTATTTCATGACTGGGCATGTTTTTAACTACCAGAAGAGTAAAATTGAACAACACTGATATTCGGATAACCGAGCTCACCTAGTAACCCCAAACATTTGAAAATGATTGACCAGCTGACAGAAGATGTCTTTATCACAGAGGGATAATAAAAAAAACCCCTAAGAAACAGGCATTCCCAAAGACTACTACAAACAATATGTCTAAAAATTCAAAAGCTTGAGGACTATATTCAAAAGGCAGTTTATTTAGTTTTATTTTTTAAAATGAGAAGTCAACATTGTGATTTTTAACCATATTTAATTAATGGTTTATCTATGTATTGTACGTATCAGAATATATCCTGTACTTTTAAAAGATTTCTGAGAGACAATGTTGCATTTCAACTTCAGTCTGATTTGGCAGATACCAGCCCAACAGTGGATATCTCATGTAAAATTTATGCTCTTGAATTTTTAAAAAAAGATAAGTAAAAACATTGCATAATCACAGAAATTAATTAGCCCAACCAGAATTAAATAAAATTAATGAAGTAGTTATATAGACTTTTTGGAGTCAGAATAATAGTACTATTATCTATTTGTGTCTTTGCAGATAATGAAGATATAACTCTGCTTTTTAGGATTACAGATGAGAAATTTCTTTTACATATAAATTTAATAAATCTTTCCAAATATTCTGTTCACTGAAAATAAAATACAAATCACAAGTAGAGACATGTTCAACATTTGAAATCTGGAATGGGAGCTATAATTTATGTTTGTTAAATGATAGATAACTGAATCAGGACATCTGGTATAATGTACAATAATTTCTAATATAAAACATGAGCTTGTGATGTTGAAAAATCAATACGATGAAAAATCCTCCAGAGCTGAAGAATGTGAGTAGATCATACAGGAACAAAAAGCTGAAGCTGCTAATATACTTGACCAACAGAAAAAAAAAATAAAAGTCTGTTCTTGAAATTGAAAAACTAGACAAGACCTTGCAGTCACTGCATCTGGATGTAATAGCTTCCTAGCAGAAACACAAAGTGGAACTTGCTCAGCTAGAACAGCAGATAACACAGCTTGAAAGAGACCTTACAGATGCCAGGAACTTTATAGTCAAAAAGATCAGGTATGCTTTTGCTATGAGAGTGAGTAAAACAGCTATCTCTTTAGAAATCTCATTGCAAGCGTGAAGGAGCTGTGCTTGCACTACCTCAGCTACATTTGGCATGAATTCTGGGTAAAAAATATTTTATCACTAATTTTGTAAGTACAAATTTCTCTGGATTTTGTCTCTAAATTCAAGGTATGTTAGAGTTTGTGACAGCAGTGCTGACAAAATGCATTCCAATAAAAATAAAATGAGTACAGTAATATGACTACTTCTGTTACGTTTGCAGGTTTTTTTAATAAATGCATTTGCCAGTTTTACCTGTAAAACCCATTCATACACATTTTCATGTGAGAAATCTACCTTGTCATACTTTTTCTTGGGATAAACTGTACATAGGCCTAGGAGTTTTAGTTACTCTTTTCACTTTTCTCTCTGGATGCTTCCTGCAAAAAAAATGCTCACAGTAAGGTTAGGGCTTTATTAATAGCATGATATCTCTATTAATAAACTACACAATGAGCAGAAATGATTTCTACTTATTTGGGAACTTTGCCAAATATGTAATTTCAAGTAGCAGTGACAGCATTTAGGATACACTGTTTCTGTTAATATTTTGTTTTGATTTTTTCACTAGTATACTAAAAATAAGGAAAGTCAACAAGCCCTTAATTTTTGATTTGGTTTCTGAAAGAGATGTACAAAGTATAAGACATCTGCAGACATCTTAGAAATCAGCTAATGAGGAACTAGTGTTGATTGTTTAATTTCTAATCTTTTGTTAAACAGAAAGAACAACAGAAGGGAATTAACTTCCCAACAATCTTTTCTTTGTAATTAGAAACTTTTTATTATTTACCAAATTAACAGAAAGAAATGGAAACATATTACTGCAGCAGGATATTATACTGTCTGTTATGTTTTTCACACCTGAAAAAATATGTTAATACAAATAATTGTTGTCATGTTAGCATCATTGGTTTCAAGCTGTCTGAAACAATTTTGCATTCTCAATAAGGAATATTTAACATTTGAACCAAAAACAGTACAGCACGAATAATTAAAGGCTTAAGTTAAATACATAGACAGTCATTTAAATTTAGATCTGCAATAACATTTACTATTATTCTCTAAGGCTTTGACTGTGCTTGACAGAAACAAAGTACTCTGGGATTAATTTCAAGAAATGGTGCCAACTGTGCGCAATTTGCTGTAATTAAGACATGAAAGAGTACTAAATATTCAGATTAAAAGAAGCATGATGGAGCATGATAGAGAATCAAGGTGTGGCACTAAGCCAATAAAGCAGTCAGTCATGAATGCTCAATAGTGATTGATATGAAACTTATACCTATAAACTTGTAGTATGTACTTAGCAGCTGTGCAGATAGAAATTAAAACCACGGCACTGTGTCTTAAGGAAAACGACTGTTCTAAATCCAAAATCCAAAGTCCATGTGACATCTTCAAACAATAACAAAATAGATCTTAATAATGCATTTTTACACAAATAAGATGTTTAAACAGTGAAAGGGGGGGAAAAATGGGCAGCATAGTAGTTTTTTCCTTTGGGATATCCCTATGCTTTGGGATAGCCCTATGGCTACATCAACCTACAGCATTCACCAGAGTGCCAAATGAAAGAGGTCTGTAGCAGTTGGAACCAAGAGATTAAGTACCCCCCTCCTTTTTCTTTTAGTCATCAAACATTTTTCCTTTTTTTTTTTTAAGAAAAAGTATTCATTTAGATCAAACTGCATTTCCCATTTTTCTCTCAGAATTAGATGGAATATTTCTTCTTGCCTTTGAACTTATAAGTATTGATTAATGATGTATTTATTGTAATACTGAATCTTTTCTTCAACAGACTTTTTAAAATTAAAGTCCTTGTAACTTTTTGATCCTAGAGGAGATGTGGGTACTTGACCCAATTGCTAATGAGGTGCTGTATAATCTCATGTATCCTATAGCTCAAAATAGCAGGATGCAGTATAAAAAGTACATCATAAAAAGACCTCTTGGAATGCTTTTTGTCTTCACAGGCAATACGCAAAAGAGATGACCTTCTGAGAAAGTCGGAAGCTGATTTCCTGCAGGCGAGGCAAGGTATCAAAGCAAAAGTGGCTGAGGTGGAGCACCTTGACAGTGTGGTCAAGAAACTGAAAGCCAGTATCCAGGACACACAGAAAGAAAAGAATCAGAGACAGAAACCGCCATACTGAGAACTGAGATTCAGCAGCTAAATCAGTAACTGCAGGGTGTGCATAAGCAGTGCAGAAAGACAGGTAATAGTGTACAAAAATAGTAATATTACAGAAATATGAATTTTGTACAGTCTAATGGAATAGAATTTTCAATCATGTGGGCATATGATTGTTGCAATCAAATGAATATAAAAGGTTCCCTGTTCGGCTCTAGGGTAAATTTACAGATACAGATTGTGATTTCATCAAAACAAAATAAACACAACTGAGGTTTTTTTTGATAGTTCTATTTTTGTTCCTGTAATCCTTGTATTAATTTGGTAAAATATCTATTTCTGTGCCAGAACACCTGTTCACTCATTGGCAATGCAAAATGTAATTTGAACTTAAAAATTTTGATATAATTCTTAATATTTCTGGTGCCTTTTTAAACCGATATGATTAATCCCTGTATAGATAAGTTAACAACTTTAGCAGCAGTGAATTTATGAATATGGATTTTTTTTCAAGAGAGCGGTGTACACAAAAGCAAAACAAGATGGAAAAAACAAGGAATAATTTCATTATGGGCAATAAACTGCTTTAAATAACTTTTGGTTGGTATTTTTGGCTTTCACACTGAACATGTGTGCTAGAACTAGTTTTCAAAATAGGCAAATGCAACAAGGAAATTGCATTATTAATATTTTGAAGTCACAGTATAGTAGAACTTGAAATATACTACTTTTACCAAATAAAATATTAATGAAGTCATTTGGAACATAATAGACAGCCTGTGTCAACCCCTTAATTTTCTCTTCCACTATTCACAACATTGCCAGATACGTGTTTCTGGATAAAACCCCCTAGAGGTCTGCTGCAAATTCTTTTTCAATACAACCAGATCATTGCAGATAATTGTATTACACAGGGTATTGATCCAAAATCGTTGTGCACCGGAAACATCTGAAAAAACATGATTATAGCTTTCTGTTTATTGTTCGTACATCATATAAGCAGGCTTTTGTGTGAATCACCTGTAAGAAAGGCAAGGTGGAAACATCAGAGAAATTACCTCTTTACAAGAATCTATTGATCACTTTAAATCAAAGAAGTATGTTTGACATAAGATTACCTGCCAGTTTGAACATTAGGTACACTATGTTATAGCCTGGGGCAGTTGTAAGTCTGACAAAGGGATTGTAAATAAAGCATGCAGCTGCTAGCGCCTCTGGCTTGGGATCAACCAAGGCTCAAGTCCAAGGCATAGGTAAACTTAAAATAATTTAACCCTTTTTTACCAGGACGCGTTGTGAGTTAACCTGACTATTAAAAGCAGTGACTAAATCACCCTTTCTACATTTAAATAGCTGTGCAATTACAAAGAATACTATGTTGGATTTGTTAACAAATTAAACAGATAGAAATAAAATAAATTTTGGGAGATAATTCCATCTCCACACAACAGATCACAGCTCTAAACTACTTCTAAGAACTTCTAAATCATTGTTAAAAATCTGTTTCTGCATAATACAGAAAATTCTATCTCACAAAATTGACAGGGATTTAATAAGTTCTAAAATTTAAATAAACTTCATTTGTTATAGAAAGGATTGTCTTCTGGACAAAAAAAAAAAATAAAATTAAGCAGATCAACAACTGAAAACCTTTTAATGGCAGAGGTTCATATTATATGTGAAATATTTGCCCTTCTTTTGATTTCAGACCCAGATCAAATACTAGGAGCCCACAGATAAATAATGTTATTCAAATAAGCAGTCATATTGGTTCCATTGAGACCATCTCCCACACAAAAGTTATTCACATACGTATTTCAGAAATGGGTCCAAAATTCACTGACAAATAGAATTTTATATGTAATTCCTATTGAATGATGACAGCTTAGGCTTGACTTTACCAGTATTGCTCATTTTTTAGATATGAAAGAAAAATAATTTAAAAATTGTTTTTTAAGCTGTGCATTTTTTTAAACACGTGTTGACACTAATAACTGTTTAACTCATTAGTTTACAGAGATTGGGTTTGCTTGGTATTCAGTAAAGATGAGCTTTGGTTGATACCTACTGCTTGTTAAACATTTAGCTGTTAAACATTTAGCTATTAATATTAGCTGTGTACCTTTCTGGGGCACAAATTTAAACATTTTATATACCGTACTTTTACTCACGGAAATGGTGACTGTTGTTGTTTTTTGTGAGAAGTCGGGTTATGTTACTGTCAATTAGAAAAGAACAAAGCAATTTTTTTTTTATATTAGGAAATTGATCTTCTGAATATTCTGAATTCATAAAAGAAGATATGATAGATGAATTTAGATCCTGTGCATACAGTGAATGTTGCTAGACATTAAAGACAATAAATGCAGAATCATGTTAACAGAGCACAAATGTTTTTCTTTAAGGGATTCTATCAGTCTAAGCCTGGAAAATATTGTTTTCTGACTTCACTGAAGTCTGGTGTATTATCACTCTTTAACATTATATTAGAGCACATTAAAAAAGGGGATTTAATTTATGATCACGTAAATGCCTCTGTTATTATACTTTTTGAACTGCTATCACGAAAAGATTCTTAATTTCTTAGATTTTTCAGGTGTCAAATTTCAAAATAATTTGAATGCTGCATAATATAAGAATTGTGTGCTATAAAATGCTTGCTGTGAATTACTTGTTTTAATGCTTAGTTTTATTCCATGATATCCTAGACCTGTTAACTACATATGCCTATACGTATGAAGCCTTATATTTATGAAAGGGTACAAAAACAAATACATGTGTGTGGATTTGTGTCTGTGCAGGAACACATACACCTGCACACCAATGCAAACTCACGTGTGCACATACAAAGGGCTAAATACTTAAATTGAAGCCTATGTACATATATCTTTTAGGAAAATGGTCAACAAAGAACAAAGGAAAAATGTCTTTGTCTTAAATCACTTATTTTTCTGAGAGCTGGCAGTGCACGGCTATGGTTTCTTTTGGTCTAAGGAAAGATTGCCATCTATTGGATGACCTTGGAAAAGAACGCGTTTTTACTATGTATGTGCTCTGTAATTTATGAAAAAATATAATGAAATTGAAGACTTCAAACTTAAATTGTACATGTTACTATTGTTAAATGGTATAAAAGCTGCTCTACTTTCAAAACTGTGATGTTGAATTCTAAATTGACTTATGCTGCAAAATACAAAGGCATTAGGTGTTTGCTTTAGAATGAACTAAATACTGGATGTGCATGTATACTGTAAGCTCTGGTAGCAGTTTAAATGTTTGCAGAACATTGAATCCAAGTACTCTATTTAAGTTTACTGTAATACAATGAAAGAGACTTAAGCCAGATATTAATATATTTATAATATCTTTTCCTCTCAAGATTGGGAATGGAATGATGCTCTTCTTCTGAAAACAGTATTTGCCCAGCTCTTGCAGAGGGTTGCACTGCATTGCATTTAAAACAAAAATATCACTCGGCTTGAGCTTAAAATGTAATGCTTTCTTTTTTTTTTTTTTTTAACTTACAGCCCAAGAACTTGCCAGTCAAGATGAAAAACTTCTTCTAATGGAATCCAGCTTGAAAGCAACTCAAGAGCAGCTAAGTGAGCAAATAGCAGAAACAGTTCGCCAAGAACAGAACAGTAGAAAATCACAGACGGAGAGCTGAAGACCCTGAGAAAACATATTCTAACTTCTGAAGAAGAAATTAGTGATTACAAGTGAGTTACTTCTTTTTCAGTATTTGAAAAACAGAAGACATTAAAATCAGCAGTAAATCCTTTTAATATGTACTGTATTAATAATTTCTCTCAGGTAAGAGATAGTGTAAATGTGTTCTGGAACTCTATTGAATAAACTATTAAATCTAAATGATTGATTAATGTGTGTTTTAAAATATGTTCTGCACTTAAAAAATCGAGTGTTGAAAACTACTACTATTAGGAGTCTGGTTTATTTTTAAAATTAATATTCTGTAGTGTTGAAGTAGAATAGTAAATGTAATTGTTTATTACCTATCTGTTAATGGTATTCTCATCTTCCTCTTTTTAGAGACCAAAGGTTACATATGGGTCTTATTGTCTTTCTTTTTTTTTTGTTAGAGAAGCTGCCTCTAAGCAAGAGGCTACCAAATTAAAGGAAATTTGCTGTTTGAACTTTTAGTCACAATAGCAAGGCATATATGAAGTTGCTAACATAAACAAAAGAAAGCAAACTGTATAGTTTAGATGACTGTATCCTGAAAAAAGTACTTTTGCTCTAATCAGTCAAATTTAGTATCTATTACATTGAAGACTAACTCATAGGATTTAATCAAAAAGTGACAATGTTCAAAAATTAGATTTTATCATTTAGCTTAACATTAACCATGTTTTAAATTGAGCCACAAAGTGATTAATCATTTAGTTCTTGAGATTTAGACTATGCTAAAAATTACTCACTTCAGCTGATTCCTTTTCATGAAATCATTCTCTTCTTATTAAAGTTGTGTTACAATAAGCAATCCCTATATATACAGACTGAATTTCAAGCTGTTTTGTAATATCACAGAGCATGCCGAACACTTTATGCAACATAATTTGGCTGCAAAAAGAATGCCTGTTCATTTGAATGTGGACTGAACATTTGGAGCTAAATGTTTTATCTCAGATTTGTGGCAAGTATCAAATCTTCTCTGAGGAAGACTTACTAAATTCACATGCAGCAAACATCATGCATCTGAAGTAAAATATTATGTATGCTCAGTGTAAATGACTTTTAGACTGGAACTTCATCCGTTCTGCAGCTCAAATGTTTTAAGTTAATTTTTATTAACTGAAGACTGGGAAAAGCTTCATGGAAGAAACACTGTCTTCAGTAATGTGTCTTCATTTCTTTAAATAAAATAGCTTGGTGGTTTTCAACCTGTAGTTATATCTCTAAAGATATTACTAGAACTTCTCTAGGGAAAACACTGTCACTGATTTACTTTCCTAACACAACTTGAATCTTTTGCCATAGTGTTTTCTTAACCATTTGAAGTTATTCCTTAGTCAACAAAATGCCATTTTAAACCAAATCTTTTAGATATTTCTTTGAAAATAAAAAAGGATGCAAACTTTCAGGACTACTGATTGTGGTAACTTAGTGTGAGATGGAAGGGGGATGGGGGAAGTGGAATTGAAAATCCCAGCTGTAGCTGATTGATTGTGTCATGAAATATAGCTTTTGAGAGAGCAGGAATTTTGCAAAAGTTCACTGAAATTAGTTTCACTAATGTTGAAATAGAAGGCCAAATGATAATCATTAAAACACTTTTTTCAGAAGGACTTTTTAATAGATTTTTTATACTTCAGATGAACAAATAAAACTTGAGTAAATCTCTTCACATGCAAAAATTATTAACTAACCGACCTTTTCCTGTTCTGTTTTCTGCACTTTTTCAGTGATGTTGGAAGTTTGTTGCTTCAGCATGTAAGCATAATCAACTTTGAGTAAGGGAAATATTTTCTTAGCTCTGTAGATTATAAAAAAATTTTTTTTATTTATTCTTATGTAAAATTTTGACTTTAATTTTTGATACCAGTACTTTTTAAAAGCACTATGACTCATTGTTGCAGCATCACAGTAAGCAAATTATCTGTTGAATCTGGAAAATTAAACCTGCAAATTCAAAACAATAGCTTTAATAAAGTGGAACAGATAAAAAATCAACAACAAAGTCATTTAAATATTGCAATTTCCCTTTAAAACAACATGTTACTCTGTGCCTGCAAACAGTAATGCTGTGCCAGTCAGTATCTGCTCTGTTCTGTTCCTTGGGAGACAGAATGAACAATGGATCTCAGTCCCCTGGGTCTTTTGGGACAGGGAATGTCGTAAGGGTTATATTTAGTCACTATGAAGGGTACTGCATGTGTCATAAAGTAGCATCCCTTTGGTGCTGACTTATTCAAAGTCACAGAGTCCTGGACTTTTCCTACCTTCCTCCTTAGTGAATCTGACAAATGCAGCTGGTATCAAGGCAAGAGCACAGGACCATACAAAGAAAAATGCAGCGCAGCATAAATTGGTCACTTAAAACTACACTGAGACCTGAGATTCTGCTATAGCTGTTGTGAGGCCTTTGAGGTGAAAGGTCCATTTCTGTATGCTTTTATTTCCTTGTTGTGAAGTCCTTGTTATAAGTTATTTTTTCATGGAAGTGGTGAAAAAAGGAAATGGTTGACTAGGATTTAAAAACAACAAAAATCCCTTATATTCATTAATTTACCAGAATAAAAATATTTACTTTTAAAACAGAGTGAAAATGCTTTCTGCTAATTTCACAGGGTGCCCAAAATACATTTATTTCATATGGAAACAGCTGAAAGTTTTCAGAAGTCACAGGCTTTTTTTGTTGTATACTTATCCTGGATGAAATAAACCTAAGGTAACACAACCCCAGTCCCACTGCCCAGCCCTCCACCCTACTTGCCTCCCCCCCAGTATAAGCCTGTTACACCTGAAAGATTTGTTCAGAATGTCCAGTGGGAACCTGGAAATCGTAATAATTTGTAGTATTGATTGTGTGAAGCTATGCAGCTGGGGCCTCTAGTGAGTAGACAGGAATAGACATTTTATTGATTAACTTTTACAGTCATATTTTCAGGACTCTGCTGCAACATAATTTTCACTTCCCAGCTTTGTGCTGCTGCATCATGAAACTTGGATTCTTCTCTCTTAACATTTACCCACCTGAGAGAAACAGTACAGACTTGTCTTTTTTAAGCTGTGCTCTGCAGAAATGCATAATATTTGGTGTAGTGAGTTCCTTTAAATTTTCCCTCTGCTGTCACTATAAAATGAAAAATCTTCACAAGTGGTGTTAGCAAGTATTGAATAAGTTGCACATCTTTCCTAACCCCCATTCGATGCTATTTGTAACACCTTCTAGTAATTCTATTCCTCTACATTTTCATTCTTATGTTCTAAATGGATAAGATTCTGGCAAAAGAATCCCCCTCTTTACATCCACAAATGCAAGAAGTTCTGAAAAGAAAAACCAGAACAGCTCCATAATGAAAGAGGTGCTTTTTTTAGTTAGTGAAATTTTAAAATGAGAAGACAAAATGTTCACTTGGAAATCTGAAAGGAATTATCAGTAAAATCTGATTCATTTTCAGGAGTGACATCCTGCATTAACTAAAATTGCTTATAAGATTACTGAGAGGACTGGATTTCAGAACAGTTACTAATAATTTAAAAAATATATGTAGATGTACTGAAGTCTTATACAGACAACTCTCAAAAAACTTTTTTTTTTTCACTTCTGGTACTGTTAATTTCCAGAAAAGAACAAAAATGGCATTGTGCCATTGTGCAAATGACTGTTGCATATTTGCTGGTTTCTTTAGTATGGGTTACTTTGTACATTAGATGTCTAAGCCATTTCTCTTTCATGCACTTAGAAAATTACCAGTGAAAATCCTAATCCACTTTTATTCATTTAGTGACTGTTTATTATTAGTTATTTTATGTGCCTTCACGTGGACCATGTTTTTGACATAAGTTTAATAATGAGTTATACGCCAAATATTCATCACCCCATCATCACTGGCCCTAATATGATTTAAACATCTGTCATCCCACTACTTTTTCTACGCTGTGTTGCTATTAACATCTCCTAATTATAAAAATGCTTAAGATATTCGTGGTCATGTTTCCTTTTGTCCTTCCCCTCTCATCAGAGACATGATAGTGTGCACCATATGGAGCTACAACTGAGGCAGAAACTCTCCCATCCATCACAAAATGTTCACTCTGTTTACCATTGTCAAACTTATGACTGAATAATTTCTATTTTGTTTAAAAAAATTGGGAAAAGTGTGGAAGACTTAAAGGCAAGAATAACAGCATCAAAGAAAGAGGATAAGTAGCAACTTTGTCAAGACCTCAGTGTCCACTGGTCCTAGAATAAGTAGAAATAGTCTCAGTCAGGTGAAAAACTTGAAAATTTGAAGAAGCCGGTAAGTTTCTTCCTATGCATGGAAAATTAATGATTTATTTAGCAAACTGAGTAATAGCAGCATCAGATTTTAATGGCATCCTAGGCCCCAGTTTTTCAAATATATGTGAATGCAAGTCACAGTTTCACAGTTTTGTGAAACCAATTACCCTATAAACATGTGAAAAGCTGTTCACAAGCTTGCAAGATTGAAGATGAAAACTGTTTTAAGGATCACTCATGATTTTGTTTTGTAGTTGTGATGTTTTATTATAGAAGTAGTGAATTATGATGTAAGGATTACAGGAAAACTGTGAGATGTGTAACTGTATTTTAATTTAAATTAATATCATGGAAATCCAAATTAATGTTTGTGTGTGTGATTTAGTTAAAGAAAAGGGAAATGGTATTCCCTCTTCTGAACATTTGTAGAGATGTTAAATGAGGTCAAAATAGTATTTCAGTAAGTTTTATATGCTCTATGTAGATAATCCCCTAAATGCTTAGGACTCCATGCATAGCATGTTAACTGAATGTCTAGATTTTCTATTTAGTTTCTTTCTCCTGGTTCTATTTTGACATACCCATGCTAACATTTTGACATATCCTGGCTTCTTACAGTTGTGGTAACCTTTTCATTATTAATTAGGCAAGGTAAATTCTAAAACTTTTAAGAACTAAAAAACTGGAAATGTTTTAAATGTTTATTAAATAAATTAGATGCAAAATATAACAAGTTTCTTACAGCAGTTTTTACTTTGCATAAATTTAGAAATAGTTATAGTTTCCAAATTTAAGCAGAGAATTCTAAGGTTTATCATGACATAGCTGAAGGCTGCTTGACTCCATTACTTTAGCTTTTTCTCTGAGAGAAATTGCAAATCTGAAGTATTTTAATAGATTCGTGCCATTTAGCTTGATTTTTAATTTCTGACTATTACTGGGAAAAGTAAGACATTAAGTAAATAAAAATTTGTGCTTATGACTTTCACATTATCTATGACATAAGTATTAAAAAACCAAAAAAATATTATCTGTTCAAGTATAGGATATGATCCTATGTATTTGTGTCTTCCAGTTATGACTGAGAAAAGCTGAATTGATTGCAATGGAAATCTACCTGACAGGAAGTATTTGCAGTGGCAGACAAAATTATTTAAGAAAAGAGAATATAAAATTAAGAAAGACAGATGGACTCATAAGAGTGAAATACAAATAGTCTGAATCAGGATTGATTTCAACATAATGTGGTGGAGGAATCCCCACTTATTGATCAACTTTAAAGCCCATGCACAGCACTTAAAAAGATAAAGTAAGCAAGGTCAGATAATCAAAGCATTTAAATAGTAAAAACAGCAACTGCCACTGTAGACTGCTAAAATAAATCCATAATACAAATTGCTTTAGCAAAAAGTGGATGAGCAGCTGATCTTCCTATTGAACTTTTATACTGTTCAGTGACCACACTGGGGAGAGGATTGGAAGAAATGCCTTGAAGATCAATATTGAGTGAGATGTAGCAGGGATTCATTCTGAACATGAAAGAATTACAAGTATGAGAGTAGAGATCCTGAGGAAATGTCATCAAGAAAGGACTGTTCTTTTCAAATACCACACATATTATATGAACATAGTATTAGTTGATACCCTGTTATGATCTTTGAGTATTCAAAACTTATAAAATCAGAAATTTACTTACTGCAAAACATAAAAATAGGACAAAAAGAAGTAAAGATTTTAATGAAATTACTTTTAAGAATTTAGTAACCTCTGTCTACGAAACAAGGGGAATTTTAGTCATCCTTAGTGTATCAGTTGAGGCAGCTACTTTTCAGCCATATGGATTTAAAGTTTTTGCTGAATAAGAATGATGAACCAGAATATTGTAATTTTTTTTCTTTTTTTGATCTTTTTGGTTTTTTCAAAGATCAACATGCACCTGTAATTAACATGAGTAGTGTAAGTGCTATTTCTTCAGATCTGTTCCAAACAGCATTTTCACAGACATTTTAAATATTCTAACTACAATGCTCTAATACACGTGCTTCAAATTTCAATTTTCCTAAATGTGTATAGGCTTTTCATTTTAAAATAGGTGTTAAAAATATGCCATAGCTTTCATTTATGCATTAATTTTTCTCACCACTATTCAGAGAGTATCTGTGAGAAAGAAATACTAGATGTGGAAGTACTACAGTAGCCCATTGTTTCAAATTCATTGTTTTCATTCACTGTTTTATTATATCATTGTATGAGAAATACTGCATTTTCATGGACATATTACCCCTTTTAAATGAAGAATCCTTCTTTATTTCTTTTTTTTCTTTTTTTTTTTTTTTTTGACTGTAATCTTCCTTTAGTTTCAGGCTCATTACCCTGCCTATAAAAATGGTGTTACTGTTAGAAATTAATAATTCAAAGTGTGAAGGTACTTGCATTTTAAACAATAAAAATGGAGCACTAAAACTAGAGGATTTCAAGGATATAGAAAATATTTTTAAAAAACCCAACAAGTAAAGAGAGCATTTGTGTTCTCTTCGAAGATCCCTTTTGACAAAATATGTGAGTAACTGATTCTCACAATCATGAAGTTTGTTTGTTATGGTAACTGTACCATACACCGTCTTGTAACACATAATTATTTACAACTACTATTGGCTCCATTTTTGCTGTATGAATTGCTGATTACAGCAATTTCAGTGGTAAAATTGTGAAAAACCATATTCATAGTTGTCAAAGAAAGGTCAGCCTATTTGCATTCATTAGGAACTTAGAGGGCTGTACAACATGCTTTTCCTTTGGGATTCTTATGGTTATTGATTTGTATACAGCCATAGGAAAAATTAGTTGGAATTGTATTTCACTTACCACTGGAGGCTGTATATTAATAACAACAAAGTTATACATTAAAAACATTAGAACCAGCAAATTAAATAATTGTAATTTTTAAAAATTAAAGTTGCTATATTTAACTTTTTAAAAATAATCTCTTTTGTACAGACTGAGGAAATATTTTAGTGAACTTTTGTTAATACTCACAGTACTTTTATCTGCACAGAAATGCATAGGCGCTTATATTAATGTGACATAAAGTATTCAAAACTTTCTCTTTAGTAGTAGTCTTTAAAGATGCTTATAAACAAAGACAATACTAAATCATATTCTTGAACTTCCTTATATAGTGAATTTTTTAATATAACTGTATAATTACTAATCCCAAAATGTATTTAAGCATACAAATAATCCAGTCCTAAAAAATGATCCTCTGTTTGTACTCTAGTTATTAAAGACCTTTTAAGACCAAGAGCTATAAAAAATCATAAGCAAGTGTTATAGCCATCCTTGACTTCTACCTCCTTAGGTATAAAAATATATGGCTAGTGTCTTCAAAAAAAGTCTACATGGGTAGCATACCAACAGTGTGGGGTCAGGTAAGGCACATTATCAAACTGTGACAAACCTTTGTCAAAATCGAAAGGCAGATAATTTCAGATTTACAGATAGCAATGATGCTCAGGTGGTATGCATTTGAAACCATGTTTGCATTACACTGATAAATACTGTACATGATTAGTGCATATTTCTGTGAACTTTTAACACTTTAAATGGATTAGAATGTCATATATTGATCATACCCACATTGTTCATTAAGATAAGAGTAGGTCCTTAAAAAATGTTTGGCTTATTTCCATTACATTCAAAAATGTTTAAAGTAGAAAATATAGAATACAGTTTTCCATAGTGTGTATTTATAACACATGTTTGAGATTAATCAAATCATAGTCACCTCTAATTAACAGCAGGGAGCAATTCCAACATGGGACAGGGCCAGATGACTTAGAAATGAAGCATATATTTAAAAGATGCAGCATAATAAGAAAAGAAAAATAGGTTATGACTTGTGACTTAAAAATACTGAAAAGTTTTTAAACCTGTGGTTCCGTGCATGTGGTTTAAACATTTTACTTTGCTTTTTTTTTTTTAGTCTGGCCAAAAATTTTCAGATCCTTAGAGTTTTGTAGGTACACAGTTTACTTTCAAACACAGTTTTCTTTCAAAGTTAATTATTTTCATTCTCCATAATTATTAGATTTAAAAAAATCCCAACCTCTGCAACTTGATGAGCTGCTTTTCTTTCAGATTCTAAAGATGTCTGATTTGTATGCCAAAATTCTGCCATTTACTATGGTGCTTGCTCAGCACCACAGGAAAAGCAGTGACCAAGGAATTGATCAAGGACATATATTGAGGTAAGCTGAGTCTTTCCTCCTGTTTGTTGGTTTTTTTTGGTGTGGTTTTTTTTGTTGTTTGTTTGTTTGTTTTTTTTGTTTTTTTTAATAGGACGTTGTATAGTTGATGTATAGTTCCTTTTCTAGGAAAAGAAATGTGGTCATGTGACGAAGACAACTGGAGAACTAGATAATTCCCTGTCCTTTCCCTCAGACATAATGAGGATACTATTGCTAAACTTTTCTGAATATGCAGTCTGAGATGCTGCTGTCTGATCTGTGGCAGACAACTTTGCCAAGAACAGCTGTAGCCGATGATAATTTGCTTTGAACACTTAAAGGTCTTTGTGAAGAAGCATTAACAAAAGACACAAGAAAACAATGATCAGTTGTGTCCGGTCTCTGACTGGGGATTTGAGCCAAGGTCATTCTCATTGCAGTGTAGGACAATAGCTCCTGAGCACACACAAGTTTTTCCTCCTCTCAGAGATTCAATAACTTCTAAACTTGCCTATGAAAAGGGGAAAACTCTGCAAGAAAGACTAGAGAGCAATCCCTCTTAGATCAACATGGAATGATGTTAGTTCAAACTGCTTCAGAATAAAAGAGAAATTAGTCTCTGTTCTCATATATCCCAAATGAGAGTTCTGATAGAAAGCAATTTCACATTTTATTTTTGCTTAATGGGAATTGCCTTATCTTCTTTTACCCCGTGTTCCCAAATCGGTTTACTTCAACTGCCTATGTATAAAATGATAATAGAGATGTGTTCTCATATCATGGATGGTGATATTTATGAAACACTCAGGCACCACAGTGTTGAAATCAGTGGCTTTATTTATGATGTCCTTTTTGTTGTGTCATAATGTGAGCCATGTTTCTCAGGTTAAGTCATATTAGCTGGTGTTGTAGATTCAGAATTTGCCATTGAAAGGATTAGAAGTTTGTTCCAGGATCTTGTTTTGGACTAAAATATTTTGTGCACTGTCCATGATTTTTAAAAAGAATTATATGAGGATTAATTTGTGGGTTTTGGAAACTCAGGTAGAGTGAAGGATATTTTTTTATTCATATCAGCATTTGAATATTGTACGTTGAACACAAAAAGATAAATTATAAGAAATCAAAATGTTTAAGTCCCCTAAGTGATAGAAGATATCACACAAGCTGGATGCTCAAAGAGAGTGATAATAGCAAGTGATAAATCTACAAACATAAAAATAAGATTACATGGGTTGGACAGAAATTTTTATACTTGGCACCATTAATTCTGATGTACTGGGAATGCTAAATATTTGAATTTGCCACAATAATGGGGTTTTTTTTTACAGTAAAATCAGCATCAGAGCCTGCTTCCAAGTCAAAGAGATTTCAGGAGGTACCTAACTTAAAAGTAAAATTGGAGACACCTCTTTTACATGGATATTTTTCAAAAGGAACACCTGTGAAGGAATTCCTTGCTTGGTGTGCTGTATTGTCTGACTTAGATCAGACAGAGATTTGGCAAGCAGACACTTTCTCTGTCAGGGAAGTAACAAGTAAAGTAGCAAAAAACCCCAGGGAAGTAAGGGCTCCAGCCCAGCACTGACTTTCTCCCAGACACAAGAACTTTTCAACAGAATGGATGTAGAACTTCAATAGATTGTAGGTCACTCTCTGCATACACATACTCTCATATATTCATTTGTTAATATCTTCCTTAGAAATATCCATATTATTTTCATTTACACTTTTCAAGATAATTTGGCCTTGAGCAAAACATCAGCCAGAAAAAATTTCAATCCAAATACATGAAGATGGGCAAAGCTCTAGGGAACTCAAAAGTGTGTCTAATAATGGATAATTTTGTGGTAGGCAGAGGAGTGCTAAACAACTGTAAGGGCATCCTGGCAATCAATGAAGCTACAAAAACTGGATTGGGTGGGGAGGAGTTGTTGTATGGCATCATCTTGCTGAAACTGGTGAGTGTGCAAAGGATTTTTTGCTCATAAACATCAAATGAAACCATAAATAACAGCTCTAATGAAAGAAACTCAACCTGGACATATACATAATACTCCCTTGCCTATAACTTTCAGAATTGTATTTTATATCAGCCCTTTAAGGATAGGCATCATCAGTATAACGCAAAAATTCAAAATAATTTTTAAAGCTAGGAAATTATCTTGATATTTTTCTTGAATTTTTTCAAAATTATTGTCAGAGATTTATAAGAGGTGGATTTTAAATTGGCATCTATTGCTGTCTCCAATAAAATCTACAACAGCCAGTACCTTCTCCTGGAACCAAGAGAAGGATTAAGAGGGTTCAATGGTTCTGTTTGATTTAACCTTTGATTTTAAGTTAATTGATTTATGTTCATCTGGAATTCCATTTCAGACAGATATTCCAATTGCAGAATTCATAATGGCAATATATACTCTCTTTCTAAGTTTGGTATCCCTAGGATTACATGAGAGCCCTTCCTAAGGATGAACGACATTTAGGGCTGCAAGAAAACACTTGAATGGTTTGAAGTAGAAACTTTTATCATCAGACATGACAATATTAAGTCCATTCTTTTCGTTACAGATTTCTCACCACACTTGAGTGTTCTCTTGTAGACTGAAGTGCTGACTACTGTTAATAGTAGCCCCCTTGATTCCTATAAAAATGAATGGAATGGATGAGTTGCTTTGTTTCATTTTGTTTTGGTTTCTTGGGGTGTTTTTTTGTTTGTTTGTGGTTGTGGTTTTTTTCTCTGGAGCTGTTGTGGCCCAGTCCACTTGGCGGTTTAAGGGAAAGGTTCCTTGATTAACTCTGTGTGGTGCACAGGAAAAGCAACAGAATCCTCAGGAGGCTCAGTATCAAACTTTTACTTGCAAACTTTAGAACATTTAGGGTAAAATATAGTACTTGGCAAATTTTAAAATACAGCCATTTTGGTTAGAAAAGCAACAATAAAAACCATAAAATTAACACTTGAAAAAATGTACAAAAGGGAAAAAAAAAAGAAAGAACAATAAGAGTAGAGAGGTATAAAATCACCACCTGCAAATCCAGAAATGAGTCCTGATTGTTGAAATTTTGAGGTCTCTTGGTCAAAGTGATGTTGCAGTCTTGATCCACCAGGGGTGGGGGAAGCCTTCAATTTGGAGAGAGAAAAGTAGTTACATTATTTAATACCTAATGATATACCTGATTTAAGAAAATACAAGTTAAAAAAATGCATGAACAATACTTGTGGTGATAACATCTAACTTTTAACTAGCAATTTTCATTCAGAGATGTTATATTTTGCTAAAGATGTGTAATTTAAATTTAATTCTTTAGGAATACCAGGATTTTGTATAGATATATGTGTATTTATTGGGGAATAAAAGTGATTTTATAGATTAGGACTTTGGAGCAAAAGATAGTGAAGTGTCTTGTCTTGGGTATCAGCAAAGATAAAAAGACCAATATCATTTGAATAAAGGAAAGTGGAAAAGAGCAATTTTAAACAGCAAATGAGCATGGGAACTCACAGGAGCAACCTGATCTACAGAAACTCTTTCTATATGAGCTGAGATTCCATGGGAAAAAATGCAGTGACTTTTTTCATTTTTCTTTCAATGAGAAAGGAAATAGGCTGCTTGGTGTTTATTGAAGGGCAAAAATGCACACAATATGACAACATTTGAATTCTATCTTACTCTACTGTAATTTTCTTGTCCACTCTCGAAGTTTGGATTAAATTCATTTTCTATTGATAAAGCCATGTAAACTCTACCAAACTAGTTTTCTCTGCCTCCCCTTCTCTTGCATATGTATTTATAGGGGAAAATATCTTTTTGTTTGTTTATTTATTTTTGCATCTTACTCGACACAGCTGTGTAAAAAATAGTGCAGTTTGAATTCTTACACTTTTCATCCCTGTAATTAATACAAAGGAAAGAAAGCATTGAGATAAGTGGAACAATATAATAAAATGTTGCTTTAAATTGGATAGTTCTAGAAAAATAAATATTTTGCATGAATGAAAGCTTTTCCATCTAAATTATACCATGTAATCTAAATGAGTTTTAAGCTTAAAAAGCATGCAGATGATAGAAAAACTGGAAGAAGGGATTGGCTGAATGCTAGAAAAACACTGCCATGTGGAGGAGGAGCTTTTAGAAGAGCCAGTCTCAGGTGAGAATTCTCCAGCTGGACTATGGTGCAGTAGAAAAACTGATAAAATACTACAGTACTCAGGTACAGTATATGAAGTATTATATGAAGCTTAATATATGAAGTAATGTAAATGGATGTTCCTAGTTTATTTTTCCACTGGAAGAGGAAATATTATTTAAATATAATTACCTGTAAAATTCACTTTCAACACATGAGAGCTATTACTGAAAATATTCAGTCAATATAAAAGAGCACTACTTCTCTTTAAACTCCTGTGGGTGGGATTCATCTTGTCTAACTTTAGATGTCTGCAGCCTGGGTGGAAATAGAGGAGGGAGGTCCCAAATTTCCCATTATGGTCGTTGGAGACTTAATTCAGAGAGTGGAATCAAGAGCTGAACAAATACCAAGCCAATCAAGTATTAAAGTGTGTTTTCCAGTCAGTCTAAAAAAGTCTTCAGATAAACATTCAACAAGGCCTCCACTCAGTGCAATGGTAGAATATGTATGCAGTCACACATAATCAACTAAATGCAGATGTAAAAATTGATGATCTGGTGAGTTACCTTTTCCCAATAACTCATTAAATGCTGAAAATTATTTTTCTTATTTATTTGTTTGGGTTTTTTTGCTGTAACTAAATGTTTCACAAGCATTAATACAGGTCATTGTTTTGAAAAATAATATATAAATATAGGAATTTAAAAGGGAATTATTTATGGCACAGAGAAAAGAAAGCTAAAATAATAGATGATCTTTCCTGTGTCTGTGTCTTTTATTGTTTATATTTAGGGTCTTTTTTTCTTGGTTTTGGGTTTGTTAGGTTGTTGGTGGTGTATTTTCATTTTATTATTTTTTTATAGAGAAAAAAGTTGAAAGAATGTGGGTAGATGAGAAAGTCAGCCAATAGAAAACATAGTAGAATGACTAACACACTTTGCCACCCTACTGTTACCATACCATACCAATGGAGATTGATTATTTGCTGCATTATTTCACTAAAGAAGTGTATTAATTCTAGAGCTTGAATCAACCTTGAACAGAAAGAATATAATAATGTTTATTTAACTGAAATTTGTTGCTACCTGTGAACCAGATGGTTGCAAAGTGTTTTCACTGAAAATATTTAAACATCCTAGGGCAAAAATAAAAAAGATACAGGTTGAATAAAGCAAATCTATTTTAGTTTTTGAAGGTATCACTACATGCAATTTCAGTGGAAGTAGAGGTTGAAAAATTACTACACAAAATTTTGATGAAATTTTTCACTTATTTTTATGATTTTTTGCATTTCTAGTGTTTCTGACATATAACCCATCGCGGTACTAAAAAAAATTAAAAATACAGTAAATCTGTAGTTGCTTACTTCAATAAGTATTTTATAATAAGGTGATTTCAGAGTAAAGAAATATTTAACATAGAGGTAAATATGCAATGAAAATCAAATCAAGCAAGTGAAATAGTTAATCGTGCTAACACCTGGATTATCAATGTATCATCACACTAATTTTTTTACGCATGTTGATTTTTGCCCAACAGAGGCAAATTGCCACTGGAAGCAATTGGTGCCATTAAACTTCCGAATTAGTCCATTCTCCAGCTAAGTAGCTTGGGAAGGCACACTGAAGGTTTCATCTTTCTAAAGACTCTATTTATTATCTTTACTTATGTAAAGAGTTCATTAGAAAGAATTTTACACTGAAATATGGTAACTTTTTAGCCTCCTTTAATGCAGTCACGCGTCTTTAACTACCAGACATAAAACTGCTTAATTCTGTGGATATTAATGGATTCATATGTCATAAAGCCAGAAGAAACAGTGTAATTGAGTCTCACATGTGACACAATACAGGCCATAGGACTTCAGTGAATTAAGTGGTACGTCATGTCTAAGTAAATGTGACTGAAATGGTGCATATTAAAATACAGCATACATTTTTTTAATACATGCTTGACTTTAAAAAGCCATTGTAACAGAACTCGTGACAATCCTTCATAGGTTCTCTCAATAAATCTAGCTTTTAAACACTTGCAACATGTTGACTCTCTATCATTTTAGCTTCTTACTCAAAATGTCATATGAAAATTAATATAGAACTAAAGTATATTATTTTTTCATCTTAATCAACAGTACCTGAAATCTCTTAAAACTAGTACAGCACATAGTAGGACAAGTTGTGTTTACAGCACAGTCACAGTAATTTGTAGTATCTATATTAATCTAGTTATATTAATCTACATGTTTTCTTCATATCTACAGTCAGTATAAATTAGTATGGAATTATGATATCTGTCCTTCAATAGTTTGAGTGGAATAGATTAATAAATGCCAGGGCAAAATTATTTCATTCTCACAGGTAGACCCAGAAAAGTATTAACAGAGAATTAGTAGAGCATTGGAGTATCAGTTTTTACTTTTTAAAACACTTTTCACAGTTTCTAAGACCATTCAGCCTAAAATTGGTCTAGAACTTCTTTTTCTAATAGCTCTTACAAAATTCTTAGGAATTCTACATAGGCAAGTAAAAACCTATATATACTTCTGTGACTGCAATAATTTTTATCCTAAGACAAGTACTGTGAATTCCATTGTTACTTTTGATCTCTTAAATGTCATTTTTTTTATTGAGGGAGAGATGCAGATCCACATAATGCAATTGAATAAATTACAGAAAGGATCTTATTTTTGTATTCAAATACCTTGAATTAACTACATCCCACTTGTTAACTTTTTGTGGGGTATCTTCTCTTAAGACACTGTTAGTGCATGTATACACAGTGGCATATGAGTGTACAAATGCAAATCAATGTCCATGGTTATGTCTGTGTGAAAGTTGTCACATAAAATTTATAACAACTTTAGGACATGTTTGCACCTCAAAACATGACCTTTTCAAGATTCCTTTTGCCAGAAGAGTTGCTAACTTCTAGTTTTGCAATTAATTCTTACTCGTGTTTTAAATTGATAGAACCAATCAAAACAGACTCAATCAGCATTTTAAAAATTAATATTTTAATTGGTTGGGAGTGTTTTAAAAAATGTTTCAAGATAAGGAATACTTTGGTAAGCACAGTTTAGCATCTCCAATACATGAATTTTCTCTTCAGTTTCTGAGGAAAGCTAAACTTTTCTCCTCCAAGTCTAGTTCTAAACGCTATGTTTAAAAGTCTTTACATAGTTAATTTTAAAAGTTCAGAAGTCTAGTAACTTAAAATAGCTTAACTTACCTCGCACCAGATTTTGCTTACTATGTTTTTGAGAACATTGTTCCATTATAGATTTCTAAGTCAGTAGCATTAAGATATTAAATGTTTCTAAGCACATCAAATTACTCAAATGGCTCATTTGTTTATTTGTTTGTTATTCCTGGCAACAGTGATTAACTGCTATAGTGATTATGAGAACAGCATTTCACAGTCCTAGTATTCCATTTGAAATGTTAAGTAATTTTCTGTCAGCAGTGTTATCAGTAAACATCCGTGTATATGTTACTCAAAGAAATCTTCTAAGTAACTTCAGATTTTAAACTGTATGGACTATATTTATCTAAAATTATGCACTATATCTATCTAAAATAAGCAATATGTATCAAATGATTCTTTTGATTCTGTTTTCCTTGAACAAAAAGCTGCTGTCAAAGGTGAAAAGATCTTTACTTTTCTAGTGAAAGTCCTTTTCATTTCTCTCATTGTTATGGATTCATAAATAAGCAATTTCTCATTTTATTACAAAATAAGTAGAGGCAGGTGTCTAGAAGATTGGGAGAATGGCATACTCAATTTCCTTGTGGCATATATTAAAGTTTTAGGAACATATTTGCCTGGCCTTCTGCTGGATTTAGTCAAACTTCAGCTGACAGGTAAGTAAGCATTGTATGAACATTTTCTTTGTTGTACCAAAATTTAACCTCTCTTCATTCAAACTTCATGATTTCTTCATTTTTGCATACAGTGGAGCGTTGTTAGCAACCAATATAGGAAAAAACAAACTGTAAATGAGAAAAGGCAAATAAATCATGAAAAATCTGGACATTGAGTTACATATTGTTGTAATACAGAATATCTAATAAAAAAATTTCATTGGCTTCTTTGTTGGTTTTTATTGTTATTGTTACTCTAACAATAGCTATTAAATTGTAATCTTTTTGGTGCTGTAAGACCATAAGTTTTAAACATCTTCTAATTACTCTATTTTTTTGAACTATAGCTTTATCTTTTGAAAGGATAATATACCTCAGTTAGACTGGTAAGCTGACTGTAGGCTAAAATGAACTTTAGTCTACAATGTGGAATTAAGGGTATATTATCCACTTTTGCTTTATTGCATGCTTAGTATTGTTGGAAAATTGAGGTTTCTAAAGACACTTCTGAGTGAGCATCAAAAAAAGAGGAAAAATATAGGGGTTGAAAAAATGAGTCCGCAGAGTCTGAGAGTCATGTCTATGAAGAGCCTTTCCTTTGTTTCTCCTTATTATTCTCTAATCAGAACTATTGCTTGTAAGTCATGTGAGACCAATCTCCAAACTGCATGCCAACGAAAAATTTACTCCTAATTCTGTATAATCCCAGGAGACATTCAGAGCACCCACAGGATGTATATTGCTTAGGAGCAACCCGAATGATGGGTTTGAGTATGTGTGGGTGCGTGCTGCTGCGCTGCCATTTCTGCTAGCATAAGTTTAACTTCTTTCTCCAAAATACTTCATAAATTATGTTTTCACTTAATTTATTTTGCCCTTCATTCCTCAATAACTGTTCTCTTTTCCAGATTAATTTTAGGAAATCTGTAGACAGCTACATGCAAATGCCTTGCTTCAAAGTGAAAATTTGTAGAATTATAGCCATTATGTACTTACAGACACCTGACACTCTATGTACTGTATCTACTCTACAACAATTTAGGCTTATGTAAGTTGGCATGTAGAATAGCTGATGTCTTTTATGTTATACCACTTCATTACTTTTATCTTCTAGGTCAAATATAATTGAAAACAATATCATAGGCTTGCTATATAGACTTTACAACACAAAAGGTAACTATACAATGAAGTAATGTTAATTTACAGAAAATATTATGATATGAGAGGAATCGTTGCCTGTTCATATACGAGACGTTGCATTAGTGCTAGAGAAACTACTTTGAAAAAACACCCTATATCTTAGAACTTGGGAGGGAAACCATGTAGGCTAGTACGTCTTGCCTATTTCTGTGCTGTCAGGGTGTGCACATAATTTCTGTTACACTTATACATTTAGAAAAGATCACACTCCAGTAAGGTTATAGCTCCTGGAACAGTTCCACAGCCATTGTGAAAATTAAAGAATTGAAGTATACAATTTCTGTTTCATTTTTCATCATCCATATTAAATATAGATGGCAGTCAGATAATATTTTATAGAAAGGAAAAAGCCCTAAATTTTCAAATCTATTATCCATATGTCTGATTTTTAGTTCCCTATATTTGAATAGATTTGCCAATAAAATATCCAGTGAACTTGGAAAAGTCTTTATGTTTTTGGGGAATATTAGGTCATGCTTGCAGATGGACAAGAGCAGAGGATGAGAAAATATTCTACATTGAGAAAACATGATTTCATGCTATGTATTGATGGGGGAAAAAACCCAAAGCTTGTCTAGTTCCATGCATTTATCTAGATTTAGGAAAAGATCTTTAAAAAGAGAAATCAGGGTAATAATGCATATGTATACATATAATGTTTATGTACCTTTCCTGCAAAAGAAACAAAGAGGGGTATTAGTATTCACATTTGACATCCAGGGTGTGTTGAAATTACTAAAATATATATTTCAATTAGCAGGAGGGAAGGAAATGTCATATAGTGATATTCAAGCACCTCTACATATCCATAAGAAAATGTAAAATTATAATATTTTACAGGAGGTCAGAAATTACAGACTATGACCTTGTGTCCATTTTAGTGTGAAGAATCTGTTTACTCATCAAATAATAAGGAAATAGACCTTGTGCAAAAAAGATCAGTTAAGAAACATTGAGATTTGCTGTATGCAACACTTCATTCTTTCTTTCAAATAAACTTTGTATAAAGACTGATTTTCATGTATAATTATTAGAAAGGCTGCAAGGGGCCTTTATATATATATGTGTGTGTGCATATATAACACACATATGTAATATAGAACTAAGAGTCCTGAATTGCTTTGGAAAAGAATATTCCAGATTCAAAAGGGCATAAGTTTATGTTCACAGAATCATAAAACCACACAATGGTTTGGGTGGGAACAGATCTTAAAGATGATCTAGTTCCAACCCCCTTTCATAAACTTCCACTAGACAGGTTGCTCCAAGCCCCATCCAACCTGGCCTTGAACTCTTTTAGGGGTGGGGCATCCACAACTTCTCTGGGCAACCTGTTCTACTGCTTAACCAACCACACAGTAAGGAATTTCCCCCTAATGCATAATCTAAACCTACTCTATTTCAGTTTGAAGCCTTTCCACCATATCCAATCACTACATTCCCTCATAGGTCCACATTAGGTACTGGAAGGCCACAATTAGGTCACCCTGAAGCCTTTTCTTTTGCAGGCTGAACAAACCCAAGCGTCTCAGGCCTTCCTCATGGGAGAGGTTCTTCCTTTCCTCTAATCATCCTGGTGGCTGTCCTCTGGACTCACTCCAGCAGGTCAATGTTCTTCCTGTGCTATATGTGCTATATGTTGACAAGGTAATGCATTTTTTCATCCTACAGCACTGTGTAATCATTTAATATAAAATGTTGCACCTAGTTACAAATAAAAATATTTTTAATATCACTGTTGACTCTCTGTTTAATATAAATTCCAATTAGGAAAAAGCAGGGAAACATATAGAGTGTGACTGCTACTGACCCTTTATAAATATATAGGGGAGCAGAAGATGATTACCTGTTTAGAAAAATAAAAGGTTCAAATTTATTTGATACAAGATCCATTCTCATTGAATTCCCAGGAACTTTACAGCCTTTTTCTCCCAATAATTTCTATGCTTTCTTCTCTGTTATGCATGAGCCTTTCTAATTTTTCTCTTTTAAAGCAACTTGTGAGGTTTTCTATTATTTGATAATTTAGTTTCAGATTTCCAGTGTTTCCAACTTTCCCAGTTCCAACTGCCTCACATCTTTCTGGTTAGAGTGTCAGGCTGAAAATTCTCTGGGGCATGTGTGTTACAAGGGCAGAGTATCATGGAGTGGTGCTAAGAAGTTTGGGCTATTGTCCCCATTCTGAATATGTTATGTGTATCTCAACTGTCCTTGCAGTCATCCACACTAAATGACAGTGTGAAAGCAGGGATAAAAATGGAGCTGCTTCTTTTTTACTGAGCCATTCACAATTTTGCCTACCAAATTTAGTAGGCACAAATCATGCTACAAGATAATTTCAAAATTTTATGGTAGGTCCGAAGGTCACAAGATATCTTCCCTTACACAAATTGTTGTTTTCTGGAACAATTGGCAAAGGAGAGGCTTTGTCAGTGCTCTTGAATCAGTAGGGACAAAAGCCATTACATGTTTTTTAAGAGTTTCATAAAGATATCTATACTATAATATCATGTTCTACACGATACTAAGAGTTCAGCTATAGATTTGCAGCAAATATTTGTCCTTTCTTCAGCACCTGTAATCAATTTAATTTCTCAGTTCTGTTTTCTGTATTGCACTTCCCTCCAAGTAGTCTTTCTCTCCAAATCTTTCATTAGATTATTCCTAGCCATCCTTACTTCAGCAGGTCTACTGTGGATTTGCACCACACGACGTGTTTAATAACTTATTTGAAAATATGGAAGTGTTAAAGTGTAGTACAGAAAGACTTGAGTTACATTTTTACTGAATTAATTACTCCATTTCTAACTGCAGCCTATACAGAAAATTTTCATTTCAGTAGTAACTGTAAATCATAACCCATACCCTCTGAAAAAGAAAAAAAAATGTGCAGGGAAAGTTCTTGAATTTTATTTTGTATTTCAACAGCTATCCTGTGACTGGAACCCAAACAACCAG
This sequence comes from Rhipidura dahli, assembly GCA_013399225.1. Classification (NCBI taxonomy): domain Eukaryota; kingdom Metazoa; phylum Chordata; class Aves; order Passeriformes; family Rhipiduridae; genus Rhipidura; species Rhipidura dahli. The sequence continues at coordinate 96,956 of VXAC01008201.1, read as the reverse complement.
GTTTAAAGTTTAGTAAAATATCCCTCAGTGCTGCATTAGAGTGATTATTTTATCTGTAATGTTGATGAACCTAGAAATTATTGTTATGAATTCTCTGGTTTTGCTTCAAGAAGTTTGGCTGTTAGGCTGATGTCTCACATCTGTGCAAAGAAAATAGTTTCACCACCTGCAACATCTCTGTAAGTGAAGGAAGAGATCTCTTGTTGTCTGCTGTAACCAAAGATGCAAGAATTTCTGAACATTAACGTAACCTTCTATTCTCAAGCTCTGCTTCTTGCTGTGCACATATAAATTTTATCTCCTCTCCTTAGCATCAGAAGGCTCAGACACTGAATTCTGTGTGACAATGACTCAGCTGACTGTATAGTCCATTCCCACAACAGAAATGAGGGCACTGGGGACCGTAGGACACAAAAAAAATGTTCATAGGTTTTTCCAAGTGTCACTATAGCTAAATTTCTATGTAGCTTTTGGACTCTACATTTAAAGGGAGTGAAAAACAGTTCACTACTGATGTTGACTTTTCTATATTAGAAGAAAGTACTATGTATGTTTGACATAATTCTAATAATAGAAAAAACTTATTTCTTCTTTCTGTTATTGGAAATTATGTTTCCATTCTTTCATTTGTGCAACAGCTATGGAGCATATTTTATTTTATCTTTAATTACTTTCAAGGGAAAGAGGTGAGCTATTTGCTCTGTTTCTGGTTTTGATATTTGAGTGTTAGAGAAAACGAAGAACCACGACTAGAATAATTTACTTTATTCCTATTTACAAAATCCTATCTTCTTTTTTCAAAATTTATTACTTTTTTCTGTGATTAAGTGTTCATTATTAAAGGAAATATGTTTTAAATTGCTAAACCTAATTACAGAAACATTCTGCAAATATGCCTTAAGCATCAAATAACTTCCCAATGACATTCTGATATTCTTCTATTGGTTATTCTTTTATTTTCTGAAGGGTTTGCATTCAGTCTGGATGTTTTATTTATCATCTTGAAATATATTTGTTGTTACACATAGTCTAAACAGAGATAAAATCCCCTTGATTTAGATATTGAATAATATCTGGTTTGTTAAAAAAAAAAGACTTTCTGACTGGCTTGACTCATTTGTTATTTTTTTCCTTAAAATAGTCATAGAAATTCAGCTGCACTATATATCTTTAGCTGGGACCTGGGAGAGATTCCATTTTGCCAGAGAGGAAAGTATAGGCCTATGTTCTAATGTAGTCTTAATGAAGACTCTTTTAATAATTTCTCTGTACTGCTCAAAGTATTTCTGGTGGTGTTGTTTTGTTGTTGATTTTAGGGTACTAGCTCTACACTAAGGTGTGAGGTTTGGCAATAAGGGACAGAATTGCCATCCTTTTCTTGTACACTAGAAGGAAGTACTTGGTAGGACATGATGAACCCCTGATTTGTTTGGAAAGTTATTTCTTGTCCTATTTTACCTGCTTTGGCATTAAAGTATGCAAGACTATCTATTCTGTTGTTGCAAATCCAAAATTTTGCAGGTGTAAATCCATCTGATTCTAGAAGTGGTTTTAAAGTTTTATGCACTACTGTAGTGATAATTCTTAGGTAGTTGTCACAATGTCAATTGCTCCAGCTGTTCTGAAGTCTTTCCAGAGTCACTGACAAGTACATTAAACTTAAGTGATATAGAAATATTTTTCAACTACATAAATTACTATTTCAGATAGTGTAAAACAAAAGAAGCCCCAAAATTCATAGTGAAGCTTCACTGAAAACTCATCTGTGCATCCTTTTATGTGAGTGTGCAATGTCCCCCTGTTTTTCAACATGCCCAGCAAGACCATGGTATTGTTAAAGACTGATATATTCTTCATATGTAAACCATTTATATTTATAGTACAAATTTAATATAATACTTAGAAGTGTGTGTGTATGCATATATAAATATGTATATTTCAGTAGTTCTAGTCCTGTTGTTTCTATTTCCTAGTTATACAGAAGTTGAGGTCATTAAGACAGTAAAGCCTGATTAGGTTGTCCCACTTCCCTGACCTAATTTAATCATATGCTTTCCTACTTCTGTGGTCTCTGGTTCTTTTCTGGTTTCCATAACCTGTTTACTTAGAAAAAGCTGAGTTGGTCTGTCAACATTTTCTTGGTGCAGTATTATCTTTAGATTCATTCTTGATTTAGTCTCATAATTTTCTCTTTGTGCAACATGAAAAAAAAATTAGAAAGATGGAGGCAGTATAAAATTTACCTCTTTCCACACATCTGCAAATATGAAATGAGATTTTGAACTGAGTGTGGGTGGAATTAAGTTAACTTTCTTCATAGGAACCCATATGGTGCTCTGATTTGAATTTGTGGCTAAAAGAATGCTTTTTGATAACATAGAAATAATTTATCTAGTGCTCAGCAATGCTTGCATAGGACCAAGGCTTTCTTTCTCCTCCTCATGTTCTGTCAGAATAAGTAGGCTTGGAGTGAACAAGAATTTGTGAGTGAATATAGCTGGATATGGATATTCCATACTGTAAGCTGTCATGCTCAGCAGTAAGAAGTTCAGGGAAAATAGTCGGAAGAGGGAAGTTTGTGACTGTGGTCTTTGTCTTTCCAACCAACTGTTACGCATGCTGAGGGCCCTACCTCCCAGGCAATAGCTGGACATCTGCCTACTAATGGCAAGAACTGAAAGAAATTTTTTTCTGCTTTGGTCACTTATGTGGCTTTTGCTTAATTCATTAAACTGTTATTATCTTGATCCACAAGCCTTCTTGCCTTCCTTCTGTTTTGATCCCATCCTGTGGTATATGGGAGAGAACAACAGCCTGGGTGTGGTGTCTGGCAGGGATTAACCCACCAGAGACTTTAAATGGGCAGACAGGTAGACTGCAAACATGTAAGTACCCAAACACAAACACACAGAGATATGGATAAATGAACTGGTGTTGAGTTTTTTCTACAGTTTTCAAAATGGGTTGGCAGTGGTATAGTGTGAAACAAATCACATAATAAATTAATATGCATAGAAATGAGAACACATTTTTTCCATCTGGAAAAAAAAACCCGTTAAAAATATTTATAGATCTCTCTTCTTTGCATGAAAAATCTGTGACCTGAAAAGGGCTCTTGTTCAAGCTGTTGTTAAGAGTCTTAGATCAACATCTTTTAAGTAGCTTGAGAATGTTTCACATCTTTTGGAAATAGAAATCCAGTGGAAATTTCCTGTGGGGTTTAGCTTAAAATCAGAGGTAGGAGATAAACAAAGCAAACAAATCAGAAAATACTCAAAAGGTCAGACCACGTATTCCTTAACCATCAGAGCACATATATGTCTTAAAATATGTATGCACATGTATGTGCCTTTACTATACTACCAAAAATGTTTGTCTTCCATTTGTTCTTTTGTGTTAATAGAATGGAAATTTGGAGGAGAGGTGAAACCTGTATGACATATCTGTCAAAATATTCATTACAAACAAAACTCTTCACACTTTTTAACACTAGATGCTATTTTATGCACATATTTTGATGTCAGCATGATTATCTTTTTCATTCTTAGTTTGTAAGTACTCTTTTTGCTAAATTTGACAGCATTCATTCTTCTCTAACTTTTTTAATGTCTATTCCTTCAGAAAAGCTAGCATTCTGTTGTCAAGTAGATTTTTACTGTAGCAGGTAAATCATCACTGACCTTTTCTAGATTGTCTGCAATGTCCCTTATTTGAGATTATTAACACTATGCAATTTATTGATCATATTTTATCTCATTGTAGCTTTTAAGTACTGCATGATAATTAAAGTGAAGCTTATGTTGTAAATATTTTTTTGTCCCACAAGTTTATTCTTGTATACTTTTTTCTCCTTTTTTTTCTCCTCACTCTAATTTCTTTATTATTTTTTGGAATTAAGAAGTCATTAAAGAAGATGGCAAGAGAAATAAATATGAAAATCATAGAATCATAGAGACGTTTGAGTCTGACGAGATCTTTCCAGGTCATCTAGTTCAAACTTCATTTGCAGTGAGCATGGACATCTTAAACTACAACAGGTTGCTAAGGCTCCTGTCCAGTCTGACCAGGAATGTTCCCAGGAATGGGGTATACACCACCTCTCTGGGCAGCCTGCTCTGGAGTCACAGCACCCTCATTGTAAAATACTTCTTCGTTATATCAAATTTAAGTTGACCTTCTATGAATTTAAAAACATTACCTCTTGTGTTATTGCAACACACCCTTAGAAAATGTTTGTCTGCCTGTGTCTCATAAGGTCCTTTTAAGTACTCAAAGGCTACAATGAGGTTTCCCCAGAGCCTTCTCTTTTGCAGGCTGAACAACCCCAGCTCTCTCAGACTTTCCTCATAGAAGAGATATTTCATCCCTCCTCTCATCTTCATGGCTCTCCTCTGGATTCACTCCAACAGGTACACACCATTCCTGTGCCAAGGACATCAGAGCTGGATGCAGTATTACAGGTGGGATCTCACAGGAATGGAGGGGAAGAATCATCTCCATCGACTTGCTGGCCACCCCTTCTCCTAATCCAGACCAGGATATGGTTGACTTTCTGGACTGCAAATACACATTGTCGGATGAAGCCCACCCTTCTGTGCACCAGGACCCACAAGTCCTTCTCAGCAGGACTGTTCTCAATTCTCCAGCCTGTAAAATTACTAAATTTGATCTTCATAAGATCCATTAGATGCCCTGTGTGCATGAGTTGCCTAACTGAAAAGCTAGCATAGAAAATTGTTATGATATTTTCTCAGTGTTTTATTTTGGGACATTATACCTTAAAGTTGTACAATGCTGAAAAGTAAAAATTGAATCGGGGTATAAAACTGGAAATGGACAGATGCAATATTGTGTATTAAATAGAAAATGCAGGGGAACATTTCTTGAGCTCAGGGAAACACATTTTTGAGCTTTTTTTTGACAAAATGGCTCAGCATTGCTTAGAACACTATGAGAGGAGTTCTGAAATGGCACCTGTCTCCTTATCCATTTGTAATATTGACAGAATATAGATTTGTAGTATGCAGAGTTGACAATTTCCAACCGGATGTTGAAGCACTGATCTACATGACAGGAATTGTGATCATTAGTTGCCATGCTTGAAAAGGATGTGGACAGATTCAATGTGGTTAGGTGCAATCAGTCCTGAAATTAATGCATAAATGGAAGAGACACTTTTTCATTATTGCCTACTTTGGGGGAAACAGTGGGTGCACTACTGTCAGAGTTCAGACTGATAGATATTGATACAAATCATTTTTATATGATCTGCCTATTTATTAGAATTGCTTTTCTGCTCTCTATATGGAAGTCCATGATGCATTACATTCTGAACTTCCTAATGTTCAGATTGCTGTTCTCATTGCAAGAAATAATGAAATGGCTTCATTACTTTATTCTTAAAATATTCTGATTTATTTTAGGATATACCTTCTTCAGGGATTTCATATACCCTTTTGTTGTCTAGTTCATTTATTCTACTGTAGAAGGGAACATAGTTTACATATTTTGAGGACAACAAAACCCAACAAATATTTTTAGATTATGCATGCACACAAAAAGTAACAAAGACAAGGACCTGAGAAGATACAAAGTCCTACCAATGTTTTCAGCATTAATAATACTCAAGATTTTTAATGTAGTGATGAACAGAGAAGAATTAAGATGACAGGCAACTGCTTTTTTAGTTGCATTTATACTAAAGAAGCAATTTCTTTGGTGTAGTTTGAAATTTTCTTTCAAAATTATGTTTTGCAAAACATGGTTCTCTCACTTTGAATCTAGAAGTGCAAAGCCAAATCAAATAATAATCCATTAGTACCTCAAATTTTGCATATGTGGGAGATTCTCCTCTATGTGTTTATGTTTTGAATGCAGAAGATGAAACTGAAAGCTGAAAGAAACTACTGTGAGTTCTCTGGACACAAAGATATTAAAAGGAAATTAACACTACTACAGTGATACAAACAATCTGATTAAAAATGATTTATTAGTCTAAGACTGTAGCACTACTCCTGGGCTTCAGGCCAGTATCTCTCTAGAGAGTTACACTTGTGGAGGAAAATAAGAAAATATATCCTTTACTACTAGTTTAAAAAAGATATCAAACTATTTTGAAGGTGAATATATGATTAGAACACTAAAAGTAGGAGCAGGAAGGGAAAATGCTGTTGAGATATACAAACACAAATGTATCATTAATGTAAGCCTGAGAAAACCTTACCTCTCTGGTATTTTCAAATGGGTTTGGGTGCTTGAACTTTGCCTTCACCTCTGCATTATTTTTAGAAAGAATTGTACATGCATTTCTTCCAAATCCTTCCTGTACCTTAATTCAAATGTAGAATATTTGGGTTATTGCCCCTTACTTCTCTTGCTACTTTAATAATGCCTCTTTTGTCATGTCATCTTAGATCTGTAGAGACTTAACTTTTTATCTTTTTTGTTTGCTTAGAGTCTGTTCTGTGACAGGTAAGGTGTTATTCTCTGTACAGCTTCATTAAATAAATACCTGCTTTAAAATGCTTCCTGAAAATAATAATTGCAAATGAAGCCAGGAAGTCAGCTTCATCCTGGGCCCAACTTAAATGCCTTTAAGGAAATGCACATACGTGGGGAATAAACAAGAGGAGTTACACCTGCACCTGCAGAGCTGTGATCTTATTGTCATGGAGATGTGGTGGGATGGCTGCCGTGGAACGGAAGGACACGGCCTCTTTAGGAAGGACAGACAGGGGAGACAAAGAGGGAGTGTTGCCCTCCATGTCAGTGACCAGCTGGGGTGCAGGGAGCTCCACCAGGGGATGTATGGGCAGCAGACTGAGAGCTTTTGCTTCAGGATTAAAGGGAGGGAGCGGGGACAGGTGGTATTATAGTGGGGGTCTGGTGCAGGCCCTCCAACAGAAGAGTGAGTTTATGAGGCCCCTTACAGACAAATAGGAGCAGCCCCATGTTCACACGACCTTGTGGGGATTTCAACTGCCCTGATATCATATCAATTTTTCTGTGTTGGAAGGAAAACACAGAAAGGCATAAGCAAGTTCCTGGAATGTGTTGGTGGCAATGTCCCTCTCCAAGTGATAGAAGAGCCAGCAAGAAGGTGCTGTGCTGAACCTTTTTTACCAACAAGGAGGAGTCATTGAGGTGGAGAATGTTAAGTTCAAGGGTAGCCTTGGCTGCTGTGACCATGAAATGGTGGACTTAGAGATCCTTAGGGAAGTGGGAAGGATGCACAGCAAACTCGCTACCCTGTACTTCTAGAGAACAAATTTTGGCTTTTTCAGGGGTCTTCTCGATAGGGTGCTGCGAGATAAAGCCCTGGAGAGAAGAGGGACTCAAGAAAGCTTCTTAATATTTCAGGATCACCTAAATCAGGCAAAAATATGAGAAGGCTTGAGTGGATAACCAAGAAATTCCTGAACAATGTCAAACACAAA
>VXAC01008201.1:80000-89473 GCA_013399225.1 Rhipidura dahli | reverse complement strand
AAAAAAAAAAAAGCCTACAGAGAGTGGAAACAGGGTCAAGTAGCCTCAAAGAGGAATACAGAGAGATTATCCAAGCAACAAGGGCAGGGTAAGAAAGCTAAAGCCTTGATAAAATTAAATGTGGACTTTGTGGACTTGTTTAGGTGTTTATTATTTATCTTAGCTGAGGTCTTCTTTTCCTCTATGTAAGGCTTATCCAGGTTTGAAGAAGGAAGCATTCATCTGAACTAGCAAAGAATAGCATTAAATAAAGAATGATGAATCTAGGAGGTTCCAAAAATCATGGGGTTGCATGGGGAATTTTTTTCTACAATACATATTGCATGCACAGAAGCTGTTTGCTAACATAACATGAAAAAAAAAATTGATGACATGGCAATGAAAGCAGAGTTATTGAAGAAAATAACTTTTAATATCTTTTTGCCTCCTCTTCATCTCTCACAGCTTTATGACTACTTCCTGTAGAAGCTGGAGACTTTTTACAAGGGCATGTACTGATAGGAAAAGGAGTAATGGCTTTAAACTGAAAGAGGTTAGGCTTAGATTGGACATGAGGAAGAAATTGTTTTCTGTGAGGATGGGGAGATCCTGGAACAAGTTCCTCTGAGAAGTTTTGGATGTCCTATTACTTGAAATGTTCAAGGTCAGGCTGGGTGAGGCTTTCAGAAACCTGGTCTAGTGAAATGTGTCCCAGACTGTGGCAGGGGGATTGGAACCAGATGGTCTTTAAGGTCTTTTCCAACCTTTGTATGTTTCTATGAGTTTCCTTTGCAAACTCCTCTCTCTGTCTGTAACATTTTTATAGGCCTTCTCTTACTGCCCTTCCATTTACCTTTGCTTTGTCTCCTTCAACAGATATTTATTCCAGGGCATTCCTTTCTGGAAAATGTCATAGAATCATTAATCAGTTTAGGTTTAATGGGACCTCTGGAAGTCATGTAGTACAAGTTGCTGCTCAAAGAGTTTCAATGAGAGTAGGTTGCTAAAGACTGTATCCAGAAAAACTTTAAGTCAACATCTCCAAGGGTGTCTTCCTGTAACTGATCAAATTTCATGAGAAAGAAAAAAATTCCTTAAATGTATTCCAACTTTCCCAGGATAAATGTTCATATACCTCTAGGCATCCTAGAAAAGAGGTTTGGCTCCATCTTCATACTTCACAACCATGAAAGAAGAGTACTGAAAAAGGTAAAAAAAGGCAATAATATTATTGTTGAGACAGCAGTCATTAACAGCTCAGGGACTAAATAGAAAAAATACCTGTGGATCCCTTTCAGCTCAGGATATTCTATGATTTTATGGTTTATCTGAAAATATTTAAAAGATTAAAAAGCTCCTCAAAGAACATGATGATTATGATTAATGTCTTACAAACAGCAATAGAGATTAACCTTTGCCCATCTTGGCAGATGACTGCCTGGTCACAGAGATTTGTTGGTTGTCTCTTTGGGCTTTTTGAGCAAATAAATGCTTGGTCTATAAGGTATTAGTTCCAGCCACTTGTTCTTTGAGCAGTAGCCAAATAACTATTGCACTGTTCTTTAAGTTGTGTTTATCTTACTTTATCTCACTGTCTGATGAAGGATATCCAAGGAAAAGAGAGACAGAGAGAGACAATTACAGAAACAGCATTACAAGAAGATTGTAGCAGGCAGCATGAATATTCAGTCTAAATATCCTGATGTGCTTTAACAGATATAGGAAATAAGAATATATGCTGCATGACTGTCCATTCCTACACTGAGTTTCCCTAAGGAAGGCGTTTTCATCTACCTCTCAGTTTGATTATCTTTTCACTAGAAAGAGAATATGAGATTTGGGAATACCAGGTGATGCCTTGTCTGCTGCATGTCAAGGACAGAATGCAGCTCTCACCTTCACAGCAACTGAGAAGGAAGATAGAAGTTATCAATACACCTCCTGCAGCACAAAGTGTTTTCATTTTAACTGAAAGGTAAATACCCAAGAAAACAAACAATGGAAAAAGATGTCATTCACTGTCTTTGGTCTTCAGCATTGATCCATTCTTAATCATCCCTGGTTTTCTGTTGCAAATAGGAACAACTTTGTGATCTTTCTTATTGCTCTTCTCTGTGAACAGAAGAGCAAGGACAGATTTGTCTTCTCATCTTTAACAAACAGTTTTCTTGACAAGCTAAAATATTACCTTAACTGTTCTCCTTCTGGTCCACTTCCTTTTGCACTTAGCACTTGGAAGAGGATAGGACTGGTTTTAAGCACTGTAAGGGTATCTTTAGCATGATCAAAATATTTTTTGAGCTACATTATTCATATAAATTATTGTACCTTTGATTTATGTAATTTGTGTGCCTGAAATGGATGATTTGTTTCATTGACATCACTGTAAGAAAAAAACCCAAACCCAAACAATGTTAAAATTAAGCATTAATAATTCATACATTTTTTAGACATTTGTTTCAGTTAAATAAAATAGAAATGTAGCCACATAAAAATCCATACAGTTTTAAGCTGATTAGATCAATAAAGTATGATCTCATGAAGGATTTTATTGTTATACTTCCTTTCTATGGTAACTGACTTCAGAAAAGCAGTTTCTGTATCTATTTTTGCTTTGGAATACTGCAAAACTGTTAAGTGGATTTATTCTAAGATCATTCAAAAATTTTTGTTACCTCAAAAGAACTGGTTTTTGGTAATGATTTAATATTACAGAAGTTATAAAAATAGTTTAAAAAATAAAAATAATCCTAAACATTCTCTCCAGATGGTTTAACACGGATAAGCTACCAGCATCAGCCTTCACCATGGAATAAAAGGTTTCAATTTCATTTTCAAAATCTGATAATTTCATTGAAAATATTTCTAGAATCTTCAGCTTCAGAGGTATATCAAGGGAAATGCGTGTCATAATATGCATCTCAGTCTATAAAAACCTTCAAAAAATATTTTTGTGGAAACCAATACTTAAGTTGTTTTATATGTGTTAAAGTTTTTATGATGATGAAATAACTGCTTTTTATTGGTGGGTTGCAGAAAAACAAGAAAAGTAAGTCTGAAAATATAAAAAAAATAGGGAGCTCAAAAAAAAAAAGTACTTACAGTCTGAATATCATCATCTATTGCCAGTGGCATTACACCAAGAAGAATTTCACCTTTAGGCACAACTATGAAAAACTTCATAATATAGCTAACAAGAACATGCTAGCACCCACATGTTATCTGAATAAAACTCTCACATCAGTGCCTCTAAATAACCTATGTGCAACTAGAATGAAACATTAAATTATGATTTTTTTGTTAAATTTAACTTTATTATGAAGTTTGCAAAATCTGGAGCAAGACTTGCTATAAGGAAGGAAATGTTTAGTTAAATGCAACATATTCACCTTCTCTTCTGATTAAAACAAAATAGAATCAGGCAATTTGAACGAGTAATACCATATCACAGAATTGTATACATTTTTACAACTGAAAAATAGAAACTGTGTTTACCTTGTAACAGTGCTATATGTATTCCTGTTCTGATACTGAAAAATGCCTAAAAATTCAACATGAGTAAGTCCCACATATTTCCTACTATATCAATAGTGAGGAAAGGAAAGAATAAACTGGAAAAGCTACATCCTGGCTTAAAAAAATGACATCTGACTTTGAATTAAAACTGTCCTAGAATTGTAACCACTGTAGAATTGAAGCTGCACCCAGTTTTCACACAGTTAATGAAAGCTGCTCACAAATTGAAGTTGGGGATACAAAAAGAAAAAAAAAAAAAAGAGTTTTGATGCAGCTTTAGTTGTAAGGCAGATTTATTTATTAATAGTGTCTCTTGTAGCTTCCCTTCCCTCTCATGAGGTGTGGAGGGTGCAATTTCAGTGACTCTGCTGTAATTCTTCTGTAACTCTTGCACAGATGCTTTAATGCCAATCAATCCCATCTCTCTCTGGTAGCTGACTGTCCCCCTAGCACTGCAATTCTATTCATTCAATTCATATTGAATTCTATGGATGTATTAAGGGGACAGTTGGCTAGCATGGGGAGGACAGGGTTGATTGACTAGGCTTCTGTGCAAGAATTACAGTAGAATTACAGCACAGATGCAGAAATTGCAGCCTGCTTCTCCATAGAGGAGTTTGAATGGAAATGGTGCTGGAAGGGAGGAATTTTACCTATCAGAGACACTGCTAGTAGTAGGAAAGTCTCCCTAAAATTAATCTTCATTATAAACAATTTGAGGGGAAAAAAAAAAAAGTTAAAATTAATTTCCAAGTACAGTGGTTTTGAAAAAGAAAACAAAATCATTAAAATATACTTTTTTTTTTTTAAACTACTGTTGGAAAAACTGTTTTTCAAAGGATTGTAGTAATGTTATACTGTTCTGACAGCAGTACTATTTTATAGCTTTGATCATCAAGATATCAAGGATCTATTAAAATCTAAATAGCAGGTTTTGTGAGTCGAAAGAGTTAAAGTGTATTCATTAAAAAACACAGTTTGGCATTTCCTTCCTGATTCTTCATTCTGATGACAATTTAAAAGCACACATACATAGTTTCTTAAACTGGTATTGCTTATTTTAAGTACAGAATAAGTAGAAATTTTTTTTTTTGAATTTCAGACATATTATCAATATCTGCAGACCAAAATCACATACTTTAAACCAGTCAAATCTTAATTTTAGCTTTTGAAAGTGATTTAACAGAATTTTAATGCTTTTGAGTTAATAAACGTGTGCTAACTTAGTTATATTTTATGATAGTAAGATCATTATGGCATCAGGGCATAGTAAGATTCAAAAACCTTCCTGACTGTCATCATGCTTTAATTTGCTGTGTTATGAAATTCAAAAAGATATTGCCTATGCTATGAGAGACACATTTAGTAAAAGATTTATATTATCCATCTATATCAGTATCTTCAAAGTATTTTTGCAGTATGCCATAGCTTTCAGCTACTTCCTTTTCATTTTTGATACAGTAGTGATCTTATATACTATTATATAAAAAATGTATTAAGTCAGTATATTCTTCTATCCAAATCTTCCAATCTAGAATACTTTTTTTTTTTTCTATAACTTGTAGGTTGTTATCATCATTACTCTTTTTACCTCTTTGGACCCAATTCTATTTTTGCTGTAAGTATTTAATTTTTTATCTGTCTGTCACTTTCAATAGTTTTGCTCCCTGAAATAAATAAGATGTACTATACATCCAGATCAATAGGAAATAAAATTTAATGGGAAAGGAAATAAAATTTAGTGGGATTTTTTCTTGATACAAAATACCTGCCCCAGAAAAGACTATATAGAGAGTTTTTGCAGGAGGAGTATTTGAGGCTTTGATAAAGTGGTGTGAAAATTAATAATACTGATACCAGTTCTCTAAATTATCAGCTTATACCTTTTAGTATGGCTATCTATAGAGTTAATCAAACCAGCCCTTGCAAGATCTAGATATCCTTGTTCTCTCTGATCACAGTTACTGTAGGCACAGTTATGTGACTGCAACGTAGCTACTGGCTGGATGGAGTACAACTCTTCTGGTAAGGAACAAAAATCTCAAGATTCTAAAAGGCATATTTTTGACAGAAAAAAGTATCCAGTGCTTTTTTCCCCTCACTTATTGTCTCTCACTGCTAAATTATTAACTCTTCCACTCTGGACAGTTCCTTGACATTACTTCATCCTATGCAAATCACTTGTGTTTGGCTGAACAAGATAGTTCACCAGGTGATGGGTGCTACATCACACTCTCTTTGCCTTGTCTGCACTTCGAGTTGTGCTTCTCTCTGCAGAGAGACTCTACAGAAACAGTGCTGATCCAAAGGGTGAGCCAAATAATTTCCATGCTTAAATTTCAGTGACTCTCCTGGCACACGAGGAAGCTCAAGTCAGCTCCTTTGAAGAAGGAGCACTGCATCATGTGGCTGCAGTCTGGGAGAATGAGAAATGTGGTTTTCCATTTGATAGCAGTTTAAATTGTGTTTTCTCCCTTGCCTTTGCTCCTCCACTTGCTTATCCCCCCAGACTTCAGCTTCATGCTACTTCACCGATACTTTTGTAGACCTGGTGTAGCTGTGGACTTGAAATAGGACACTAAAAACCATCTTCTGAAAAGGCCCCACCATACAAAAAAAGGTTATATTTTCTGACACAATAACTTTTCCCCTCACTTGCTCACAGGACACAGACTGAAAAAGTACAGAAAGGGTAGAACAGGGCTAGGATCAGCCAGTTAAATGCAAATCATTCCACAATTATTTTATTTTTATAGTATAAAGAATGCCTCTATTTCTTTCAGAACTTCAGTCAGAAATACCTGTTTAATGTCTTCCCTCATGTCTGTTTACAAACACACCTATAAAACTAGTAACATTTTATTCTTTGATAGGACCTTTGGTTGGGTTTTTCTCCTGAAAGCTAGACCTTATTTTTCTAAGTCCTGGGAACCAAGATTTGAGTGTGCTCTCTCCAGTTTGTTGTATCAATTCTATGCTCTTAATAATTTCTTGGGTTTACTGTTTGCTTAATAACTTCACATTTTATTTCTAATTTCTGCCTTCACTTTGATACAAGTGAAATTTCATCAAATTTGTTCTCTGTCTTGAGAGGAAGTGTTCCCTTATCTGTGGGCCGTGCTTGAACTCAAGAGTAGTTCTTTTCTTTCAAAGATGTAGCAAGTGTAAGAAATCTTGTTTATCATTTGGTTTCTCAAGGGAAGTTAGGTTAGTTATTACTCTGTTACTTGAACTCTTTGACATATAAGGAAGGTCATTCAGAAATCTAATGAGAAAGCATATGATATGATGCTTTCAGTATGAATCCTCACTTTTACTGGGAAGCTTTATTTGTATGCAAGTTACACTGCCTTTGCCAGCTGAGCAAAGGTAAAGCTGTGTGAGCCTGCTAGGGTGAATGCAAGTGTACAATATAAAAATAACATATATTTGTATAAATTATGCTTTATGTGTTCAGAAAAAGTTTTATAATGTAGTTTTCCTATATTTGGACAACATAGGTAGAGTTAAAAAAATCATTTTCTTAGCTGTGGGCTGTCATGTCTAAGCTCTACCATATAATACTGCCCTTGGTCAAAATTAGATGAGAATATATGTTATGATGTCAGGTTTATGCACTGAACTCCAATTTTTTTCAGTGCACACCATTGGATCTATATCAGGTTTTAGGACATATAGTCAAAAATTCAATGGAATTCTGAAACACACTACCTAAGAAAATAATATATAATATAGTATATTATATAAATAATGTAATATTATGACATTGGATTGTTTCATTACTATCTGTGGGGTAATACAAAAAAGAACATAATTTAATGAATATATTAATAGTGTGATATTGTAATAATTTCAACAAAGGAATGTGAATATGCTATGGAAGTATTTGACAGAATTTTTGTGACTGTTTCAATATGAAATGACTTTTACACGCCTCACTGATACCTGCACAAAACCTGTGCATGTATGAGACTAGTCTAGACAGTGATATTAATGGCTTCAGCTAACATGAAATACAGACTGGGATATAGACAGGAGCTGTCTGCTTTATGCTCATTCTAAAGAAAAGTAAAGAAAGCATAGCAGCTTGGAGGAAGTCATTAAGGCTGAAAATAAAAGTGAAACCTCTGAGATTTATTAGATGTTCCTTACTTAGAATTACTGGCATAGTTTTGGAAATCTGAATGTTACTGGTAGAACATTTAACAATGACCAGGAGTGCTTTCTGTTTCCCATACCTACTTGGAAAATTGCAACTTTTTCTGCCAGATGCGTATATTATAGCTATCCATTCCTTTATCATATCTTCACTGGGCTACTGAGAAGACTGGTATGACCTGCAGGGCTAGGGAAGCCATCATCCTGCTATACTCAGCACTGGTGTGGGCACAACTTCAGAACTGTGTTTAGTTTTGGGCCCCTCATTTCAAAGAGGACATTGAGGTACTGGTGTCCAGAGCAGCACAACAAAGCTGGGGAAGAATCTGGATTCATAAATCTTATGAGGAGCAGCTGAGGGAGCTGGGGCTGTTTGATCTGGAGAAAAGGAGGCCCAGAGGAGACCTCATGTCTCTCTACTGCTACCTGAAAGGAGATTGTAGTGACATGGGGCTTCATTCTGTCTGCCATGTTTCAAGTGAAAGGATGGGAAGAAATTACCTTAATTTGTGCCAGGTGGGGTCAGATTAGATATTGATTTTTTTTTTTTTTTTCACTGAAAGGGTTGTCAAAGCATTGGAATGGGCTGCCCATAGAAGTGGTGGAGTCCCCATCTCTGGAAGTGTTCAGGGGGTGTCTGGATGTGGCACTTGGGGATCAGGTTTAGGGATGGTTATGGTGGTACTTGGTTGACAGCTGGACTGGGTGATCTTGAAGGTCTCTTCCAATCTTGGTTATTTGGTGATTCTGAAATAGTCTCTGTAGAAATATTACTAGTGACATTATTCAGAGACTGAAGCTGGAGCTGGATGTGCTGCTCACACATTTGTGACAGGTTAAAACATTGTGTCTATCCCACTCATCTTTCATTTCTTAACTTTTTTTTCCTTCACTTCAGGACCAAGTTCTACCTAAAAGGAGGAAAACCTCATTATTATTAAATATGCAAGACTATTTTTATTGTCTAGACAGAATCCTTTTAGAGATCTATGATATATGCACATCTGCCAGCAAAGCAGAGGAAGTCAAATTAGGAAGTAGTGGGTCCCCATGTGTGACCTGGGAAAGATAACCTGTTTGCAGAACTCCACTGCAGCCAGAGAAGTTTGGGTGACCAATCTGATATGGTCTATAGTGACCTTCAGAACTCTGGATACTTTTCAGAGCGCTGACTAAGTCTTCTTTTCCAGATGCTGCTTATGTGTGTTTTGTCTCTAATATATAAATTGAGCTACACCTTTCCTCACATGAAATGTTTCCTCTTTTTTTAACAAATGAAATGGGAGTAAGTTTATCTACCTTTTTTTGTATTTCAAGAATCCAGAGGCAGAAGTGATCTACAACATATTTATGATGCTTTATTTGTTAATATATCAACAGAAAACATTCTCTGATATGCAGCTTGAACTTTTTGGTTTTTACTTTAATCCTATTAGTGCTGTTTAAATCCCTGCTTATCATCCTGAGTGATTCTTCTCCTGCCTTGGATTTACATTCCCAAGATACTCAGGGACCATGATCAAGTCCCACTCATTTCAGCAAAAGAAGCCATGATATTTCTCATACATATATACATATATTTCATAGTTCCATTTCTGTGTTGCTCTACCTTCCTCTACAGTTTTGTGATAGTATCTGTTGTCCAAAGCTTCTTTCGTTTCTGGGTAGATTTTTATCAATAAGAAACCTACAAAACAGCATGCATTACAGCTCTTCTCTTTCTTGAGTCACACAAAACCTAATGGTGGCTTAAAAATTGGTTTTATACTGGGTACAAAGAGAAAGACTATGATTCTATTCTCTAAGATGTCTGTTTCTTT
>VXAC01008201.1:0-75000 GCA_013399225.1 Rhipidura dahli | reverse complement strand
TTTCTGCTAAAAATAGATAAATTTATTCATTGTGCAGAATAAAATCAATTACTTTATTTGAGAGGTTATAATTTATTTAGAACTTGAGAATTAAAAACAAGTCAAAAACATTTGCATACAATGACTTTAACCAACTCTTTTTTACCATTCCCCTGCCTAGATTTTTTGGGATCTTGCCAGATCTTGTCTCACACACCTGGATCATCTCACATATCTTCTTTTTATATGTATTAATACATATATTAGATAACATATCTGCTGTAAATTCTTGGACATGCCACTAAATATTCCTGCCTTGTTGAAAGTTCAATATATTTTCTAGCTTTTATTTCCTAGTTCTTGTATAGAATCAGATCTGTAAACCCATCCCCTCCCTGTAGTCACTAGTTTTCTTGATAACTTTCGGTTGTGAGATTATCAGATCTATTTTGGAAGCTGCAGTAATTCATGTCAAGTTTTTCTATTATTTAATATATGTCTGGTTTTGAGAAAGACTACTAATCAGTCGATTAAAAACAATTTTCTTTTGTGTTTTTAACATAGCATACACATATAGCATATGTGTTTCTAGCTCTAATTACTTTTTCAAATACTTTGAAAGTAGCTATAAAGATTCAATGGCCAGCAATTCTCAGGATTATTCCTAAAGCATTTTTGAATCATTCTGCTACTTTTAACAGATGAAGATGGTAACACCACTAGTAAAGGAGAAGAAAGCAAAAGTGTTCAATATTTCTTTGTGTAAGAATGAATATGATGGCTTATAGCACATGAGGATAATGAATTGCTCTCTGCTCTATCAATAACATCTGCTATAGATAAACCTTTAAATTGGCTACCTAGAGTGACTTGCATTAGAGTTGCAAGAGAGCTGGCAGACCTTTTTGAAACCTAGGATTACTGAGAAAAAGTCTATGAGCATAGGACAATAGTTACTTTGCTCCAATATTCAAAACTGACAGACTGACTTGCATAGCAGGTTTGTAACATAAGGAAAATTTCAGTAATATTTACATGTGGAATTATAAACAAAGAGAGTGCTTTTAAGAAACACACTTTTTAGGTCAAATAAACAAATTAGATTTTTGATTTGCAAGGAATGTGTGAAGATTTAATATCTTAAATCTTTGACAAACATTTTACCTGAAAACTCTGTTGCCCACTGCCAACACATCGGTGATATTCTGACTAAAAAAAAATGAGCATAAACATAAATAGGTATAAATATTAGGTCTAAAAGCATCTGATCTCTGATAAGATCATGAAATCCAGCAAGGATTTGTAAGGATATAAATTTGGCCAGTTGCCTTATTGATGATTTGAAAGTAAATATAAAGTCACTGTAAATAAAATAAAGCTATGCTGTAAGAAATGCTGTTTGCTATATCCAAGAGCAGGGGACTGTGTCCTGAAAAGCAGTAATTTGGAGAATAATCTAGTGGTTATATGTAGGTAAGTAACTCAATGTCAACACCTAATGCAACATCATAGTGACAAACTGAAGTGACAGATTACTGTTGGAGTACATTACATTTTGGACATGTAAGAAGAGGACTTCTGGAAAAGGAGGCTCTGATTTTGTTGTCATAAAAGATATTGGAAAGATTGATGTTAAAACTGAAAAGTGTTTGGGAATGAGGTGGAAAATAATTCAAAAACTGCAGAAAATATAGTGTTAGACAAATATAATTCAATTTGTTTTCTTTTTCAAGAAGTAGATAATGAGGTGACATGCACAAATACACTCACTAGAAGGAAACATGCACGAAAAAGTTTCTTTAGTCTAATTGAAAAAGACACAAACCCCCTTGGCATTTAAGAGAATACATTTAAAAGGCAGAGGCACATTTATAAGAAGTAAGCATGACTTGCTACAAAAGGCTACATGCTTCTTTATAGGGAGGAAACATCAGTGTTACCTTTTCTTCCAAGATTCCTGACACTTCTCTGCTTGCAAGAATTAAGTTTTTTCCATGCCACTTGCCATCCTCCAGAACTGTCACACATTTGTTTGCCATTTGCTATTTTTTTTTTTTTTACTTTAAATGTGGGATATCAAAGGTCACTATGGCAAATTATTGAAAAAGAATGGATGTAGCAAGCACATTGTTGTCAGCAATGTCTATGAGTCAAGCTCCTAATTAATTATTTAATATATGTGTTTTTAATTAAGAACAGATAGATGACCAGAAGTAGGCCATCAAGTAAATTATGAGTTTCCCTACCCTTTTAAAACTGACACATTTATTGTTAATAATTCTACCTGTTCTCTAGTAGAATTTTTTGGTGTTCATTATTGACTTATAAATTAGCTCACACAAAAGGGATAAAAGGTTGGCTGTGGTTAGAAGAAAGATGATAAAAATACATGTTTACATATGAGTCAACTTCATTTGGATTATGCAGCATGACAGAAGTGGATATGGGAATTAGTAAAAGTCTTGCAAATAAGCAGGTGGAAATCGTGGCCTGCTTAAGAAATGTGGATCTTGACGTCAGAAAAGGGGTAGAGAATTTATAAAACCTTGTAAGGAATTTTTCAGTATTTCTGTTTTACTAAGTACACTAAGCCTAAAATTGAAGAATAATATAAAAATTAATTCATCAATAAACATTGAAAGTATTTTAAAAGTAGTTTTACTCTAGTATGCTTGCATCAGGTTAGCATTTTCGTAGAATTCATAAAACATTTATGTATTTGTGCATCTCTGTCTGTATGAAATCTGCAGTCTTTTTGTCAGTTTACTTGGCAGAGGATAGTTAGGAGTCAGATGATATCAAGGAAGTGGTAAGGATGACAAAGGATGAAGAAGGAGGAGTTATTTGCAAATTTCAAAATACAGGTTTATCAAATGTATGTTGTGATTACAGTACCTGGCTGTTACTGCCCATCTGTGAAGATCATTAGAATATTAAAAGTTTTTCTCTCCATCTTGATTTCTGAGCTAGTAGTAAGATATAGGTTCTTTTACTGACACTGAGAACCACAGACTGTCCATGAACAAAATAAATGTAAAGAGGATAACTGACATCTCACTTATTCTACAACAAGAAATTAATGTATATTTTACTCTGTATAAATTTATCTACATTTTAAATTTATGTCTGTCTCTTAGAAATTGGGAATTTAAATACATACATTAAAAGACCAAAACAAGGAATTAAAGATCATATTTTATTCTAAATTGAAAGAACATTATCTAGATGAATATTGCAAAATATATGAAGTGGCTTCCTTTCCAAAAACATTTGAAAAAAACACTTTCTGAAACTATTCAGGGATCATCTTTCTTCTCAGTGATCTTGATATTACCAATCTTCTTATTCACACATTCTTACTTCATCTTTCACTTCCAGACTTTGCTCAGGCAGACCTGCTTTTAGAGAGTACACACACATATAAAATGTACTCAACTACTTTTCTTTAATTGATAACTCTGGGAAAAAAAATATACTCGTGATCATTCAGGAGTACCCAGTTGGCCAATTGATGTATAAATATATTTTAAATATAAAGGGCTGCTTCATAAAAGTGTACATATGCAAGAATAAAATCAATTTCTCTTATTTTCTGAATAACAGAACAAGCAAGCAAATGAAACAGCAAAAATTGTTGTGTGGAGTTTCCTTACCAATTCTCTAATATTCAGAAAAGACATAATTCCATGTTTTAAATTTTCTGTCTTCTGTGTTTTGCACAGTATGATGAGTAATTATTGTGATTTTTTTTTTCTTTGAAAATGCATCCAGAAGTAAAACACAGACTGAGTGTTTGGAATTGCCTTTCAAAATTGTCCTTAAAATAATCTTTTGCCACTACTGCATTTTCTTTCCTGGACTGAGGAAATTATTGATTGCAAAACTACTATCAGTAATCACAGGTGAACAAAGATGCATTCAAACATATTAAGAGCAGAAGCAGGGATATGAGGGACTCCGAGCCAGGGCTTAGCCCGGAGGTCCAGCTGTGTCTCACTGAGGGGCAACTTGTTGCCCAACAGCTTTAGGGGACGAGCTCCTCTCCCTAAGGAGTTAGCCCCAAGCTACAATGGCAGGTGTGTCTGCGGAGGCAAAGAAGCAGGACGGGGTCCTTCATGTAGGTACCACAAGCTCAGTTTATTCCAGGAGCAGACGAAGCACCCAATGACAAAGAACCAGTATAACAAGAGGATAAGGGGAGGATCTGGGGGTTTTATACTTGGGAAAATAGGGCGGAGTTGAGGGGAACAACCAATGAGGAGAAGCAAAGGGGGTGGGAACTGTTGGAACCCTGAATCCTGAGAATATCAGTCTATCTGTTCTGACAAGCAATGATCCTCCAAAACACACTCCATGTGAGGCCCTGGGGAAGGCTCCCAAGATTGTGTGATAATACAGAGGGTCTTGCTGTGTGATTAAAAAGAAAAGTTATATCACTGGGTGGAATATGTAGAAAAATGAGGTTTGTAGTATATCAGTAATATGTAGGTTACAAGATGGAGGTTTTTGGGCATGGGTTTGTTCTTCTTTCTTCTTCACAAACCTGAGTGTTTTGCCAGTGGGTCAAAAATAATCTCAGGTCAGAAATTAATGATCCCTGGTTTATAAGTAAAAATATATTTGTTGGCATTTAATAATTGGACAATTTGGGGTATAAGTGACCTTGGAGGCAGACATCCTGAGCCATTTTTTGCCTTGTTAACTTAGAAAGCAGTCTCTGTGTAGCTATATTATAGATAAGATATAACAAACTTCAAAGACCTAAGAAAACCCTCACGGTTTCCTGTGCCTTGATTCAAACTCTTGACTAAAACCGACTCCAAAGGTAAAAGAAAAAAAACAGCGACTGCTACAGAGTAACCAATAGGGATAACGCATAAGAGGGATTTACAGCAAGGAGCCAATAGGGTGTCAAGTAGAGGAGAACCTTCTAAAACTTACACATAATCAAACAGGGGATTTACTTATTCAGGATCTAATACATAAAATGGGGAGGGAAGGTATGAACCAACCAACACCAAATAGCCAGATTAGGGGTGCAGAGGCTTGTGGGCACTCCTCATAACGAAGGAGTACATCAGTACCTCTCCACCAGGAGTCTTGGCACTGTGTGTCAGTGCTTGTGGCTACAGCCACATGCACAGCAACAGGGATACTCCAGTGCTCAGCTAATGAGTCCTGCCAGTTCTAGGGAAAAAGGTGCTAGTCTGTACTCTGGCACCATGAAAATCTGGGAAGAGAAAACAGTCCCATATGTGCATTGAAAATTATCTAGCAAAGACTGAAATCCTATAGGAGAGAAAGTCTGTTGTTTTTAAAATAGGCAGCCAAGCACGTGGGCCTTTTTTGGTTTGTTTTGGTTTGGCTTTTTTCTTTAACAGGCGGCCTTAATACTTTTGCAGGACACCTAGCTGCCCAGTAAATGAAATGTAGTGTTGATCCGTGTATTAAAATAAAGAACTAAATAAAAGGCTTTGTCTGATATTTAGAATTTTTTGAGGGGTATAAAGAATACTACATTACACCTTGTCAACTCTCTCTATTCACAACTTGATAGTTTCTGTTTTGCTCAAAAATTACAGTATGCTAAATAGAACTGCTTCTTCAAATTATTTCTTAAGTGGTGGCTGTATAATGTATTTAAGAACACTGGCACATGATTCACATTTTCTTGTACTACCACTGTTTTCTTTTTTTTTTTCCCTGAGTCTGGAGAACTTTATAAGCGGAATGCTCATGTAAGTACTCAGCTAGATTCTATTTCTTCATATTTATTATAAAAGCACCCACAAGGTGCTATGTGTTTTCCCATCACATTAAATCAAAATTCTTTTTCTTCAGAATACACACTCTAAAAATATTAATAGTGTTTTGATAGTGGGTTTGATTTATTTAGGTATCCATTGAATATAGAGAGAAAAATTCTTTTTTCCTTCATTGGATTGGTTACCATTAACAATTTTTCAGCATCTCCTGCAGGTAAATCATGTTACATTACCACATTACTACTATATTTACAGTACTTCCTTGTTATTTCTTTCATACTGCACCTACAATAATGGGACTACCATATAAATGATACTCAGTTGCATCTCCTAAAAAGAAAAACTAGAAAGTTATTGGAAACCAGCTCTGATTTGGAAGTAATTTTCCTTTTATACAAAGGAATCTGATATTTTCTTTGTCCCTTATGCATACAATGACTTTTTCTAATATGTTGCTCCTGGTTGCATTTTTCCAGGTCAAAGTCACTTTGATGAATGTATCTGGTGTGCAAAATAAAACATTGCAAAACATTTATATACTGCAGGTTTCCCAATACAGATTTTTGACAGTAGGCAAATCAAGTTTTATAGGGTACTACTATAAAACTGTACTACAATAGGTTTCCAAATATCTTGTATGTAGCAGCAACAGAGTAGCCATTTTATTCTGCTGCACCACAGGAAAGACAGAATGGAGTCAATTTTTCCTTCCTTTCATTCATGTTCAGCTGGAGTTGCTGCTAGCCAACTGATCAATGGGGTCCTTAAAAGTCAATTAGAGAGAGATATTTTCCTGCTGAAACTGCCTCATGCTCACCTGTCCAGATACACCTCTATTTTCTTAATCTGCTCTGCAGAAGAAAGCCCTTTTTGTGCTAAAAATACGGTGAAAATGTTCGACCCTTCTGCCATATTGGGCATTTTTGGCATCAACACAGTTTGAGGTACAGGTCAGCTTAAGGACTGACTTTCCTCTTATTATCATATCGATAACTGTTCTTAATACTGGAAAAAATATTTTCTTGATAGTCATAGTGGTTTATTGCCCATTCTTTTACTTTAAATCATTGCTCAGGTTATGGTTGGAATTCAGTCAGCTAAGTTCCACCTAAATATAAGGAAGAAGTTCTTTACTGTGCAAGTGACCTCACACTGGAAGAGATTGCCCGGAGAGGTTATGGATTCTCCCTCATTGGAGATATTCAAGAGCTATTTGGACACAGTCCTGTGTTATGTGTTCTGGCATGACCCTGACTTAGCAGAGAGGGTGGACCAGACAACCCTCTGTTGTCCTTTCAACCTGACCCCTTCTATGTTTCTGTGGTTTACAGGAAGCTGCTGACAAAAGACACCGGACCCAGATTAGTTTCCAAAACTAAATGTAGTTCAGAGGATGCTGAGGATATTTCTACATCCAGCAAAAATCTGGAAGCACACCAAATGAATGATATCTCTCTCTCTATATATAGATGCGTGTAAGTGGGTGGTTGGACTTTTTTTTGGGGATGGAGAAGGGGGAGTTCAGGAATTTCTGTTATAAACTTTATTCTAGTATATTCAGCCATCATTGCTTGGTATCCAGGCCTGCTATGACCCCTCATCTGAGAATCATAGTGGCCTTTTATGACTATTGTGCAATAGTTAAAGGAACTTCTTCTTTAATAATTAAATAATGATAATTGAAGCAAGTTTTTTTTCTATAAATTTCAAGCAGAGTCCTCTTTTCACATGCTTCATCCAAATACAGGACTGGATACATAGCTTCAAATATATTAAAAATAAATAGTTTTGAAATAACAAATATTGTATTAGTAACCTTCAAGAAAAGAAGAGACCTGAAAAGGTGTTAAATAACTTAATCTGTTAATGCAGTACTACTTAATTCTAAGTACACTGAAGTTAGCAAAGTATTTTAGTAAAGCTGAGGGGTAACTATTTACTGCCTATTATTTCTCTCTGAAATTTAAATTCATAGCTTCACCTAGGCAGAAATAAAAAGACAGAAAAGAATGTGCTTTAAAAGATTTTTCCCCCTTTTTTCCCCTGCATTAGAAACTGTAGTAGATACCATGGGAAAGAAAATCAAGAAGCAGCAGATGTCATGTGTCACTTTTGCAGTTATTGATGCTAAGCAAGTAGCAGTTTGAATCCACTGAGATTCAGTATTGTATGTTTATGGGTTTATTTAAATTGTTAAAATGGAATACTTTTGTGCCTTTAAATATTTTATGATTCATGGCATTTATGGTTTAACATTTTATCTGTGTGAGTTATGCAATGGTAGAGTTTTTTCAGGAGCTTTTATTTAAGATAGAAGCAAATTGCACCTTTAAACCACAGGTGATACAGGGAAAAAACAGTAGGAAGATAGAATAGTA
Organism: Rhipidura dahli; assembly: GCA_013399225.1. Classification (NCBI taxonomy): domain Eukaryota; kingdom Metazoa; phylum Chordata; class Aves; order Passeriformes; family Rhipiduridae; genus Rhipidura; species Rhipidura dahli. Next base: position 66,878 of record VXAC01008201.1, on the reverse strand, counting down.
AATGTGTTTGTGAGAGCTCTAAATGTTGCATGCATGAAGCAAGTATACATATTGAGTGTTCAAGGAGTCCCAAATAAGTAGAAAAATGTGAATAAGGAAATTTTTTCATCTGTAAGTGTAGAATAAACTAATCCAAACAGTATAGAAGGCTTTGGTGACCCAGTTGTGGCCTTGAAGTACCTGAAGGGAGGCTACCAGAAAGATGGAGAGGGGCTTTTTACAAGAACATGTAATGACAGGACAAGGGGTAATGAATGGATTCAAACTAAAAGAGAGTAGGTTTAGATTAGTTATTAGGAGAAAGCTCTTTACTGTGAACGTAGTGAGGAACTGGAACAAGTTGCATGGAAAAGGTGTGCCTGCCCCATGCCTGGAGGTAGTCAAGGCCAGGTTGGATGGAACTCTGAGCAGCTTGGTTTAGTGGAAGGTGCTCCTGAAGATGGAAGGTGTTGAAAGCTGTTGATCTCTAAGGTCCCTTCCAATCCAAAACATTCTGTGACTCTGATTCCAAGAAAAGCTTATAACAAACTTTTACTCTTTTCACTATGTATTTCCAGCTTATCTTGTTTCCATTCTCTTTGAGAAAACACATTGTGATTCCTCCATTTGGAATTCTGATAATAATCAATTTTAAGTGAAAAGCCTTTCAGATTATTTTGGAGAGCCTCCAGCAGTGGTACATGCAGTTGAACTGGGTCCCACCATACTTTGAGTTAGATAGGATTGCTAAATGTGTTTAAACTGGAGTGGCCATTATATTGATCTAAACCTCTAAGGCTGCAGTGCTAGCCTACACCAGTATCAATACTAGCTGAGAGGACATCTACTGTCTACAGTGGTCAATAGTGTTTAGGTTAATCTGAGCTACTCTGGAAATTTGCTAGCCATGCAAACACAGAATCTACGTTGCCTATGTATTTTGAGGCATCTGCTTCAATAAACCCACTGCAATAGATTCACAGAGGAATCATCATTTGGCATATATATTTAGTACAATATCCCATGATTTATTGTGTATTTTTTTACTCAGATGACATTTGTCCATATAAATGATTTTGACAGCTTAACCACATTTGTTTCTTAACTTCTGTGTTTAACAGTTTGTGCACTGCTACATGTATTCAAGAGCAGCAACCAGTAAGCTGAATTACATACTTCTTTCATGGATTAACATACAGGAATACAGATCTTCATGTGACATGGATCTAAAAAATGAAAATGCAGTGTAGTTTCTCCTGAACTTGTTGCTCCTATTTAAATAGTGGGAAGTAATTATAAAAACTTTATCAGTCTCACAGTTTATGAAATCTTTGAAGTCTTCTCATCCTATAAAATAAATGAAGAGGAAATTATCTCAGCAGAAATTCCAGAATTTAAATATACCAGTTGTAGGGGTTTTTTTAATTCTCTGCCACCATATTCATCTACCATGCTTCTATTGAACCAATTATATTTGCTTGTTATGTTGTTAGTTATTTGTTTCATTCATCATTCCACTCTTGCCTGAAAGATGTCACTAAAAAATACACTACAGAAAACAACATTTCAGTCACTTAATTTCCTATTTGAATTTAAAACCTTTTCAACCTTTACTTTGTTGTAAAGGCGTTGTAAAGGCATGGCCTTTAGTATGCTTAGTCCCTAAATATGTTATGTTTGTTTTATATAAAATGAAATCAAAAGGGTGTAAAACATTTTCATTGAGGAATGTGGTTCTTATTTGAGTTCAATGCAGCCTGTATTTTGAGGTGCCACCTAAGCAAATAACACAACTGGCCTGCAATTGGAATACAAATTTTCCTCCAAATAGGAAAGGGTACTGCTAGCACATTAGTTTGCATTTTCATCAGATCAAATCCAGAAAAACTGGTGCTAAACTGAATTCAGCAAGGTTTATACACACAAAAGCTTCAAGTCCAATTTAAACCACAGTGTTAAAGTGTGTGGACTCTTGTTCTAGTGGTACCTAATGGTAGTGGGAGAGATGGATGAGTGCCAGATCTTTTCCATGTCAGACCTGCCAAGCTGTGCCCAACACAAAGCCTTGTGGAGCTAGGATGGGCAAACCTGCCATCTCTTATCCTGAAGTCAGCTCACTGTGCTCACTGTGCTGCCAAAAATACAAGACTTCTAAGACTAAAAAGGAATCAAACCAAAAGGAAGCAGGGAGACATCAAGTCTAATCCCTAGTCCCAAAACAATTTTTGCTGTAATCTAAGTAATATAAACATGCAGATAGTTCAGGAAACAGGAACCAGAAGTTTTTAAGAACTAGTTTTTCTATTCAACTACTTATTCAAAGTGATGTGCACTTCTTTTTCGCACCCACAGCATGATTTTTCTGTGGTATTCTCTTAGGCAAGGTGAGTCTACTGATGCATTATGGATTTGTTAAAACATGAATTAGAAATTGTGCTTCTTTTAGTGACCTCAAAGGAAAACCTGGATTTTATTAAAGACATGCAGCCAAATTGTTACTAGCTTTTCATCTTTATTCCCCAAAGCAGAGCAGCAAAGAAAAACTCCACTGTTTAAGGGGGAATCATACAATATGGGTTTGCACATGCAATATAATAGTCCCTTTCCCAAGCTTCTCAGAGCCCATTGTGGCAGCCTTTCCCCATAAAAAAGTATTTGGTCTTTCTCCACATTATTTGCATCTTCTTTATATTTCTTCAGGAAACATCATTTCTTTCTTCTTTTTAAAAACCCCTGAAATTAACTGAACTGGGAGTTCAAAGTAAAGCCCCTCATCCTTATTTCCCCCTCCTTTTTTTGCCCATAAACTTCCTCCTTCAAGAAAACTTGCTGTATTTGGACAGGTATACCCAGGATTTAAGTTGAAAACATTTGCATGTTGCTGCGTCTTCATAGTAGAGAACTTTTATTTTAAGTCATTACTGAAAAATCATCCTTTTTTTTTTAAATGGTTGCATATTTAATATTTGGTTTCAAACTCTGAAAGCTCTCAAATGTATCACATTACATTTTCATAAAGGGCTTAAAATGCGAGCCACTGAATTCTCTTGATTACTTTCTGGTTTCAGAAATACAGTTCAGCATACTGTTTGTCACTTTTCTTTGCCATATGTTAAAAAGGGAAAAAACTGAGAATCATTGTTGATGTACTAATAGGGTGTTGCATATCATTTACTACCTTCATCCCCAGACCAAACAGTGGTGGACAGTGGATGGATTGTGTTTAATGCCTTCAAAATGCAAGAGAAGGGTGAGAAGGGTGTTCCAATTTTCAGTTGTATCAGCTGTGCCACAAACTGCTAGTTTTTCCCATTCTAGTGCAGAGATGGAAGGCAAAGTTTGTGGTGTTTTTAAGGTATGCAACTAAATGCCAGTTTCCCTTGCAATAATCATGGGTTGCTCAGTTTGATTTATTCTATTTCAGAGTCAGCTGACCACACTGTGAACTGACATTGATGCAACATCTGAGGGTAGATACCAAGTCAGGAGTCATGCTACCTTAATTCTGTATTAACTAATTTAAATACCTAATTTTAACAAATATTCTTTCAATAAATTGACTCAACCACCATTAAGTGGTTCTTGTATAGGAACTTAGGTATCTGTGCTTATCCATATAGATAATAAAGAGAAATGAGTCTCAGTAGGAGGGCAGATAAAGGATCATGAAATCGTGTTTCTATTGGTCTCCAATGATCAAGGAGACAGATTACAGAATCCCCAGACTTAAACTTCACTAAAGTTAAACTATAGTTATATGGCCCTGTTGGTCTAAGGGCTCAAAACAGAGCAAAACAAACCATTAAAGAATGAATTTAATCAGATCAGCAATTAGAACCAGATAGGATGAATCCAGGTATCTTGGGACATTTAGACAGGCTCCTGCAGAATGTGACATGTAAGAAGAGCCTGGTGATCCAGCAGAAGCTGTAATGTAGCTACAATATTAAAGATTCCAGTATTCCTGATGCTGGCCCATACCTAACAGTGACAAAGCTCTGCAAAAATTCAGCCTGAAAAGAAATTTCTTTCTTTATATCTCCCATCAGTGACATAAGACTGAAGAAGGTGGCAGAAACAGGAAGGAGTGTGATCAGGTCAGACAGGTGTCCCACCATACAGTTGTCCCATCTTCCTCTGTTGAAAATGTAACCTCCAGGAGAAAAGAAGTAAAGAAAAAAACTTCATTCTTGTCCACTCTATTACACATTCTTTATAATGATAAATTTGAGTTAAGGTGTTTTTTTTTTTTTTTTAATATTTCTTCAGTAAGTAATGAATTACTAATTCCACAATTACATTATGCAACATGAGTTATCCATTACTTCTGATTTAAAGTAATTACATGAGTCAAAATTTCTTATTAAATTATGCCATTTTCCAAACTTCAAATAAGTTTTTTGATTTTTTTTTTCATTTCCTATAAAGTAATTCAGAAATTGATTATAAGTTTGTTCATCCTGTAAGCAGCATCTGTAGTTACAAGTGTTTCTAAAAAATTCTTTCAGGTATTTTTTTTTTTTTTAGAATTGCCTTGTAATTTTGGATTCCTACCTTGACAAACCAAAAGAACACGTGAATTTTAAACAGTAGGAATATGGAAAGATTTAATAGCCGATAAAATGAATACCCATAAAATTATAGACTGTCTTTCGTAAATCTTGTCTTTTTGAAAACAAGCTGCAAAGGGAAAAAAATAGTCTGTAAACCTAGTTTACCTTGTATATGCTTGCCAATACAGACAAATAGGCAGAAGAGGGAATCAATATCCATTCTTCAACACCCATCTTCCTTCATAATTCCACACTTTTAAAGCCTCCCAAAGTCCTGTCTCCTGTGGTTTTACTGATTATCAAAGGAAAAATGCTCGTTAAATGTGAAGTTACCAGTCCAGTTAGTATACTGCTAACTAGGAATTTAAGAGAGAGATACTAATGGCTGTATATCTAAGGACGTTTGCAAGACTGGTCTTCCTATTTTTCTGTCTATTTGCCTAGCATATTTTCTAATATGTTGTCTTAGAAATTCCACAAGCTTCCTCTCTTAGATGACAAAATTCTCCAAAACCATGGTGAAGTGACATGGGAAGATTTCTTTATAAATTTTAGTGGTTTTGAAGGATATGTTTCCTAGTAAAATGATTGCTGATGTCATCTCCTGTTCTGTGTATACCTGAATAATAAAGATTCATATAATCCTCTCAAAAGTAGGAGAGAACACAGAAATTACTAGAATGCTTCATAGCTGTCTCTGCAAAATCTAAACCACAAGACTGGAACAACAATAACCAGACCAGAGTCCTACAATTTAATTCTATTTTGAAGTGTGCATTTAAGGTATTACAGGACCAGGCTCATGACCTTTCTAACTATATCTAGTTATCATGTAACTAGGTAAAATTTACTTCAAAAATAATAAGGGTCTAGACAAAGCAAAAGAAAGCTGCATTTGAAAACATGAAGTGGTGCTATTTGTATAGGTTAAAAAAAAATATATATATAACTTACTAGTATAGGTTAAAAAAAATGTAAACCAAAATATAAACATATTTCTCTAGTTCTTTGTATTCATATTCTCTTTGTTGCATAAGATTTTTCTCCATTAGTACTGCATGTTTCTCTGGTATATTTAAGTCATAACTGCAAAGAAGCTATTCTTTCTTGAAATGAGATAAAATATTGTATGACGATTACTGACAAGTCACTTAATATAACATTTTAATTATATGAATATTCTAGCACCAGAAAAAGTGTTAGTTTTGTTTGTTTGTGTTTTTCTCACACAGTGAAATGTGTGAGAAAAACACAAATTAAAATCTTACATGTAAACAAAGTAATAACATTTGCTGACTGGACAGACCACCTGAAATTTATATTTCCTTACTGGGAAGATTGGCAATTGACTGATGTTATGGCAGAGTCTAGAATGAGGAACTTATTTCTTGAATTTACAATGTGTACGTTGGTTACTTCAGTTGTATTCAAAGTCTTAAACCTGGGTCATTCTTTCTCCTAAATATACAGATTTTGTGTACAGAAGCATTGCAATGTCCATGTATTTCTTCTCCATTAAACAACTAGGTCTTCCATTCATAAAGTCATGATCTTCTATAATCAGTCCTCAGTCATAATATAAGGTGGACACAGGTGTTACCTCATCTTTATGGTTAAAGAAGGGATAAGTTTAGCAAAAAGTTCTGGAAAGAGTAAAAGATCTGAAAAGGGGTGGGGGGGGGGGGGCGGCGGGGAGAGAAGGCCAAAACTTCTGCCATTAACACATATTGTAACTTGTTTCTGCAGTCATATTATGACCTTTTTATGGTAATTTTTCCAGACAAAACCTAAGAGGGACATAAGAGGGAAATTAGGACACAAAACCAATTTAAGGATGTATATATGGAATATTTAATGTGAATAAATGGACCACGCTCCCATGGTGTCTCTGTACTCACCTGTCATACTTAAGGTAACTTGTCAGCTCTGGAGAGGGATTCAGCCAAACTATCACCCTCCTTAAATGTTTGTTCATGTCTACAGATGGATCAACTGAACCCAGCATGTTCATATTCCTGGAATCTTGTTTAGACAAGTAAAATTAAATCATTTTAATACAGGGTATAAATCTAGTTGTAGAAAATAATTTCCAGAAGTCCAATGTTGAAAAGCAGTGAAGGGTTCTGAATTTTCAGATTTTAGAACAGTAGAAAACCAGATGTGTTGAAAATTAAACTACTGGTTTAAGAAGTTGACAAAGATAAATTTTTTATTTGAGATATTAGATACTGTACAGTGTAGGAAACTTATAAAATATACTGTATCTTCTACCAGTCACATAAGCAGAATATCACTGTCAACTTGCCATTTTATTATTCATGCCTTCATTCACCTTCAAATGCAAAATTTATTAATTTGGCACAATGTAAGAACTTCTCTTTTGCACTGAAGTTGCACTTCATTACTAATTGTACATATTTTCACCACGCTTATATTGACTGTGTCATTTAACATCATCAGTGATTTAAGTTCATTAAATTGGCTCGATGTTTAATTTTGTTCCCAAGAAAACTTTTAGTAACGAAACTTCCTAAAAGCTCTTAGGAGCCAAGGCTGAATGTTTTATATTATGCAGGTCCACTCACATCAGTCACTCTGCAATTCTGTTAGCCTTTCCTGAGGACAAAACAAATGCCTCAATTTGTGCTAAAATACACTATGGACAATGTTGTATACTTAGTGATAGCAGAAACAAACCTCTAGAACAACAACACTTCAAACTGTTGATAATATTTGGAAAATGTGATGAATTACATGGTGCAAAAGAGAAGTCCGGTCCAGTAAAAGCAGCTTCCTACTGAGACTGGGCCTTGCATTTGCTTCTCTCATTAATTTAATTCATTCAGAGCACAATGTGTTAGCAAAGGAATGGTTTACATGAAACTGTGTTCAAATTAGTTCTTAGTACACAAGTAGGGATGACTTTAATCGCTTAATCCCAGTTTTCTACTCAAGCATGTTTGCATATTTAATCTTTTACAATTATATACAGGGTTCTTTGCACTCTTATTTTTTTCTTTTTTTTTTTTCTTTTTTTTTTTTGCATTTATGTGTGAGCATCTTGGTGTACTCCCGGGGTTAGATGTGATCCTTAACTAGCTCTGTAGCAATGCTTAGTGTACCACAGTTCCTTTTTCTCAACCACTGGACCTGGGCAAGAGCATGACCAAACTGATGAGAGGACCAGGAATGCTGAGAGTGCCATGGTACTTACCAGCACATGGCTGGGCACACAGTGCATACAGCTTCAGGAAGGGGCAGACTGTGGAAATAACAGAAAGTTTCTCTACAAGTCACCATCTCATGTAGGTTTCCCACAGAAATAAATAGTCTTGTAGAGCCCCATTTGCTGTCTGCTGAGCTCTGCCACATTTCCAGTAGCCAGTATTCCTCTGCTGACATGATGGAGGTGATAAATTTATACCTAAAGAATGCAGTGCTCAGGCTTGCCCCTTAACCATTTACTCATTGCTGAGATCAATCTCTAAGCAGCCTGCTGGTGTCCACAGACTCCAAGAAATGATTCAGCAAAGATTATTGGAGAAAGGGAGAAATTAACAGTAACTATCAATTTCTTCCTGCATAATATGGCTTGGTCCAAAATTACTGCCTCAGTTTACACATTCTTTTGTCTTTTCTGTAGAGATGCCAGGCTGATGACAAGGCACATAACACTGATTGAAACTGATAAAAAGTGCTAGAAGGATGTTCTCTCTCTTTCTTGTAATGTCATGGCTTACCTACTTATATAGCGTTTACAGAAACTTCATTTTTATGAGGACAACAGTTTGCTCACATTTTTTCAAAAACAAAGGAAGAAGAGGATACTGCCAATGATTACCTTTCAGAAGTCTAAATAAAAATGGTAAAATTATGAAAACTGCAATTTTCATAATTCACTGTGTGTCCATATCAGTTTTTCATTGTCTCATTTTTTTTTTAAGACAGAACACCTAAAATACAAATTTTTTTTTCCAACATTTTTGATAATGCAAGTATAGAGGTATGTGGTATCTAGGTATTCTGTTTCAAATTACTCTCATTTAAACATGTGGACATGTATATTTATATAAATATATAAACCACTCATATTTGTAACCCTTCTAAAACCTTACAGATCAACCTGTTTTTGTCAACATCTGTTTGACATATTTTATATGCTTAGTCAGTACATCAGGAAATCATAACTTGTCAATTAGTAAACCTTCTTTTCTAATTTCACATAATTACAAAAGCAACCAGATATAAATTGTGTGTAGCTTAATAATAAATGATATTATTTTAAAGATCTTTAAAAGGAGTAAATTGATTTTACAGTATTAGTGTAGTCTATTGTATAAGATTAACATGCATAACAGATTGCTCTCATAAGAATAAGCAGATATTATTTTGATTTAATTTTAATTAGGTATATATTGTATCTTCCATTATATATTATGCATATTAATAACAGAGGTTTTATGCATAATATTTGAAGACTTATTACACTCAGAAGTTTTAAATGTTATTGATATGAAACCACTTTTTTGAACAGCAGTAAAAAGCACACAACTTTTGATGTTAATTTTTGTTGGGTTTAACAATGGTAAAATGTTTTTGAAAGAAATGTTAATTTTAAATATATTTTCTCATTGAGAAATCATGAATATATATTCCTCTTAAAAATCTATATATGGTTTTGTATTATAACATTATTCTATTTGGCCAGTAATGGTTTCTAAATCTGTTATGGTCAATGGGTTCAAGAACAATATGTTCTACTCTTACTTGTTTCTTCTGCATATAAGCTTTAGTTATTTTTTGTTAAACAGAAGGTTTCTTCACTCAGAATTTTGTTGCCATTACAGATTTTGAAAATGGATTTAGTTTTCTAGAAATTCATTTCTGCATAATTATTAATTATTGTGAGCTAGCACTAGTAGCAGTTCTGGCAGCTAGGTAAGAAAGGGTCATTGAAAAAATCAGGGTTTGACCCATTTAGAGTATGCTTGTACAATTCTTGTGATGCCTTTTGTGATGTAAACTGAGGAACTGTACCCAGAAGAGGTTATTCAGAAACCATCAAACCATTTTATCATTTTACCTAGGCTTAAAGTATCTATCAGATGTTAACAGATTTTCAACACCATTGGATTGTATTTGATTCCATTAGGAGATATAAAGGTGAAAGTCTGACATTAAACTCCCAAGTTTTAGGTTTTTCAGTCTTTCAGCATTCCCTATTTTTTATATGTATTTGATATAACAAAATAAGTCCATCCCTTTAACATTCTTTCTGTTCTAAATGCAATGAGCCATGACCAAAGAGCTAATCTGAAAGAAATACATAGCAAAAATAAAAAGTGGAAAGAATAAAACCTTTAAACTGAAACATAGTAAGTTATAATGGTTCCATTTTTATAAAATAAATCTGATTTCAATTAAAACAACCTCTGGAGGTAGACTAGTGTATATTATAATAAACGGGTAAATGTAAGGCGTGGGAAAAGTTCAGACATTCCTTCTAGCATATTGAATCAATTAATAGCATGTACAAGGAAACCCTGATTATTTGAAGGAGTGGAGAAAAATGACTTGATTCTTTACAAGTAGTACAGACTATTATTAGTATTCCAGATAGACTGTGTTCTAGGGAGTCCATCATATGCTTTGATCTCTCTGCATCCACAGCTGGAAACTTTGTGCCAGTCTCTGGAAGCAGCACGAACTGACAACAGTCACCTCCATCAGGAAAGTGAGTTAGTGGTTGCAAATGTTAATCAGTGGATCAAAGAACAAAAGTGAGTAAAATTGGGTCTTTTTTTTTTTTTTTTTAAATCTGATTTCATTTCCTATGGCCCCAAACAATTAAAGCATTCATAAGAACTCTCTTCTCAACTTACTGCCATATCTTTTATCTGAAGCTCAACAACAGGTTTTTATAAACATACTATTGAGGGTTTTTTACCAACACATTTATGTCCTCATGAATTAGAACAAATAATCAACTAATAAATAATTTATCTGTAAAAACATAGTACAGTTTTCAGACTTATTAATAAAGTAACTGAACTCTGCAAATAGGAAAAAATTTATGTATATGTTCTTATGCTTTTTGACTGTTTAATTAGATTTTGCAGAGCTCCCATAAGAACATTTTAAAATATTAAACAATTTTTTTTGTCTATACTATTTATGAAGATTCTTAATGATGAAAACTACTTTACATTCTTAAAAGTCAATATTTGAATGAGCAAGTCAAGCTGGTGAGAAGCACCCAAAGCTTATTTCTCATAAGTTAAGCATATACTTGTAATTCTGTACATACATATAGCCATAAAACTAAGGCTCACCTTCCTTTGATTATTTGAGTAGTTTAAATAATTTTTGCCAATTTCGTTATGAAACTGTAATCAGCATCTTTAATAACAGTTTTTGACAGGTAAAAATAGGTTGCCTAATTAGAGTCTATCATTTTTGTGTACTTCTGCAAAAACTGTCCAATATCAAGAAGAGAGTTGAAATGTGCTAGATAATTGAATGATCCTGAGTCTATATCACAATGATATGCAGTATGAGAAGGTCCACAGAAGAAATAAATTCTCTATAAAAACTGTACAAGGTTATGGGAAATTATTGCAAATTTGTTATGTCTCTTTGCGAGCACCTTGCCCAAACATATAGGAAGGTGTTACTAGGAAAAATGAACAGTTTAATGAGTTAAATTATAGTACAAAATAATTCTTAATATGTAGGTCTGTTTTCTTTTAATAGCAAATGCTTCTATGAGCCAGTTGGCTCCCTTTATAGGTCCCTTTATGTAGTCTGAAATGCCTGTAAGTTAGGTCTCTAACAAATCTGATCAATTTAAAGCCTTTTAAAGATAAAATGACTAATTAAAAAAATCCATTATCTGTATTGATTACTGTCCCATTGACTACAAAGAAAGCCCAAGACTGTTTTTGGAGATGCAGATACCTACCTTATGATCAACCTTATGTAAAAAGCTAACTGGCAAGGTCAGGAAATCTCATGTGCTGGAAATCACAACTCTAGCCCTGTAGATTCATTAATGCATTGGTGGTTTTCTGGTTTAAATGCTAAGAGTCTACAATAGAATTATACTGGACTCCTTGACAAGGCAAAATTCCTTAATTCCTTTTTTTCCTCATTTTGACTAAAATGTTTAGATCTTTGTCATATTATAAAAATGCCATGACACTTTGTTCTGATTCTGTCTTATTTCTTTAACATACTTGAAAAAAAATCTCAAGGTGCATAGCAATTAATATTAAATAAATGAATGTAGCTCTCTACTAATAGACACATGCACCATATTGCAGGTTTTGGGGTTAAATTATATTTTCAAAATGGTATGTGTTTTGCCTAGCACACACAGGGTTTTGGAAGAGGAACTTTCTTTGATAATAATTTACAGAGATTTATAGTTCACATTGTGTAAGCAATTTTAAATAAAAGGCATTTTTTATAGTGAGAAAAAGGAAATTCAAAGGACTTCTTTGATTGTTTTTTAGTTTTTATAGGGATTACTCAAGTTCGTAAAACTAACAAAGTATATGCAGCCATTCTGACTTTTTCACATTTTAATTAAAAAGAAATCTTGGGATTCTTAGGGTTTTGTGGCTTTTTTGGATTAATAGAAACTAACTGAGAAATAATTTTCAAATTTAAGCTTTTGGAAATGACACAGTAAATCAAATCAAGTCTATGATATATATCGTATCATTAGGAATCAATACAGGCAAACTAATACAAATTTTAAAAAATAAAATTATTAATAGCCTTTTCAGATTGGGTAATTAACTGATTACAGTGGTACAAATATGTTTCACAAGTACAAATTTATAAAACCAATTTTTGTCTAAGGATTCCAACTTCCCCAATGACACCATAGGGATATTTAAACACACAATTTTGTCACAGGTGAAAGTTAGCAGAATGTTTTGCAGAGCAATCTGCCCTCTAAATTTTTTTTTTTTTTTTGATCTGCACTATATGGTGCCCAAGTATTGGATCCATGACAAAAAGAGAACATTCACAGTTTACTTTTACTGTAGTCAAGGAGGAGAAATAAAGATCCCTTTTGATATTAATTTCATTTTAGAATCACCTCATTGCTGGTTATCCTTCCTTACACCTTGTTAAAGTTTGATTTGACACTTCCAATAACCTAGATCAAAGATGTCATAATACATAATTGAAAGCCATATGGGATAGACTTGGTAAAAATTCATTTTGCAGGGAAGGGAACACATGCACTTATCTAACTGATACCTAACAGTAACAGTGTTCCTTTAATCAGACAAAAGTTTTTAGCAGGTTTCTCCAATAAAATTGAATAGTTGAGGTTGTGCAAGGATGCATCAGGCCAAATTCGTTATGAATTCAGTTACTTTGCAACACGTTAACTTCTTTTCCAAAAATATGGATATGCAATAACAAATAAGTGACAAGGTTTTGAAATATAGATAATATGTGATTTATTTCAACACAATGCTATGGCATAGAAATGATAATACAGGGTGACTGGTGGTAAATTTTTTATATATTGTTTGCATTAAATGATATGATAGATCAGATTTCAGAGTCAGTGTTTGCTTAGTGAGGAGCTGACAGAATATTGCTATTCTACTTACTTACTCATTTATTATCTATTCCGTTTTCCAGTTTTTATTTTATTTATTGCTGTTCCTTTTATGTACATTTCTTTGTTGTGGGCTGCTTTTGTTCTCTTTACTATTCTTTGAGTCTATGATCTGTGGAGGTAATTTTGAACAAAATTAAGAGTGCTAAATCAACATTACCAATATGCTTGTATTTGTCTGGAATGTTAACTATCTCTTAAGATTTGTATTTCACATATAGTGTAGGCTTTTTATTGTAGAAGGTTATTTGAATGTCCTCTAAGAATTGCTGAATTGTTTATTGATCTAATAATTATATATATTTCTTGGAGCTTCTGATGTCTGTCCTTTTTTTTTGTTCCTTTATCTTAAAAATTTAATAAACAAAACATCAAAGAAAAAGGAATTAAAAAAAAAAAGATGCCTAAGAATAGATCCCTGAGGTTTTTCTATTTGAAAATCTTCTATATCAGAGTTATTGTTTATGGAAATCTTCTGTGTACAATTTCTCAACTAACCTGCAAAAGTCTCTATGGAGTTATCTATAAGCCCACTATCTCTGAGCTGTTAAGGAATATTTTATGATCGATAAAAATTTCTCCTGTAAATATGTTTCTCATTGAATTAGAGATAACATTGGTGTTGTGAGGAAGAGAGCAGTACTGGTGGAACGAAGCTACTTCATACTGCAGTCAGACTTGTTTTCTGGCACAGGTAACTGAAATCCTTGAACATAAAATATTCAAATAATCTTTGTTGAACTAGAATGTGTTTATACACTTTTCCTTTTATTTCTTCTTTGTGCTGAGCATGGTAGGACCTATTTAAATTGAAAGCAGTAGTAAAATGCAACTAAATGTCTTATAGTTGAGGCTGATCCATTTAAGGTGCTTCAGTCTTAGGTGTTTGGGCCTAGGTGTGTTTTTTTCAAACACAAACACAGGTGAAGTGAAATAGTTTAAAATTGAGGGGGTTTTCCATTTTTCAGTAGAACCTAATCTTTTAACTTTTGTCCCTGTTTTTTTGTTGGTTTTGGTTTTGGTTTTTTTTGTACATTGACTATGCTGTTCCTTAATTCCCTTATACTTTTTCCTGAGGCATAACTATTTCAAAATACATCTGTGTGCACAAACACTATACATGCCTCATCCTCATCATTCTTTACCCCTGAATAATTTGAAGTATACTATACAGCATGTATTTATTTTCCCTTAGTACTTAGATTTTTAAACATCTTCTCCTTACTGTTGACTTTGTTTTTGGCATTGGATGACTTGAAGACTGTTCATGAAGTTAGCTTTCAACCTGTGGCCTAATCTTGCATAGGTTTTGAGTTTTTGAAAATACATGAGGATTTGTGGGTAGATATGAGAAAGATCTCAAGTAATCCTTTCAGAGGGGTTTACAGTTTGTTTTTCTTCAGGAAGTTTTAATGCAAACTTCATTCAGTAAGGAAACTCAGGAACTGCATATGCTAAACTTCTGTTTTGTTTAAAGAGTGTGTATAGATACACCACATTTCTTTCACTTTTGATAGGTTTAGTTCAAAAAGCAACATTTACCATAGGCTTCTAACTGAGGTCAGCATTTTTTATTGGTTCTTGGTGATGATCAGGATCTATTGTGAAGTATGACTATTTCTTTCAATATCCTTTATTAAAAGCTGTTGACTTTGTTAGAAATTGGTGAGTGAATAGCTCTATAAGTTTCTTTATGATGCAATGGAGATTATAGTGTTGGTCAAATGAATTCTGTCCTGAAGCTTTTATATTGTGGTTTACTGGAGTTTATCTTGTCTCTCCCTCATGTTTTAAGATGCACAAGAGTCTACAAGAAGAGAGGTTGAGGATGGTCTTAGTCATTACTGTCTTCAATCAGATTATAACAGTATTTGTCATTTAGGTTAATGGTAAAGGTAAAATTAAATGTTCAAGTTGTTTTTTTTTTTTAAATTGAGACAAGACAGAAAGTTAAGGATAAAAAGTTAAATACTGAATACATTGAAATACAGGCTAAAGGTTTTTTGAAGAGGTTTAAGTAGCTTTCCATATGTTTTAGGTAATCAGATAATCTCAGTCCTCCTGGAATGTTCTTTGTTACATTTTTTCTTGGCTATGTAGTTCTAATCACTAGTTATAGGATCACTCTCCTGACATTGCATGATTTATAGTACTACTTTATGATCATTACAATGTTTTCTGGACTGCAGGTCCTAACCACACTGAATTGTCTGTATTTCTAAAAGTCTGTGGCAAGGACAAAACAAGAAACCTTATTTCCCTATTGTTGCACATAGGCTGATTTTTAAACTATTGCTTAATCTGTATTCCAGCATTGAAAAGGAACAGACACATTAGTCGTCAAATAGGTTTTCTGCAAAGGAACATAAAACATTTTCTAACTCATAGAAATTATTGTATATCATGCATGTTCTGCACAAATTAATACAACAGTTAACAAGATCCTTCCAACCTTTAAACTGTGATATGAAATGTTATTTCTAATACTGATATTGCAAGATATATTACTCTGATATTGAATATCTTGTCAAGAAAAGCATATCCTATATCCAAGTCCAGAAGTGTTCTTATTCATAAATGCTTAAGCATTTTCTGGTTACTTACCTACACCATTTGATACTTCTAGAGATTATTCCATAACTAGAAAAGCACACTGAAATTACCACAAAGGCAAGTAAAATGTTTTGTGTGAGCAAATGATCATCTTTCTTAATACCTCATGTCTTTACTCTTGATTTCTGAATATCACAGGCTGTCTTGATTATTAGTGAAATTAGTTTATTTTATTATCTACTATTCATACTTCTGTGTTTAAGATTCTGCTTGTGCCCATATTTATGGTAGATCTGTTTGTGTTTTTGTTTGTTTGTAGTGTTATAAAGCAACATGCCCCACTCTTGAACTTCTGTTTATTGCTAGGAAGGTTTGCCATCATAGAATCATGGAATGTATTTGGTTGGAAGGGAACTTAAAGATCATCTAGTTCCAAACCTCTGCCATGGGCAGGGACACCATCCACTAGACTAGGTTCTCAAAGCCTCATCCAGCTGGGCCTTGAACACCTCCAGGGATGGGGCATCCACAGTTTCTCTGGGCAACCTCTTCCAGTGCCTTGTCACCCTCACAGTAAAAATTTTCTTCCTAATATCTAATCTAAACCTACTCTTTTTCAGCCATTCCCCTTGTCCCATCACTACATGTCCATATGAAAAGTGCCTCTCTGTCTTTCTCATAGCCCCTTTTAAGATATGGTAGGCTGCCAAAATGTTTCCCTAGGACCTTCTCTTCTCCAGGCTAAACAATTCCAGCTCTCTCAGCCTGTCTTCATAGGAGAGGTACTCTAGTCCTCTGAGCATCCAGCCCTTTTCTGGACTCTCTGCAACAGGTTCAAGGTCTTCTTTTTTTGGGAGCCCCAAAGCTGGACAAAGTATTCCAGGTGAGGTTTCATGGGGGCAGAAAAGAAGGGGAGGATCATCTCCCTCAGCATTCTGGTCATGCTTGTTTAGATATAGACAAGGACACAGTTGGCTTTCCAGGATGCAAAGATACATTTCCAGGGTATGTCACTCTTTTCATCCAGCAAGACCCCCAAGTTCTTCTCAGGGATGCACTCAATCCATCACATGCTGTGTTTCTGCACACAGAATATTTAGATAAAGAAAACTCAGACACATGGTGTGATTCTTTGAGTTGTACTGTGCAGGAGTTGGACTCTGATGTCCTAGTAGGTCCCTTCCAACTCAGGATATTCTGTGATTCTATTGTGTGATTCTGTGAAAGCCTGAGACTGGAGGGAAGGTCCTGGAAATGGAGGAGAACTATGGAGATACTGAGACTCATGACTAAGAACAGGTTCCCAGAATGAAATCTGAACCTTTTGCCCAGCCACTTCTGGCCAGTAGCAAAATTGTGGAGTGGAAGGGAGTTAAAAACAAAGGAATAATAAAGCTGGAGGCAGAGTGAACATGTGAGTATGTGAGATAATTAAGTAGTATAACATCTCATATCTTGCTGATAATTAAAAAAGTTCCACTCAGATGAACTCTGAGTTGTTGACATCTTGCCTGCGACAAACCGACTGCATGGACCCAGCAAACCTATTTTCCGAGGGGTTCCAAAAGTACCAGCAGTGTTTTTTGCATAGAAAGACAAATTTAAATACTTTCAGAATTTACTTAAGGGACTCACTGCTTTGATATCTTTTTCTGAATGGCATTGGGCAGGAACTGAAAAACCTTCAGGTACTTTTTTGAAATGCTCAGTGACAAATTAATAGAACCTATTCTCTAAAAACATCATAAAAATTGCAAAATGGCTTTTGTTGACTTCAGTGCCTTGCCCATGTCTTGTAATTTGATATAATGATATTTGTTTGAAATCAGATTTTTGGGGATAGGTGACTTTGGTCATATGAATATAAGTTTGCCATTTTAGGTGGTTTTTTTTCCTCATTACTATAATTAAATAATTTTTCATATGAAGAGAAATAGGTTTTCATTCAGTCCACTGCCAAGGAAACAGAAGAGTGTAAAAGTCAACATAGTGCACACTGAAAAAAAAGTGCTAGAGAACAAATGCATTCCTTCTTGGTTTCTGACAGAAACTATTTATTACATTTGTAGTATTTTTCCTAGGAAATAAGCTCAAGAGATATTCTTTCAAAAGTGTCAATGGTAGCATTTGCTAGGACTTTAGGAAAAACCCTTGAGCAGCCCCTGAAAAACAGAATTATAAATTTCACAGCTGATTGGTGTATTAACATAAAAGTCTAAGATTTAAGTATTCTAAGTTGGAGAAAACCCAACTTAGTTTTTTATGGATATGTGGTTCATAATTAATCCTATGGTGGTTAATGAGATGTGAGACCTGAGTGTAGCTTGTCCATGTTTGGGCATTTACATCTTCTGTCTTATACACTAATAACAGCTATTTTCTAACTAATTTTGATTAGAATTACAGGTTTTTAACATCCTTGAAATGCATTCTTCCTGTCATTGAAGACAGGAGCATTACTGTCCTGAGAGCATTGAGGAGGACAATGAGATTATTACTTCCTGTCAGATTTATTTGAATTGTCCGGTATTTTTAAATGCCTTTGTGACTGCACAGACAGAAAGAGAGACATAACACTGATTGTGTAGGTCTGATTTTCTTCAGAAACCAGGAAATAATCAGTAATCATGCATGCTCTTCCTCAAATTCAAGTTCCACCTCTCACCAGGATAAAATTAGTTGAAAGAGAATAAAAAGAACAAAAACAAGCATTAGAAAACACAACTTAAAACTGAAACAGGAGAGGCTGGTTGCTTAGGCTTTGATAAAATAAAGCCTTCTTTGAAGATGTAAATGTATACAGCTACAAGGGAAAACCATGATCAGTTCTCAGGTTCTGACTGAAAGTGCTGCCTAGGCTGAACTTGTACCATGCTTGAGTCAGCTAATTTTACATTGGAGACCCAGCTGAGCAGTGGAAATAAAAAACTACCACACTTCCCTATTCTGTAAACTTGGCAGTGTCTTTCCTCTGAGCTCTTCCCAGCAGTATCTGCCCTGAGAGTCTCCACAGTTGTTTGGATGGTATTACCTCTGACAACCAGTGCTTGCTGCCATAAAATGAAGAAAACATCTCTCTTTGAAATATGATCTACCCCAAAAAAATTTAAACACTGAAGTAGCTCTTATGTGGAAGTGTGGAGTGTCTCCAAAAACCGGTAATTGCTAAATATTGCCAAAGCATTTGATGAATATTCTTCTGCATATAATTTTAAACAAATCAGTTAATACATTTCATATACTAGTTGAAGGAAATTTCTTCCCTTAAAAACATATAAGCCATGAAACCATAAAGATAACAAAAAGAAAATAAAACATCCTAGAAAACATTTATTTAAAACAAAAAGTCAATTTGGAGTAACTTATAGAAGATTAATGAACCCTTTTGCAGTTACATAGCATTACCTCAAAACACAGTACCATAGAAAAATTAAATAGACTGTATACGCACCTTCTCATGAACTTATTATGATTTTTAGAGTAGTACGAAATAATAAGAACAGAATTCATGTCAATTAGTCCTGATGTGAAGCTATGACATTTTACTTTGCAAACAGCAAAAAGAAAAGAATTCTGTTCAGAACCTAATCCAGCTCTAACTGTAGACAAAGAAATAGTGGGAAAATCCAATGGAAAACTACCGATCACTCTAAAAATAAAATGGTTTTAATGTAAATATATATTTAAGATAACAGGTAGCTTAAGACAATATATAAAACTAAAAACTGTTGTCTTTAAAATCACAGATTATTAAGAATCGGATTTGTGATCTAACTTGTTATTGTGTTGGGCGCTGTACAGATAAAGAACAATAGTGCAAAAAAGGGCTATTTAAAATTATCAGGTATAATAGTCTGACAGGAGAATGAAGTATGTTGACTTCACTGCTAGCAAATATAGAGTTCAATTAGGAATTCATATGGAAGGATTTTTGTCTTAAAGGAGAAGGATTTCTTTTGCATGGGTCTTCACAGAGGATAATGGAGACATACTTTCCTACATGTAGTGAAGGTATCAGATGATGGAACAAGTCAAGAAATTAAATAAATCACAGCAATCAGATGACATTAACCTGATTAAGATTTATTAAATAACTAATTACTAAACTACCTATATTGCTGCATAAAATAATTTAATTTATGTATAGCATAAGCCTGTATGTTTGTCAGTTTATATCCTCCTTGCCAAATAGGCTGCCAGAGGTAATCCCAAGAAGCCTAGATCAGTGAACTTCTTTCCAGCATATATCCTTGTACCATTGCTGTTAGGTGTTTTTCAAGAGAAAGGCGTGGCTTCTTGCTTTTAGGTTTTGCTTATGTTGTCTCTTCATTACTCATTCATTATTTACTGAAAAAGATATATTTATGTCTGTCAATTCTTATGCACAATTGTGATATTTTAGGGATAGCATTCTCCAAGTTCATACTCCTGCTAAAACCACATGCTGCTTCCCCTCCCTCTCCAATTGGAGGCACAAAAGGCAAAGATCAGGGGTTGAAATAAGAAAAAATTCCTGGAAGCAGCAATGAGATAATAAAACTAACAGTAACAATATTAATATCTAAAGGTATAAGTAAAGAAAAGATTGAAATGGGAAGTCCCCAGCAATAAACAATATCAGACCATTCTGTTTGCCATGTTTTCTCAGCAGGAAACCTTTCTTCCCAGAAGACAATCCCTTCCACCTGCCCTGGCTAGGGCATGAGGTGGTACTTTGTAATCTCCCTTCCAGTTACTGGAACTCTTCCTTGTTGGAACCTGGACAACCAAGTAGGCTACATTGTTCAATCCAGAGTCATTTCACTACACTACAGACAACTCAACTACATTTTATACTTCTGTGCTGGTGGTTACTATTCCATGACTGCTTGAAAAAAGTTAATTTATACAAATATTTCAACAATCTTGAAAGTTGCTAAGATTCAAGCACTGACTATATCATAAAGTTTACTGAATCTCCTGCAGTGCTGTTGCACTCTGGTCTTTATAGCACGTCCATAGGTTTGTCTTTTCAGAACTGTCCACTTACCATAACAGCTTTTCTAATAAAACTAAAATTTCCCTAGGAACATGAAAAGGTATTTGCTATATTCTCTGATGTTGCATATTCAATGATTGATTTTAGAACATTATGTCAGATATATGGTAATTTCCTGAAAAAGCATATTTTAACAATTGTCCTCAATAGTCAGCCAGACTTGATCTTGAGACCTTAAAGCAAAATGAAATCAAGCTAAATGCTTGGCATCTCCAAACTGCAGCATATTTAAAGAAGGAAACAGAAGTTTTGAGATCCGTAGAGGTATAATACATACACACATAATATATATACAGGTATAATGCAGGCGCTGGTGAAGCCACACCTCAAGTACTGTGTCCAGTTCTGGGCCCCTCATTTCAAAAAAGGTGCTGCAACGTGATCAGAGAAGGGCCACAGAGTTTGTGAACAGTCTAGAGAGTAAGTCCCATTAAGAGTGGGTGAGGGAACTGGGGTGGTTTTCTGTGGAGAAAAGGAGACTTAGTGAAGACCTTGTCATTCTCTGCTGTTCCCTGAAAGGAGGTTGTAGTGAGCCTACATCTGCCAGGAAACTAGTGACAGGAGTAGAGGAAATGGCCTCAGGCTGTGCCAGGGGTGGTCCAGGTTGGACATTACGAACAATTTTTTTTCATTGAAAGGGTTGTCAAATATCAGGATGGGCTGTCAAATATCAGGTGGACTCACCATCCCTGGAACTGTTCAAGAAACGACTGGACATGGCACTTAGTGCTATGGTTCAGTTGCTATGGTTGTGTTCAGTCAGAGGTTGGGCTTGATGATCTTGGAGGTCTTTTCTAACCTTAATGGTTCTATGATTCCATGATTCTGCAATGGTTGTATACCTGCTCAGGCCTTGTGGGTTGTGCTTAAATATTTGTGAAACTTTCATCTACTGTGTGCCTCTCATAACAGCCATGACTAGCTGGAACATGAGGTATCTTTGATTTTTTTTTATTATAGTGTTGTTAGCAATTGTTTTTTTTAAATATTCCAGTGAGGGACCAAATCTACTTATCTAATATGATTATTATCTCTCAGGTCACAGATCTGAAATATTTTCTGCTTTCTCTGATATGTATTGTCTTAAGCTTGACTAAGAGTGTTTTTTATGAATTAAAAAAAAGCATAACTCAGTGTGTCTTTTAAATTGCTTGAAATTATAATGCAGATATTTTCTGTGTAAAAGACAATGTAGCCCAGTGTTGTCTGTTACAACAGGCTTTGTGACATTATGGGACCAGTCATCTAGTAAACAAACGGGGTTTTTTTCCTTTTATTCATTGATGATCCAAAGTCTTTTTGCTCACATTTTTATTTCTCAGACATTAGCACACTACCTTGAGAAGGTTCAAATGTATAATCTCTCATTTATCTTTGTAAAAGGCAGCACTTCAAATTTGTTCTTTCCATTTTGCCTTATTATTTTAGGTGAAGGGAGGGGGTGGGAGGTGTAGTGTGGGTGTAATAGTGCTGAATTAAATCATAGAATCATCAAATCACAGAACAGTTATCTGTTTATAGGTGGTTACATCAAAGACATTTTCTTCCAAATCTATATAAATATAGAGCAGAAATTGGCTTCTTTGGATTGCCTGTAGCAATAAATATTTTTGGAATGGAAACATGTATTAAGAAAAAGTCCATGGATTTTTACATGGCTTCTCAAGTTTTTTGAAATCACCAGCAGTCAATTTAGTTGCTCTAATCTTTAAACCTAAGGGCCTAATTCTGACAAAGTCTTTTGATATGTTTTCATTCCTTTCCTATGAAATTTGCTTGGAGAGAACTGTAGAATATTGTAGAACTGTAGAAATTTATACTAGAGTAACATTCATCCTCAGATTTCTGAGACTTAGAAAATTTGCAGGCATTTATTCAGTGCACAACTGCATAACTCTGAAAAGACTTATTAGGAAAAATTTCTTGTTTCCATACAGAACACATTATGGTCACTGTGCAGATGATCTTTAAAAATACAGTTAAAAAGTTAGCATATTCAAGTTCCTCAGTACCAGAGTAGCCATAAACCTATTTGCTATTTAGCCATTTAACACAATTATTTACTCTTCAAGAGATATACAGTTACTATAGCAACAGCTACATTTACAGTCCTAGAATAAATGGAAAGTCTAATCTGTCCTGCCAGTAAAGCAAAAAGCTTTTTAAAATGTAGTTTATCTGTTGCCTTTATAATAGAAATTAGTGGCACTCAAATTATGAACCATGATCTGGTTGCAGACTGCCAGCTTTGATCTTGAAGGCAACTCTTACACCCAGCTCATGGTTTGACTGCATGTTCAGTAGCTTCGACAAGTGACAGTAATATACTCTTTTATTTTATTTTTTTTCTCTATAGACTATGATTAGATGACAGATGCAGACAGAATAAATGAGAGAATCTTTAGCTGACTCTTTTTGTCATTGAAATGATCAGTAACCTAGGGTTAGAAAGAGCTACCTTTCACATAAAATGTTAATTTAATAGAAATGAAAAAAATTAGAAGTAAAATTATTTTCTTAGAAGTGTTATAATTTTCCTTATAAAAATATATAAATTAGAAAATTTTCAAAAGAGTATTCTGCAACTCTTTGCAGGCTTCCTTACTGCTCAAGGAATTTTTGTATGCAACTTGATATGAATTGGTTTTACAGATTAAATTAGACTACAATAAATATCACTGTATTCTGTAACAAGCAATGTGCTTGCAAAATCTGCCTTACTTATGTGCAGAGCCTGGGTCCTTCAAAATAAAATTATTTGCTACAAAAAGGATACTAAGGCGATCCCTTTGGAGGATGAATTTTTATATTAAAGATGATATTAAATAATTATTATTGTTATGAATTTACCACACCTTATAGGTGTCTGCACAAGGAGTTATGTGAGGGACGAAGCTCCACTGGTCTGTGAATCAAACCAGATGAGCATGATTTGTACTCTGTGTCAACAGTGAGTCACTGAATTTGGGTCGATCAGTGCCTGGCTTGCTCTTCCTCTCCCCTTGTGCTGGCTTGATCACATCCTTTGGGACGGGCTGTAAGGGCTCTCTAGAGCTCTCATCCCCCAGCTGCAGGTGTTGGTAACATGGCATATCAAACAAACACCTCAACCAACCCCTTTTGCTTGCAGTCATTAGTCAGAATGGCTATGTTCTGGACTTGGAGTGGTGCACATTCCTGGTCTTTTAAAGAATAATAATTTAAAAATTGATATATTTTTATATCAATTTGGACATAAATTGATAGATATTCCAATGCTCTTAAAAATAAGAATATCTAAATCTCTTAGATTTAGATATTCCAAGGTTCTTAAAAATAATGTTAATCCTAAAATGTGTTACCTCCAGCATTTTTCATTCTTCTTCCATTTGAATATATATGTTCTTATGAAAAAAACCATGTAATTTCTGCAATATGCTGCCTTAGTTGATTTTCTCCTCCTAATTATTGCAAAGACTGAAGAAGAAACTCTTTTTGACAGATACATAAAGCCCTGTCTTGAAGTTTGATTTTTACTTTTTAAAGTGGTGCTTCTTAGGGCTTTTGTTTATGATGTTTTCAATAAAAGAAAATTCCTGTGTATTCCTATGCAAGGAAAGCATCTAAATTCATAATACTTGAAGAAAGCTGGAATATTTTCAGGCTTGAGAGTTCCTGGTGAGGGCTCCTGCGAAACAGTCTCTTCAGGTAACAAGACTGGAAAATAGTCCGTATTTGCAGAGGTACTGAAAGTGTCTAATCAGTAGCATGTCATGCAACTTACATCTTGATTACTGCATAGGAGGTAGATATTTGGTAGCCAGCTGGTCTGAGATTTAAAAAAAAAATAAAACAAACTATGGCAAACTATAATGTTAGGATTAAGCAAAAATCATATTAAAAAACTAAAAACGACCTATTTCTGTAATCTGTGAAGAAATAATATTGTATAATATGTGTGATTTTAGCTAAAAAAAGATGTGTGAAATGATGCAATCATTTGTTGTAGCTTACTTCACAGATACTTTAAAAATTACAGCAATTTGCTAAAAAAATGGTTATTAAGGAAGGTTGTAGAACGGCACTTCATGTTCTTCCAGAGCACAGAGCTGAACTGAATGCAAACAGCTGTAAATAAAGAAATGTGTAATTTCCAATTCAGACATCTAAATCCAAGAAGTACTGAAATACAGAATACACTCATGCAATCTTAACTGTGCCTTCATTAGCAGCAATCCAATCCAGTTGTAGCATGCGCATTTACTTTTTCACGGGCAGAACAATTAGGAAATGTTTAGCCCTATATTAGAATGAATTAATACAATCTCAAGGCCTCCTGGTAGTAATCAATGAGTTTTTACTTCTCTCTTTTGTATTCATTTGTACAAGGTTTGTGTTAAAAGTTTTAAGTTGTTAATATCATCCTCATCCCCAAATCTCGGCTTTATTTTTTTACTGCAGTTAATTTCGAACACACAAAAAGGGGATCAGTGTCTCCACTCTGTTTTTCTCTCCCCAGAAACTCAAAGACCTCCTCTCATATTATCCCTATCCTCCTGTTATTCAATCATTTGTGCTCTCCTGAGAAGCTTTTACATGCGCAATTCATACCCCCTCCCCTCTTCACTCATTCTTAAAAGTCTGTCTAATTTTTTTGCAGATTGGATTTCTTGAGAGTAGAAATGAGACCCCTTCCCTTTTCCTCTTTTAACAGGACAGGTCTGAGCTGCAAGTGTACAGATCTACTGAATGGACGCTCACATGATTTTGTGCTGCTGCTGATGCTCAGCCTTACGCTGCCATGAGCTGGGAGAAGGCAACTCCACTTTCCACTATCTTCCACCTCACGTGAGCACTGCTTGGCTATGCTCCCCAGGTACCTGGATTGTAAAGGTGAATGTGAGGAACATTTTGGAGCATTTGCTCTGCATGCATTTAACCAACCAGAGCTGGAGAATAAATCTCATGAGTTAATTGGTTTTGACACTAGTGTCAAATTTGGAACAGGTGTGGCTGTGCATGATAAGTAAAAAAAAACCTACAGCCAAAACCTGTTGATGCCAATAACAAATATGATTACATTTTTTGTTCAAATATTTTCAAAAATGTTGATACTTCTGACCTGTAGTCCACACCAGGGAAGGTGAAAGAGGACTGAGAAGATTATATGCTGGGAACATTTTACTCTGCTAATTTACATTTGAATCTATAAGTTATACAACAAAGCCAAGGAAGTGAACTTAGGCTCTAGAACTTCAGAGCACATATAGAAATATTGACCTTTGAACAGCAGAGTTCTCAACATTAAATACAGGAAAGCTGGGATTTCTCTACAGCACTTCTCACATTTGCAATTTTCTTCTTTATCTTTGAAGGGGAAATTCTTCAATCCTTGTTCTATCAAAACTGCCAGTAATAATTATTAGTAGGAATTTTGTTCAAGGAATAATTACAAAGATGGCACCCTTTGTTCTCAACAATTATTTATTTTCAGTCTGTGAAACACTTCAGTTACATCTTCTTGTAGTTTTGGATCACGTATGCCTTAAATTTCCTTATGTCATTCATCTCTCAACTTTGGCTGTCACACAAAAAATATAACTTTTACCTGCAGTTTCGTCTTCATCTCAGTTTCCTTTTTCTCAGTATTAACTCTCATTAGTCCTAAAGTGTCAATTTTAGTTTCTATTATTGCTTTGAGGAAAAATACTGTAATTATCTAGAGCACTGAATATGTATCCACTAGGTTAACATTTAGATCCAGTATTACAGATATGAATATTAAAAAAGACTTCTTCAATTCAGAAAGTTTAAATCACTTCCCAAATATTCCGATCTTATGTTTAAACTTTTTAAAAAGATTCTGGAGAAAGGATTCATGGTTTATCTTATGTTTTTTCATTGGAGATATAAAATAATCTTATCAGAGTCAAAATTTCTCAACAGAAAAAAAAAACTAGCTATTTGTCAACAGAAACATGAAGACAGCATCCAATATTATTTAGTACACAGAAATGATTAATCCTTTATGCAGGCTGAAATTGATTTGGCAATTCAAGTTATTAACAAGGAGATAAGGGTTCATCTTTGCATAGTCATGCTGACAGTTTCCTCTCCTCTTACTCTTTGCAGAAAAGTCAAAGTTCTATTTTTCCCCAATAGAAAATGGACTGGATAAATAAGCATTGTAGCTGAAAAATCCTTTTTATATTAGCATTAAAAGTATCCTTAAGAGTGAAGGATATGGTAAAAATTTTCAATTCACGACTGGGGAGGTTCTCATTTGTCAGCCAGCACCCACAGAAGCCATTCCCAGGAAGCACTAGGGAAGTGGATATGACTCACTTCCTACAGGTACTTTCAATATAGCAGACTCTTTCTGGGGGTTAAAAGAGAAGAACATAGCACAAGCATAGCCTATTCTGTGCCTTTTGGCCTGAGAGTCTGGGAATACTGCCCAGCACTGTTTAGTTTGCTAACACAGATGTAGAAATGTAATCTGGAATCTGATGGTTCTAAATACTATCAGATCTGAACTGTTAATTGCTGCCACAGGAGGTGTCTAACTCCACCCTGGGCACTGTGGTAGGCTGCATGAATACAACTCAGTGTTCGGAAAATGTCTGCCTTCTTCATAATTTACCTTATTGATTTGATAGTTGAATTAAGCATCATTGACTGTAACGTTGCAGGGGTGGAATTGCAAGGATGGCAGACCACGGAGTGAGCGGAATTAAAAGAAGTGCCTTTCCAAATGTACAACAGTATGCCTGAAGAAACTTCCAGAAAAAGGAGAGGTTGGGTGCAGTATGAGAATTCTTTTATCTTTTTAATGTTTATGATTCTCTGAAAATAATATTCAAGGAAGTAGCTCTTATGAACGACATTCTCAGATGCAGCAAATAATGATATTGATGAGAACAAATTAGTTTCATGGTGGAAGTGTTTAAAAATAAAAGTTTCTTTGAACTCAGTGAGAACCAGATTTAATGAAATTTAAATTAAAGTGAATGGAATAGATATGTAAGAGTTAATCATCTGGAATGGCAATAATATGGAATAGAGGCTCTTTTCTTCGAAAGAAACTGCTTGAATGAAATCATCTATCTTGATGTTTATTGTTCTATGACTGAGGCATGCAAATGTATATTTTGAAAGCCAAATTCTGATCCAATTAAAGTAAATATCAAGGATTTGGATTTTTTCTGTCTTTGAGATTGTCTCTTCTATAGGAAAGTGGATTGTCTGACTGTACTTCTGTGGAAGTGCATTTTGGCAGCTCAGCAAGGTCCTTTTTTGTTGTTCTAATGCAGCCGCTAATACATTGCAATGATATTTCTTTTTCTTTCTTAATATAATTTCATATTTAGCATGAAAATAGTAATCTAAAGTTAATACTGCTACTTCCTAATTTTGCTAGAGTTTTGCAGGTTGCAACAGAATATAGGTAAAATTTCATTGTTTTGTGATCACATATTCTTTATTTGACCATTGACCAGCTGGAGGTTTGCCTTAAAATCATTAACAATCTGTCCAGACCATGAAAACAAAATTCGGGTAAGTTAAGTCTTTCATTCACTTCAGTGATCTATATGCAATACTTAGTTTCGATTTACCTTTCCTTTTTCTCCTGTAATATTTGTAAACATTAATCCCTCTCCTACTGTAAGCTTATTATTAAGGACATATTCCCTTTAAAAAATTACCTTCCTCTATTTCTGAATTTAAGGTTTTCATATTTATTTTAAATTCATTGTTACTGCTGTGGTTATCTAACTAATGTTGGTAAAACAATGATTTTATCTCATCAATGAACCAAACACACATAAATTATTATTATAGCAATATGGAAAAACTCAAATTCACAGATGACTCTGTTGATGAACTCAGTTTTTGACTGACATGACAACAAGGCTAGACTACAGGTTTATCCAGAACAGTGTCCTGTCCCTGCTCAGCAAATTGTTTTCAGCTACAGGATGCAGTTGTGTTTCACCTAGTATAACTCCTTAGCAACTTCTACCAATTCTTCTGAAACAGAAATTTACCATGTGTCTTAGCATTTAATAGTTCTTGATAGGTTTTCATTTCATGCAAATAATTAATTTGATTTTGAAAGAATAGCCTATTCTGTATGACAGCTAGCAGTGAGCACAGAATTCTGCTACACATATGAAATTCTGGCAGCAGATGCCTGTACTAAAAAGAGGTGGCTGCCACCACAGATTCTCTTTACTTCTGACTCCATTTTTCAGTGGTAACTGGCTTGAGGTGGACAAGTTCACTGAGGGCAGTCATTTACAGGCTCTCTAAGGCTTCAGCAGTTCACTATTCAGTGCAGCTTCAGCAGTTCAAGAGAGAGATGTTGATAAGATCGTCCAGGACTTTATTCTTCATTGATTCCTTAACTGTCTAGGCAGTGTCAACAAGATGCACATTTCAATTTAATGTCTGTCCCAGGGTATTAGCCACAAGGCACAGACAAATCAGAAGATGCCACAGAAAGGATACACAACCCCCTTTTTTTCTGTATCTCCAACCTCATCTAGTACAGAAGACCTTAAAATTTGCTCTGCATAGCACCATTGCTACAACTTCTTGTGTTTGGAGAGGAAAGAGGTAGCACAAAAGCCAGGGGGGACTGCATTAATGTGTGCTCAGATGCAGCAGTGGAATTAGGCAGTTGCACAGGATTAAACACAGGTAGTCTCCAAAACAGCTGTGTGGAATATATCACAGCTCAAGATCTCAGTGGACTTGCTTTCGACAGCACAACAGCCTTTACGATCAGACTGGCAGCAGTCATGTATTCTGTAGACCTGACACCTAACTTCTACTCACACCAGAAGTCCCTCTCTCGAATTCCTTGCCTCATCCCATAATAAAATCATGCAAATGAAAGAAGTAATTATGATTTACCTGTTTTAACCATAAAGGTTGGTGTTGACTGTAGTGAGGAGTGAATAAAAAGATGTCCCCTGAAAACTGATGAGCCTTACAGTGTTTTTGTGCTGGGTCCAGAAAATGATGCCTGAAGCACCAGCAGATGCCCTTTGGACTCTTCTAAACTTAACAGGATCCAAATCAATCTATTTGTTTTAAGACATCCCTGACAGAAGATCTCTTCAAAATTACTTTATTCCCTTTTGGGTCTGGCTCCATGGGGTTCCGTGTGCCCCCATGGAGCTCAGGCAGGGTCAGTAATATGTCAGTAGCAAAGAGTTGAGAAGGGCATTGCTATCATCCCGGCAGAGCATGGGATTGTTCATCTGTGCTCTTCAGAATCTCCAAGCAAATACCACGCAACAAAGAGGATGTTGGGTTTTCCCGGGCTCGGGAGGAGGTGGGATCAGGGGAACCGGGACCAATAGGGAAGCTCTGGGGGAGTGGGGAAAGGCAGAGGCCAACAGCCAAGCTGGGAAGCCAAACGGGGAGATTGACAATAACAGGATGGGGCAGACACTCTGATTATCCCAATGCCACTCAGGTAACTGACTGCCACACTTCAATATTTCCATAATAGGAGCATACCTGCCATTCCACATGCCAGGTGCAATTCTTATTCTTCATTGTTAAGATGACCGAGTTAATCTCCTTGAACTATGTGCAACATTCTCTCATCAAGGGGAAGTCATGAGTTTAACAGATTATTTGCTGCTGCTGGATTACCCTGCTTCTGAAGAGACAGAGGGACGCCTTTTTAAAACCACCACTGACACCATCTAAGATTTTCTGGAAGACTAAGACTGATGTAACAGGACAGAGCAAAATGAAACAGAATGACAGAAAAGGATTACAGAAGAGGATTCAGTAATGAGGAACATCAAAAGAAAATAAGGTAGGAAAAAAGAATGGAGTTATTTATGTAAAAGGTAGAAGAGAGGTTGGATTGAAGAGGGACAGCTACATCTTGGAGATCTGATATCTTGTAGTTGATGTTAATATCAGAACCATGTATTGGTACAATGGAGAGCAAGAAACAGCTTGAGATATCACAGGGGCTCTTAATTAAAGACCCTTTTATTGGCTCATGTGTTGGAAGACTTCATAGAATCAAACAGAATCACAGCACCATTTAGGTTGGAGGGCACCTCTTGAGATTGTCTAATCACACCCCCTTGCTCAAGTAATGTCAGGTAGAACAGATTGCCCAGGATCATGTCAGTCAGGTTTTGAATATCTCCACAGATGGAGAGCCTACAGCCTCTCTATCAGCCTGTTCCAGCATTGTGATCACAATCACAATAAAATAATTTTCTTTATTGAATTTCATGGGATTCATTTTGTGCCAATTGCTTCCTGTTGTATTACTGGGCATCACTGAGAAGAGTCTGGCTCCCCCTTCTCCATTCCCTTCAATCAGATATTTATACATATTGTAACAAATCCCTTCTTCATGATAAACAGTCCAAGCTCATTCAGTGTCTCCTCATAAAAATGATGCTTCAGTCCTTTGATGACATTTGCAGCCCTTTGTTGGATTCACTCCATCTTTTGCTTGCTCTGGAGAGTCCAGAACTGGACACAGTACTCAGATGTCTTACTAATGGTGAGTAGGGATGAAGGATCATCTCTTGACCTGCTGGCAGCACTTCCTAATTCAGCCCAAAATACCACTAGCTTTCTTTGCAATGAAGACACATTCTTGGCTCATGTTCAGCTTGCTGACCATCAACAACCCATGGTCCTTCTCTGCAGAGCTGCCTTCCAGCCAGTTATAGCAGTATACTAGTGCCTGGGGTCATTCCTCCCGAGATGTAAGTGCTTACATTTCCCTTTGCTGCATTCCATGAGACTCCTTTCATCCCAATTACTCACTCTATCTAGATCCCCTGGAATGGCATCTGGTCCGCTGCTCACTCCTCCCAGTTTTGTATCACTGAAAATTTCCTGACCTGCATCCTTCCTCATCATCCAAGTCAATAATGAGGAGTTTAAACAGCAGAGACAGTATCAGTCCCTGGGGTATCTGCTACTGACTTGCCTCCAAATTTTGTATCAGTGAAACCTATTTGAAGCAGATTTTGAGTGGAGCTTTAGTTTCCTCCAAAAGTTGTCTGTGATCCAAATTAAAATCAGTAGCTGAGAAACAGCATGGCATGTGTTTCAACAGTGTACTATTGTTCCAAACAAATAAAAGTTTTTCTTCTGTCTTCACGTGATTAAGCATAAGGGTATTGAATGTAATTTCATTTTTGTCTTATTCTTCATTGTTTGATTAATATCTATATTTATATTGTGATCAGAGTACTTCATTTAAACTAGAAGTGGCTGTTTCTCCTTCTTTCTTTACACTGTGATGTAACTTTCTAAATTATATAAAAATATTAATTGCTCAGGTTCCTTTCAGGATTTATAATGGCAAGTCTGAAATAGTCCTGGAAAATGTCATACATAAACAAAAAGATCTATTGAAGAATAAAATAACCAAGACGGTACAATTCCAAAACAGTGAAATCCTATTTTAATAGATTTAAGGGAACCACAAAAGTCATGTTGCCATGACCACCTAGATAAATTATTTTCTCTCCAGCCTAGCAGTAGTGACAGTTCCTGCACTGTAATTCTTAGAAGTTTCTCCTGCTTCCACCATTTCTTAGGTTCCTTAACCTCAACCTTCCCTTGCATAACTCCTTAATTTTTCAGCATACTTCAGAAGTTATCCACAAGAGAAAATTTATGCTGTGAGATTTTCAGGGCAAGAGTGTAAGGACAGAGTGAATACCTCATGAGTTCTGGTCTGCATGAGCATCAGCCAGATGCACAATGATGTGTGACCCCCTCTGCCCCATCCCTGCTCACACTGGGGGTACCCCTGCACAGGGCAGTATAAGCAGCGAAAAATCTTAAAAGAAGCTGAAAACCAATTATGTGGGGGAACATGAGATAATCAGATTCCCATAGGAAATACAGTTGAGGTGAGAATACTTGGTTGTTAATTTTCATATTTAATTCCCATGTAATTTTTGTGTGAAATTTTGTCAGAACTGATGTTTTACAAGAGTGACTCCTGTACTGCAGAAAAATTTGGTGCCTTTACAACTTGTTTTGGAAGACACAGGGCAACAGGGTCCAGTGTTCATGCTGCAGGCATTATTGCTGTGACTGCTAAACGTTATGTGCTTACTTTTGTAGTAGGGATGGGATTGAGGCCTCCAACTCATTTCACAATAGACTATTTAATACTCGTCAGCTGAAGTAAATTCCAGTCAGTAGCAACCCGAAATGCAATTGAACTTAATGACCTGGAGGTGAAAGACCTGTATCTCATTACCTCTTCCCTAAACCTTCCAGTCCTGGAGTGTTTTCTTCAGTCTTTTGAAAAGAAACATCTATTGTACAGATATAACTGCTGCTGAGTATCTTAGTCATTTAACTTTAGATTGTTGAGTTTCAGTATTGTTTATTCCTTTGTCTCAATCTGAATCATTTTCTATGAATCAGATAAAGCACTATCATTATGATATCATTTATGAAGGCTACATAATTGTAGCTTTTCTCACTAAATCTTTGAAATAGTGCATTTCTTTCCTCACTAAATACTAATTTATTTTCAGATGTGGCTATTACATTATTCTTTTTATTTCTCAAGGAAATCCTTTTTAAGTAGACATCCTCTGTATTTTTTTTTTTATGAGTATCTGAATTGTTCATTAGCTTTAACTGTAAAGTGAATTTTCTGAGAGACACTTTACAAAAGTATTTTTGGCATTCAGGCAATTTTTCAAATAAGTTTCTGGTTTTAAAAATTTGAGGAAGATATGTATTTATTTTATACGTGACCTGCACAAAACCCAGAGTTTGCTATAGAAGTTATATTTTTAATGCATTTATCTAACCTGTCAGTCTCCATCACTTAGAAATATTTTAGGCACCGTTAAACTAAAGCATCAAAGACATGGGAAGCTTGTTTCCCTCCAAGTAATAAGTTTACGTCTTGAAAAGTGAAAGACAATAATACAAATCCTTACTACTTCTGAACAAAAATATTTTGTCTCACCCATTCAAGATATGAGGTGTTTGAGGTGAATTCTTGCAACAGTGAATGAAAGACATTATTTAGTGACTAAACATCCTAATTAGAAAAAATATTTAGGGTAAATGTTTGTGTTTATCCCTCATCAGAAAAAAAAAAAAAAAAAGAAAAATCTGTGGTTTTGTATGTTCTTAACTTCCACAAGATTCATAAACTTCTAAACAAGAAACATATTCTTTAAAAGACTCTTAGCAGTGGGAGGTCACATAGAACAAGATGCCTGGCAGCTGGAGAGCCCTCCTACCAATGAACACTGGCACTAGTGGCTCCTTTGAACCTGGAACAATTCTAATGCAAGTGTGATATTTCAGCAGAATTTCCTTTTTTCTTTTTAAAAGTAAAGGAAAAAAGCAACCAGCCCAGCTGCATTTCAGAAAAAGATAGACATACCCATTTGCATATATGGTCAAGTGAAATTATCTTAAAATCTCTGTATATGCATTTTCTAGATAATCAGGCAAATAAATGTCCCCCTTAGAAGTGGAACAAAGAGGAAAGAAATAAGTATTTCTAACTTGTATTTCCTTTGCTTAATGTGTGGATTTTTACTATGTTAACATCATCATCAACATTATCATCATGTCTCTCAAAAGGATTTCATTGACTGGAAACCTCATATCTGTATAAAATCCTGTAGGTATAATTTTTAATAGAATTAGAATGATCATGTATAAAGGATGCAAATGAAAATTTCTTTCTTTCCTAAAAATTTTTAATGGCTATGAATATGAATATAGTGGTTCCCCAGGACCTTCTTGCCTATATACCTTCATCCAGGAGATCATTTAATGTACAATAAAAGGTAAAAAGTAGTGTTTTCATTTTTCTCCAAAATGAAGTCAGGTAAAAGCATATATTGATAAACTATCTGCAGATAGTTGAATTATGCAAAATAATTGTATTACTACTAAGCCACAGGAGTGTAATACAGAATTCTTCACAAAATATTTGTAATGCTGGACAACAGTCCTACTAAAGTATCTGTACTTTTGTTTGCAATTCTAGCAGAGATATCAAGAATTTAATGTGCCTTTACCTTAAACTGCCCTCTCATCTATGAAAGTGGGCCCTTGTGAACAGAGCTGAGATTTTTAACATAGGGAAGCTTGTACAGCCACCATCTGTACTGTAGCTACTTTTCTGATTGGTAGAAAACTTTAGTTTCAATCAAAACTGTTAATCTGGGCTGTTCCTCAGGCATTGTACTACCTTGTTTTTTTTCTTAGGCTATTTATATTAGCCTTTAGGTTTATAAAAGTGTTCAACCATTCTTTAAGTTGCAATAAAAATAGCAGGCACCACAAGACAGAAAACAGAAAAGGAAAATAAATCCCGCCCAAAAGAATTTCTTGTAAGTCAATCAATGCAATAAACATTATAGGAATTTTAGTCCAAGGGAGTTTAATTTACCATATATTTTAAACATTGAGGTTTGTTAGGGAGTATGATGCAAAATGTCTGTTGCAGACAGCTCAATTTCTACAGGGTTTAGTTCTTTGTAGGTGAATTTGTCTCTCCCCGTACAGACTGTCCTTATCTGATGGTCCCATTTCTTCATATTCCCTTGCCCTTTTTTTCCCAAGGAATACAGACAAGCCTTTCAAATTTTTACTTGTTTTTTAAAAATTTTTGGAGGATCTGCTTTGTTTTTATTTATACCAGACAACTTCTAAGTCTCATGTTGAAGTCAGTAGCATCCAGCTCAAGAAGTACTTAGCTGGACTTGCTGGAGCTCAGAAAAATAGTCATGATTTTTCTGAAGCCTCACTCTAGATGGTACAAAAATGTATGGAAATCTTGGATAAATCCTCTGCTTGTGATGAAAAGGTGCTTCTTTTGTCAGGATTGATTTGTCAAAGGGTGGGGTTTTGGGTTGGGTTTTTTTTAAGACTATATTACCTGAATTGAGGAGATAATTCAATATTGTTCAAAATATGTTTAATACAAAATAACTTGGACATATGAGCATTTGCAGATAAGTGAGTGAAGACTGGCAATGCTGAGGTTGTAGGCAATAACAGGGATCTGATAAAAAGGGATGGAGTTTAAGGGAAGATTTGAGCGTGTAGGTAAAAAAAAAAGAAAAGTAGTAAGATGAGAGGAAGAGAAAGAAGGAGAAGGGAAAGAGTTGAGAATTTTGTGGGTGATAATTCTTTCTAGCTCTAAATCCCTTTTCATGAGCATTTTCCTAGGGGAGCAGGGCAGGAATGGTATGGAAATAGGACAGAGTGATGTGTTGTCACTTTGGACATTCCTGGTCTCACCCCCTCTTTCTCTTCTCCCAGGCAAATTGAAGCTCTTTTTCCAAACAAGTATGAACATACTATTTTCCTCATATGCAGTGTATTAAGAAATTTTCTGGTCTAGATGTTTTGAATGTCCTCTTTTACTCACGGTTTACTCATTTATCCTAACACGTTAGGATACCAGGAGCTGCTGAGCAGTGTTTGTTCAAATCTTTGTGACATTCCCAGCACAGAAGTCATCACTGTTCCTCTGTGTAGTCAAAACATAGAACAAGTGTAGAAACTGATATGCAGTTAAAGGACAGAAAAATATAAGTTTTACAGGTTGTCCATCACTGTGATTAGGCAGATAAACAGCAACATCTAATGAAAGAACAGTAATAACTCTACTCTTCCAGAGTTTTGGTTTTATATGTGTTCTTTCTGTGTTACTTGTTGAAGAGAAATAACTCTTTAAGTTTTCTTTATTTGAAAATATCAAAATTTCATATGAAATATCCACTATTTATTGAATTTTTCGTGAACTTTGAGGTGATTGAACATAGAAAATTCACAAGATATGTAGAAAGTCATCTGATTCAAAGGCTCCTGAGATGGCACTCTCCTCTTCCTTCAAGCACCTCTTAAGATTGCCAATTCCATTCCACTTGTTTTTGAATTCTCATACATGTACACACTTTTAGAATGTAACTAAAACTATTTAAAGTGTTCAACTTTATAAGTGATTTCTCATCATGTAGATAGCCTGGTGTCCAAGGTGCAAATTCATGTCATCTGAGAAAAACGTCTTATTTCTGTGATTTAGTAGATTTTTTGTTAATAATCTTTTTATACATTTTATGTTTTCCAAGTGAACAACTTTTGCAGAGTGATAAGTATACAAAAAAAAAAAAAGTCTTTTCATTTTACAATGCCAGTTTGTATATTCATTGCAGTATTTTAGTGTGTCCTGTGCTGCTTTTCTCATATTTGTATATCATGTCCAGCTGAAGGAGGTAGTTAAATGTAACCATGTATATAAAGGGAAAAACAACAAACAAGGAGAGGAGGTGGAGGAGGAAGGTAAAAAGAGAGTGAGAAGTAGTAGAGGCACTGTCAAGTTAGAGAAGAATAAGGGGTAGCAGCTGCTCCAGGTACCAGGAATGAGGTTCCCCTGTAGCCCAAAAAAGACTACACCAGAGCAGATATCCCTACTGCAGCCCATGAAGCAGTTAGATACTTCCTGAAGGAACTGAAGGCTGTGGAGAGCCCATTCTGGAGCAGATTTATCCTGAAGAACTGAAGCCCCTGGGGAAAACCTGCAATGGAGCAGGGAAAAAGCATACTGAGGAAGGAGGGATAGAGGGAACTGTTATGGATTGCTCCTAGACTCCATTTCTCATCTTCCTGAGCTGCTCAGAGGGTAAGAATAGATGAAACCAGAGTGAAGCAATTGAGTTGAACCCGGAAGACTGGGGGAGCAAAGAAGTTGCTTTAATGTTTGTTTCTCACTATTCATATACATTTTAATTAGATATAATTTAATTTTCCCCCAACCAAGTCTGTTTTGTCCATGATTTTTATTGATAAGTCATCTTCCTTTCACCCTGATCTATGAGCTTTCTTGTTCTATTTTTTCCCCTGTCCTGCTGAGGGGTAGAAGTGAGCAAGTGCCTCTTGGAAGTTTGGCTTTTAGTTTAATCCACCAAAATTATGAAAGTTACTTCTAAATCTGTCTATTGCCAGGGATGAATAGGACATCCTTTAGTTCTTCTGGCCATTTGTCGTTTCTCAGTGTTGTTGGTAGGAGCTGGAGATACTGTACACTTCTGCATAATAAGTTAAGGGAACCTCAAAAGTGTTGACCTTATGTACAAAGTGCTCATATAAATTGTTTAATCAAAAGTAGTTTCTCAGCACTCACAGAGTATTCCCAGATTGAACTATTCCCATTTACCTATAAGCCATGTTTTCAAGTTCTTCTTCTTGATGAAATCCTCTCAGTGATGTACAGCTTCCAAAACAGAAGCTAATTTCCAAACTGCTTCTCCAGAGACAATATATTTATTTAGCTCACTACTTTCCATTGCCTTCCATAAGATGACATTGCCCCACTTAGTTGTTTTCTCAGTTGTGTTTAACAGTCGAATAGTTAAAGCTTCTGTGCTGTTCTGGTACTATGATATGCAATTCATGCTTATTTTCCTCTGATAGTAGAGAAAAATAAAAATATTACTGTAAAAGTTAAAATACCTTGCAAACATGAAAAAGAAATTATTTGGATGCCTTCAGGCTGGTTTTGCTATATAAGGAAAAATATCTCAAAACTACTTTTTCATTAAATTGTTCACAGAATGTCCATAGCATTCAAAGGACAACTTTAAAACCTTTGACCTTACTCTTTATTGTTATGATATACTGTATAATTAATTTATTGGCATTATTCGATTGGATTTTAGGATACTATTATGCTGCTTTGTTGGCTGTTTCATTGCCTCAAGTAGCATAAACCACAATGCTTGCAGTGGATTTTTGCAGTTTAATTAGTATGCTGCTGTGCTGTTTTTAGTTGCATGCTGCTATGGTACCTTTAATTGAAATCTTTCTCTTATGACTGTGATAATTATATCACCCTGATGCCTTTAATCTGGCACCATTATATGGCATGTGGCTGTGCTGCATTAACTTCTTGATATTAATCATTTGGATTAGCACCAAGGGATAATCCAGAAGTAAGAAACACACTGGCTCCCCAGCTGGAGTATTTTCTGTAAGGCCATGAATACATGCCTATGGCACACTCAAAGATATCAGGATAAGCACCTTTTATGCTACAACTATGTTTTTATAAACCTTGGAATAATGTATCTACTTAGTCTTTTCCTAAACTTTCTGTGTCACATGAAAGAAATTTTTTATTAATTTGAAGAAACTTCAGTTTTTCTCCTGAAAAAAAAAATGTTTCCACCTCATGGGCTAGTAGATGAATGAAAATTTCTCTTTAGCAACCCTTTTGGATGTACCACAAAATACCAAATACTTTGTACAAAAGTTGACAGATTATTTTCATGTTTTATTCCTATTTATTTTAATGCATTATCTCAATGCTATAGAGGGCATTTCAAAAACAAAAGAAAAAGCACAGACAAAACAAATCAAAAATCATACTTTTTATGGACCCATTTGCTGGAGACAGAAATTAATGACATTTGATACAGTAAAAATATATGCACTATAATACAATATACAGTTGAGGAGGACCATCTTCTGATATTTGATGCTTCTTTTTATAACTCTATCTTCCTTGATCTATTTAGTGCTAAGTGTTGCAAAAGGTAACATCTGTGGGAGCTCATGTAATGGATGAAATTGTGTTGGTTTGGAAACAAAACAGTGGAAGGTCACAAGTTAAGTTTGAAATTTATTGAAAAGGTAGAAACAAGCAAAATAATATTAAAAAAAAAAAAAAGGTACAGATAAAGCTAGATACAACCTGATACCCTATTAGGGTGGCAGAAGCAGTCCAACTGAAGTGATCCAGATGAAGAGATGATCCGATGGAAGGTCCGGTGTCCAACTGAAAATCTGTGGTGGCTCTTGTCCTCCAGCTACCCAGTAGACAGGGCTACCCCCTAGGCAGTTCTAGGGCTAGTTATATCCAGGTGGGAATGCCTGGCTTCCCCCTCCTGGGTGGAGCATCTCACAATAGGGTGAGATAAGTCCATGAGTCATTGGGTGGCTTCTTGATGGCCCATCATCTGTTATCAGGGGTGGGTCGTTTAACAGGTGATAACAGCTAACAGCTAATGGTCCACAGCTGGTGGTAATAGAATACATCTATTTTTAACCTAGGACAGAAATCCAGTCAGTTAAAGTGTATCCTGATAAATCTGAAGGTGATGTTGCTCTATTAGAGGATGCAACAGAAAGAAACAGCAGAGTTGATATATTTTTACATCAAAGAATGGCTGGAGTTGGAAGGGACGTTAAAGACCACCTAGCTCCAACTCTCCTGCCATGGACAGGGAACCCACCACTAGACCGGGCTGCTCAAAGCCCTGTCCAGCCTGGCCTTGAATACCCCCAGGAATGGGACATCCAGAACTTCTCTGGTCAGCCTGTTCCTGTGCCTCACCACCCTCACAGTAAAGAATTTCTTTCTAACATCTAGCCTAAACCTGCCCTCCTTCAGCTTAGGGCCATCCCCCTTTGTCCTATGCCCTTGAAAAATGTCCCTCTCCAGTTTTCTTGCAAAATCTCTTTAGGTACTGGAAGGCTCACATAAAGTCTCCCTGGAGCCTTTTCTTCTCCATGCTGAACAGCCCCTACTCTCTCAACCTGCCTTCTAAGGAGAGGTGCTCCAGCTGTCTCATCATCTTCATGGTCCTGCTCTGGACTCACTCGGACAGGTCCATGTCCTTCTTCTGTTGGGGCCCCCATCACTTGGCACTCCAGGTGAGCCCTCACAGTGGCAGAATAGAGGGGAAGAATCACCTCCCCTGACCTGCTGTCACATTAGTTTTGATGTAGCCCAGGATGTTTCTGCTGGCAGGCTTTCTGAGCTGCCAGCATGCGTTGCCAAGTCATGTTGGTCTCCTCATCTGTGAACACCTCCAAGTCCTTCTCCCCAGGGATAGTCTTGATCTGTTTTCTGCCCAAACTATTTGTCCTTGGGATTACCCAGACTCAGGTGCAGCATCTTGTCCTTGTTGAACTTTATGAAGTTCACACAGGACCACCTCTCAAGCCTGTCAAGGTCTCTTTCTGGATGGCATCCCTTTCCTCCAGCGTGTTGGCCACACAACTTGGTGACATCAGCAGACTTGCTGAGGGTGCACTCAGTCCTAATAAACACATTAAAAAGTGCCAGTTCCTATACTGACCTCTGTGGAACACCAAGTGCCACTGCTTTCCACTTGGACACTGAGTTGTTGACTGCAATACTTTGAGTGTGACCATCCAGACAACTTTTTGTACACTGAATGGTCCATCTGTCAAATCCCTGTCTCCCCAATTTAGAGACAAGGATGTTTTGCAAAAGGGATATCTGATCCTTTTTTGCTACAATTGCAAAACTACAGCATCTTGATTCTCCAGCTTAAGTTGAATGGTCACACAATTACAGATCAGGAATTCTTTTTTCTGACAAACACTGTTTCAGATATGTAGTTCCATATCATAGTATATATGTCTTACCTACAGGATGGATTGCTTATACTCATAGTGGATATTTAAATTGGGATATTATGTCATGATCTGCTAAGTGGCATTGCTTTTTTATAACACCTATTTTCATTCTTATTAGTTGCACTAGTTTTCTATTGGTTTCTATAAAGATGTTGGTGCATTCAAAGTGCCTGAACTAATGTTCCAAACCTCTTTCATATCTGTTCACTATTAAATAAATTCAGAACTTGTATGGCATAACACAGCCTTGGAACAATTTTTCAGTTATCTGGACAGAAATTTCCAGCAGCACAAATTGATCCACATCTTGCACTGCAATCCCAACTCTGAGCAGGGACTTGAGAAGCAGAACTTTTCTCTGGACGTAGCTGTGATTTTAAGATACATTTGCCTGTTTCCACAAGCCCAGAGGAGCACAGGGGTACATGGCTGGGCAGGGTAATCCCAATAGCTGGGTCAAAGAGACAAAATCTCTGCCTGACCTCCCCGAGGGCTGTCGCAGGGGACTCTCAGCACTATACATCTGTGGAACGCACAGCACCAGCTTTCAGACAGAAGGCTCTATGAGCCACCTCACAGATCAAGGGGTTTACTACCTGGGGGCATTGTACCTATTATGGGATGCATGATCGGAAGAGCATTTGGGATTTTGGGGGGCCATTTTTTTAGGTTGCTAAAAGAAATATCCAAGGCTAGGGAAAGAGAGTGATTAAGGTTTGGGGAAGAAAAAACAGGAAAATAGGGTGTGAAATGAATAATTAAAGCCAGTCCTCTATTATCAATTACCTGGTCAATACACTTGCCTCTCTGTGGCCTCATCACTGCAGTCTGTCCTGTCTTCTCATTTAACTCCATTTCTCTCTTCGTGGGTGAAGGGCTGACTGTTCTCTGTGTGAGTGTGTGGGGTAAGTGCCAGCACTTGGAGACATGGGTCAGGGGGTCCATGTATTTAAGGTTCCAGAGATTGGAGCAGGTGAGTCTCCATTTATCAGTGTGTGATTGCTAGTGAAACCAGAACTGATGAGCAGGATAATTGCCCTGGGAGCTATGCCTATCTCTGAAAGTGAGGCATCTGGAAGAGTTAGCTCAGTATTTAGAGATGTCTTTTGAAATTACTATTAGTAGGAAGGCTGATATAAGAGAAAAATATGTCTTAGAATATGGCTTCATTATGCCAGCTAAAGACAGTCAGTGTAAAAAATGTTTACATTTTTCTAAAAACTCTGGTTTAGGTTAACACATTCTCTCAGCAGTGCTGTTCATTCTCACATATTTTCCAAACAAGCTTTCAGTTAAGATTTTTTGACTTGGTTTTATTGTTAAAAGAAGTTAAGAAGTGGCAAAATTGAATTTAGACAAATATGACCCTGAGTCTTACATATCAAGTCAACATATGTGAGGATGTGACCAGTTTATGCTTAGCTGTCTCTTTCCTTATTTCCATCTGCTCTATTCAGCACTTTTCTCTAAATTCAGCAGCAACAATATAGTTAATTTTACTTGTTTTAGAGTTAATGATGTAGCTTAGATGTAGGTCTGTATTTTTATAGGTTTTCTTACTTTTTTTCTTAATTATTTTTTAATTGCTTTCATGTGCTTTGAATAGGTACCTGGTATTAAGACAGTCTGGCTCTTTTAGTGCTAATGTATATCTGGTCTATGTTTCTGGTAGTACAAACATTTTATCCTTACAATAGGATCTACTTACAGGGAACTCAGATATTCAGTGAAAAATCCATTACTGTACATCTGAGTTTAAGAAAAACTAAAATCACTTCATTTATTTTAAAGAGAAAAGGGAGAAGGCCCATTTCTACCACCTCAGAATAATTCTCACTGACACATCCTTTTTTCCACATGGAGGTGTTCACCCTGTCCTTTGGTTTTAATGACATCAGGTGAGGGTGAAAAGACCTTCAACTGAAAACATACTGTCAGCATTTGCTAAAATGTGTAATTTAGCCAAACTACATAAAACGATCAAAGGTATTTTGATATACTTGAGAAGAAGTAAGGACATATACATGCACAATAAATTACCTCTATTTTGATGGAAAATATACATTGGTATTCATGTGCTTGTAGGGGTGAACTTATGGCTATATGAAAAAGTAAATTCATATAAACACAATTTTGTAACATGGGTTTATTTATAAGCATTTTTTATTTCCCTGTTTGCATGTGTGTGTGTATATCTGTACACACATGTATACATAACATGCTCTGTATTTCATCTAAAGATGATGGTAAGACAACATTTTGTACACTTGCCTAAGTGCTAGAAAGAGGAAAAGATTTACATTTGCACTCCCAGCTGCTGGCAGAAAAGACTTTCTACATCGCATATTTCAATCTGCTGTATGCATGTGCCTGCATACACATCTCAAATACACCATATCACTATCACAACACCACTGCTTTTAGAAATTATGATTCCTTTTTCAGAACATATTCCTGACTGAAAAACTCAATTTTTTCATGTATTGCTATCAGATGCACTCCAGGAAACTGGGGAATAACTACAAAAGCCTACAACCTAAATGTTACTTATGCAGATTTCTTTAAGATATTGACCAGCTAGGAAAAAAAATTACAGATGTGATCAGGGATAAATTTTGTTGAGCGTTGAATTTTTTAAAGATAAAAATACATGGTTAAAAATTTGAGCATACTAATAGTTTGTATCTTTGCTTGAGATTTACAAAATTTGGAATTGGCTACAGAAAATAAGTCATCAGTAGTTCTGTTTATCTCAATTACAATTAATCTAAATTTACAGCAGGTAAATTTCTACTCTGAGATCCTATTTAGATTGAAAAGACTGTTCAATCTCTTTCAGAACAATTGCAGTAGAAATCCAATTGTTCTCTCAACTGCCTGTTGTAAAATTCCAGCTACCTAAGCTAAACAAATGCAGCTGAGAGCTGTTAGATGTGTTTACCCAGAGCTTTTCAGAGATCAAAGGGGGGAAGAAAAGCACATCTGTATATTGAATTAAACTTTTTACTTTACTTGAAAATAAATTTTTTTAAAAAGCATTATTCCTTCCTCATGAAGTTTTCCCCAGAGACCCTCACTTTTGAACTGTGCATGTACAATTTAAGGCACTTAGCCTTAGGAGGGGCCACCTCCTGCTGTAGATGAAGAGCTCGACACTAGGACTTATGTTAAATAGAGGCATGTACCTCCTCTTCCTTCGGGTCCTGCTTTTTGTCCTGTAACAGGCATTGGAATCATT
The DNA here is from genome assembly GCA_013399225.1 of Rhipidura dahli. Lineage (NCBI taxonomy): Eukaryota > Metazoa > Chordata > Aves > Passeriformes > Rhipiduridae > Rhipidura > Rhipidura dahli. Next base: position 22,446 of record VXAC01008201.1, on the reverse strand, counting down.
GGTCTCCATTCAGATGCACTTTTCTTAAAATGTTACCACCTGTAGGCTACTGTTACATTATTTCTTTGAAAATCCTGAAAACATGAGGGTAGTTTTGTTCAATTTAGCTTTACTGGGGGTATGTGGTTTTACAGACAAGAAAGTAAGTGCTGGTTTTTTCCCCCTTGAGATGCTATTATGGCCATGGGCATAGTGATGTCTGATTTTAAAAAGTGAACTTCACAAGAACACAAAAAACCCCTTCCAGAATAACATGTTTTACGCTTAGTGTGCCATGAGGAAAATGGTGACCTTAAGGTGGTATTCTGTTTGTGCCTACTTTTCCATCTGAGCTCTACAGGAGAAGGTAACGTGTCACTATGCCCTGATTTGGGAACAGCTTATCCCTCCTTACTGTTTAGGGCATAGACAGAAAGGGTTCAGGTTCCTTAATGACACAGTCTTCTAGAGTCAAAGCAGTTGAATACAGACAGAAAATTGCAATGTCTCTTGGTTTTAGGATATATTGTAATAAAGTATTTGATGCCTGAGCAATGCATGTATGCTTGGTGCTTGTTAGCACCCTATCAAAGCAAGGGCTCTGAAAAATGTATGCTATCTGTGAGCTTGTGATGTATTGATTTGAAAAATTAAGCCAAACATTAAATAATTTACTGTAACTATGTTCTGGTAAGTTATTTCCAAGTATAAAATACATTACCTCAACTGATTCTTGTTATGTGTTTGGGTTAGCAAAAGAAAAACTGGGAAGATGAGTGCAAAATCAAGTCCTCATTGATCTTACTGAAAAACAAAGGTAAGTACTAATTTATTTTTTAAGGTGAAAAAAATTTTTTTTGTATTTGTGTCATATTCTATATTAGTTTAGTAGTATAACTTCTGTTTTCCTGTGAAAATAGCATTTATTTGTTAAGTACATTTAATTCTTGATTGGAGGTGGAATCTTTGCTCACTTTTTGTCTGTTTAGGTGTATCAGTGAAAATCATCAAACCAGAAGAAGTACCACAAATATAAACAAAAATTAATTTCAGAATTCAGGAAATTTTGCACATCTTAATCTGGTTCCGCTCTCTTATGCTATGTGACCAACTTTTGACAATGCCTTTTATATGCACATTCTGTAGAACCCCATTTATGACTTTATAATTTAGCCTTTCTAATATCTAAATTGCAATAAAATTCCAATACAGAGCCTTTTTTTTTTTTTTTTTTTTTTTCTCCAATGTGAAGAAACAGTGTAATTCATTATACCTAATTTTGGTGAAGTAAATTTCCTTTTAGGATAAACCCAAAAAGCTCTTGCTGAATGAAACTTTGAAACTTAACTGGACTAATCCAATGACCAAGCAGTCTATCATGAATAATGGGTGGGATATATGTTTTCAAACCTATGCCAGAGCTTATTCCTCCTTGAAGCCTCTCTGGGTCTCAAACCATGCTGTCCTCCATGAACACAATGGGACCCATGACCCTTATTCATCCTTAGCCTCTACTGGCACTCACCAGCAATCTTGGCGTTCTGATTGACAATGAAGAGAGGCATTGCTTCCCTCTTCCTTCTCAGTCTTATGTGCACGTTTCTAAGATGCAATGTTTCTGGCAGAATACCCAGTTTAAGGATCAGAAGGGATTTTCTACTCTGTTGCAATCACAGTGGTGTCCAGGATTAGGGAGTATTTTGCCTTTTCAGAAGAACTTCACTGTTTAAAAAAGTTTTATCAAACAATAGTAACTTATGTGGGGAAATGTTCTTTTGCCAGTGCTCTAAAGGGACAAGGCAATAAATTTAAAGCCATTAGGTCAAACAAGTCCTTCAAGTTTAGACATAACACTGAACTAGCTATGTGATTTTTAAGTTAAAGCAGATTTCCTGTGAAACAGCTAGAAATATCAGAAGAGGAGTTTAGGCATGTCTATACTCATCCATGCCCTTTAAGACCCTGAGTAAGGCTGGAGAATCTACTAGTTTGGTAAATTAAAGTATTCCTCATTCCTTAAAGTTTTCCTGCTGGAATCTTGTGGAAAAAAAATATTTTTCTGTCTTAGTGCTACCGAGTTTCAGTATAATGGTACAGTAAGGAAGAATATATTATTTTCTTGTAAAGTCTGTGGAGGAAGTACAAAATTGAAGAAGCAGTGAATAAGAACATGTTAGAACATGAACCATTTTGTGTGCTTAGGAAAAAACACAACCTTCAGAAGCCCTGTCATGGTCCCTCATAAGCTGTGGATTGAGAGCAGTAGAAAATGGGTTGAAATGAACAAACCTCATCTTAGGCGGTTCCCTATATTTTTTCTTTACATTTTCCGTTGTACCTGATAAAATAGATGAGCTCTGAGAAGTAGTCATCCCCTACTTCAATTAAAATGAGTAAATCTGGCAAGTGATGCTTTGAAACCTGTCCCTTTTCATGTACATCTTTCACTTGAGTATCTTATGGTAAAGTTCTAAATCTTATTTGCTTTCAGCAATTAACTTTCCTTTAAATCTTCCTTCCATTTACCTTGACGTTTTATTTACCAAATCTCTCCATCTCTCTGTCTCTCTCTGTCTCTTTCTCTCTCTCATATTACTCTTGCTGTTGCTCTGGTTGGTTTTTGTTTATGTTATAAATATATTGCCTGATAAATTTCCGTTTGATCATTTCAGGAATGGAGCGGTCTTTAGTGTTTGATTCTAAGGACACTGTGCCTTTGAATCTAGTATATTTTAAAATTCAGTTAAGTTATTGGAAAACAGTCAGACAGGAGATTTCCCCTTGAGTTATTCTGCAAGCTATTGTGGTTTTCATATAATTTCTTTTATATGTTCATATTTTTGGGGGAGTGAGAGTAAAGTTCAGTCTCTTATTCCCCTGGCAAACATTCATAAAACAAAAGAAACACCACCTGATTGCTTGTGTGAAAGAAATTATGAAAAACCTTATGCCAAATGTTGTTAGTAGCAAAAAGTGAAAAGATAGAAAGAATAAAAATGCCCACAATATCTCCATTCAGTAATCTTCTTTAGGTGTAATAAGTATCTGTTATTTTTTACAGTGATGGATATTGGGTTTCTTCTGATAAAATGTGAATTATAAATTGAGTCTGTCTTTAAGAAAAAAAAAAAAAAAACAAAACAAACCTCTTCCTGAAAACAACTTGGCTATTTATAAATTATGGTTTTTGTATATCTGAAGGGAATTTTGATCCAGAAGTAATTGCTAAAAGTATTTGACCATATCACATAATATATGAGTGACATATTACCTTTTTTGCAATAATTAAGAGATTGGCAAAAACCCCACATTTTCTGTGCTAATTCCTGACATTGTATACTTAATTCTTTCATAAAATGTATATTAATTTCCATATTTCTCTCATTCTATCTTGCATGTAAATGCTTTCACCATACAAATTTATTATGTTCAAAGACACCAAGAATGCATAAGCAAACTCTCCTTTTTAAAGAATTCTTTGATTTTAAGGGCTGGTGACTCACAGGGCCTTGATCACCTAAGTTGAACACTTCTTTAATATCTGATTCTACAAGGTTGAATATTACCTTCATTATTTCCTTGTCTAGATAACCAGGGACCAGGTCCACCACAGCCACCAAACCGTGCTGGCAGGTCAGGTTCAGCCAGTTACATATCATTATGTTTTTCTTTTAGTGTGTCACTAATTCCCAAAGTAGAATCCTTCAGTCTTGTTGCCAGACATACGACTGTACATGTGTCTGCCATGAAGTGTATGATATTGGATTGAAATCAGTTAAACGAGTAATATGTGCTAAAACTGATGTGTCCTCATCTTAACTTACTACTTCACTAATTCTAATATGACCCAAAAGTTTTGCCAGCAAAAATTTAATGTTTTGCCAGTTAATCAATAAAAATATGAAATAGATGTTGGTAAAAAAGCACTTTCTCTCAGAACATGGTTTCCTGAGAAATTTGATTCTGGATGCTTATAAAGAATTATTATTTTACCAATTTAAATTGGAAAATTAATTTTTGAATGAAGACCTGAGCTGAAAACAAACAAATGAGACCTTAATAGCTAGCTACAAAATAGAAATTCCTGCATGATATATTTTTCAATTGTTCTTCAAGTCACTTTTTTCTCCTTTAATAAGCCGTAAGTCTCAACTGTCCATAAGTTAAGATTAGTCTCCCATATATTCCATTTTTAAAAAGAGGGGTTCCTAAGTCACAAAGATGACAGTGAGTATCTGCTTAAAAAAATGAAATTTGGCCTGGGGATCAGTCTTACTATGTCTCTTAGTGCTGAATTGAAATTGGTGTTGATGTGTGAACCAGGCTAAGGGTTTACATGAATTCATGGTGAATTTTGTAATTGATGTCATAACTGTCTGCTTTATATTCTTTGTGGTTCTCTGCACGTGTCTGTAGCTCACAGGAGTTCCAAAATGAGTGACAGTCCGTAGGGAGTAAAGCCAAGCCTGAAGATGTCTTTATTTTCTTCTTTTTTATTTTTTTTTTTTTTGACTATGTGAAGATGAATATGGAAGAAATCAAGATTTGAAAGATATATATATATATATATATATGGAATGATGTAATCCTTTCTGCCTCACTGTAAATATATAAGGAGATTAAAAAAATGTATGTATAAAAGATATATTGAATTAAAATTTCACTGTTGGCTTACCAAACAACAAAATATTTTGAATTTTCTATGTTTGTCAAGTATTCTTAACAAATATTTTAATGCTGACACTGCCTCCTACCCCTAGTGTTAAGTGAAATGTACAACAAAAAGAGAAGCACTTGGAGTCTGGAAATGACAAAGTTGAGGTTACATATGCAGCATGAACTTGGCTTCCTTGTGTGTACATGTTTTGATAAGGTCCTTTATTATTCGATCACATAAGTATTTGACTTTTGTTCTGCATTTAATTTGAGGTCAAAATCAAACTGTACAAATTCAGATCAATTTGAGTTAGGTCTTCACTAGGCAACAATAAGGCGAGTTTTGATGAACCTGAGTGACCTAGAATCCTCTGGAAAAGTGAGACACATCTTGTGAAAGATGTCATGGGTTAAAACTGAGCAGTCTGGGCTTCTGCTTTGCTTGAAATGTTACTACACCTCTCGGTGCCTCTCTCTGTTCTATCATTGTAAATATTTATTCAAGTATTTCCAGATCTCACAAGAGTGTTCTGAGAATAAATTCATTACTCCTTATGAAGCACACTGATATTACAGTGATGACATAGATAGAAGCCTATGAAGAAAAATAAAAGCTTATTTGCTTCAGGGCTTAGAGGATATGTCGTAAATATAATGTGGAACCACATGTTGAGCATAAGGATAAAAAGAAATATCCAGGTGTTGCTTAACACTTTGTCCCCTGTATTATCCAAAGGCTCAGGGGAGGGAAGGGGTGGGATAAGAAGCCTCTTTTTTTCCTACAAGAGTTTTGACAGCAAACTAGTGACACGCACAAAGCACAGGAGAGAGGTAACATTGGGGATTTTATTAACACCTCTTCTGTTGTAGTTGTCCTGAAACTTATTCAAAATGGAATTAAAATTCTTCTTTACCCATATTCCCTTTGAATGGACCTCTTTAGAATACAAGGGATTTTGTGGTGTATAGAGAGATCAATTTATAGAGCCTTATGCCAGCAATAATTGCTCTGTTCTCATATATATATATATAAAATAAACATAAATATCTCAGAAGATAATTTTGAATTTATTATGAACATTCCTCATTAGACAGTAAATATTTTCAAACATCACAAATCCTCACAAAGGCTTTAAGGCTTTGTGATACTTTATGCTATTTTCTCCCTTTTTGATAGTAGCTGAAATAAAGAAAATGGCTTACAGATTTAGCTGTGTATATAGTTTGAAAGTAACAACTGAAAAATGATGTTCATAATCTGAATTGCAATGAAACCAATTATCTGTACCATGGTGTTTCACTTGGGAATACTCTGAAAGGTTTAGTATTTCTTAAAAGAAATTAAAAACAGCTGTAAAAATACCATAAAACAAAAATAGCAGCTGCAAAAGAGATTAACATTCCTAAATTTCATTTCAACCTGAGATGTTATTTTTCCAACAGAAACATACATATATACTGATTTTTAAAATCTAGTCTTTATGAAACTATATCCTTTTAAGAAAAGGATATGTTTTTTGTTGGGTTTTTTTTTTCATTGCACCACTTCTTGATATTACCTATGAATTTCATGAACATTCTTCCCCTCTGCCTAGGAATTTTCTATTACATTTTCTTCTGTAATTGTCAAAGAAAAGCTACATTTGTTGAATCTTGAAGAATGATTTAAATATAACCTATTAAGAATTAAAGATCTGCCTAATAAACAATTTATAGCAATCCTTGCACTTTTGTTACTTACAGCTGTCAAACAGCTTTCAAACTGAGCCCAAATCACCCTGCGCCTGTTTTAAAATTTTATATAGCGCCTGTTTTCCAATTAAGCAGCCAGTCATAGATGAAACCTTTCCTAATCTTTTTCATATATATAATAAAACCAAATGTAATTTATAAAACAGAACTGGAGGTGCTGACAGTATAAAACAGTTTATTTTGCAGTCTTGGTCAAAACATATGGCAGCAACTTTTCTAGACTTCTGCCAGATGGCGGGCCTTAATCGATTTTGTCTGTTGTGTCGTATGTTAATTCTCTGTGAAAAGTGTTTCTTCAAACTCAATTAAAAAAATAATGACTTTCATTTCTTACTGAGCAACTAATGCTAAAACTGTCATTTAGATACGTCTGTTTAAGTTTGAAAAGTTTTTGAAAGCCCCAAGATATTTACACAACAGGCAAAATTGGTTCTAATGGCTTTGAAAGCTGCGATTGTCATTCGTCAGCTTCTGATTCATTTCATGTAAATCTGAATAAATTTACCTTTATGATAATATTCCTTATCTTGTGTTTCTGTTTTACTTGTGGTCTTTTAAGCTAATCATAGTGTTTCATTCTGCAAATTAGGGTAATTTTGAGCACCAAAAGACCCCAGAGTAAAATCTCAAATCATCAACACTAAACTCATTACTCCAAACTATAAACACATTAAACTAGAAAAAGAGAATAATGTCTATCTCTACATCTTAATAAAGATACTATTTGATGCAAGAGCTGTTATAAACTTTAACTACTGGTCTATCCAACATATTTTGGTGTGCTTTCTGCATCTCCCATGTTAAAATATTATATTTTATGTGACCATACTACATTTAATAAATGTTCACAAAGACCAGACTCCAAAGTTATTTTAACAGGCAATTTTTGCTACGGTAGAGTATGAAATTCCTCTCTACCCAATAAACAATGAGGTATTAATTTTTGATAAAGGTGCTTCTGGATGGGAAAACATAGTGGACACAAAATCTTTAAATTATACTAAAATTCTAGCATTTATTGTTTTTATGTACTTTGATGAATTTGTTAGTAGTATGGATGCCTTAATAAATACATTTTTAAAAAATTCTGTGAGTTAATGGAAAATATAGTAAATGTTTATGCATTTTGCTGTCTTTTTACTGCCATTGTTCTTTTGTTATACATATTATTTGTTACACAGGCTTAGATTTTGAACTAAAATAAGATGTGTGCATAACAGAAATCAAATGAAAGGAACTAGTCCCCAGAGAAATATGCAATCCTTTTGTAGAACCTAGCTTTAATGTAGACCAGTACTTAACATATTCACAACTTATATCATATGAAATGGGTGTATGTTGAAACAAAATATCAACCAGATCTATTCTCCTTACCATGTTTATTTTATGACTACTTTCTTTTGAAATAGAGCAGGGTTATGGTAATATGTATGTAGACTAAATAGGTTGTGTTTTCTCCAGCAATAATCCCACACAAGTACAAGGCAGTAACACTATGTTTTTCCAATACAATCCAGCAAGGGCAAATGACAGCCTTAGCTGATGGCTGATATCTTTTATAGTACAGCTGTGACATATTTTATGCATCACAAAGAATGATCAAACAATTCTCTGGAACCTTTCTGTCAAGGAATGTGGCCTCATGTCTCTTGTATGCCTTTACTTTAGCCTATAATACACCTAAACACTAAATTAGATATTTGTTACCAATTGGTAATTATTTTGTAATCAGGATGCATTTAGGGACAGAATAAAATCTTTATTTTGTGTTATATTTACAATTTTTTGGGTTTTAGTATATGATAATGATTGATTGGAATATATTTAAGATAAATAGTGCACATTCTTAGTAATGAAAATACTACCAAGGCAATTAAATAATTTTAAATGGACCATATGCTTATATTCTGTAAAATAAAATGGAGTACAGCTTCCTAAAAGTTGGATGTCTAGGGATTTTGGAATGTAGTACTTAACAATATTTTAAAGATTCTTACTTATAAATTCATGTTGATATATTTGACTCAAAACCTCTTAGCAATTTAACTATCCTGAGTTCTTCACTATGTTAAGTATTTTCAAAGCAAGGTTCAAACATAGATTTAACATCCAATGCAACTTATATTCTAGAGTGAGGACAGTGCTCTTTGCTGGTCACTGAGTTGGCTCCCTACATACAGACTTCTAGTGTCATTTGAGAGATCTCAGGTTTCCAGCAGGGTGGCTACTAAAAGGGACAGTTGCCTTGCCTCTGAGGAAGGGAAGTAGGAAGCTGGGGGCATGCAATAAGCCATCTTAACAATGATGGTTATTTAGCTACTAATTCAAAACCTGGCTGGAAGGCAAGCTGTAACACCACATGGCTTTTTTGACAAGGGAAAGAAGTCTGTTGTTCATATTAACTATGTTTTAAAGTAAACTTCTCTTGTGCAATTTGGGTTTAGTCATATTTGGAAGGGGGCAGAAAACAATATTTATAGCCACTAAACATCAGTTATGAAGGGAATATATCACTATTACAGTAATAGAGGAATTTGATCCTTGCAGAACTCAGGAGGAGACCTCTCACTGTTTCACCAAGGAAGGTTTGTAGGTTTGCTTTTCCATGTTGAGATTTTTGGTTCTAGGACTCAAATGCTTTTGACTTTGCATCTCATTGATATGCTTTGAGCACCACAAGAGATCTGCTAGGAAGACCTTTGCTGTTGAAAGAATAGAAAGCAATAGGAATTGACTCGGCTCAGGAGTAGTCTATTATAAACCTAGATATTACTTTGGAATGCACTATAATAAACAATAGCACAAAAAGAGTAAATAGAAAATATGACCAAATTGTGGTCTTATGGGCATCATTCTTCTAACAGGGAGAAAGTAGATAAGATTTATTCATAGATTCATATCTATGCAGGATAATCAAGAAGGGTTTTTTTTATCAGTTAATGCCTTACACACTCTTCAGCAGGTGACAAGTGATAGACTTTTAGATTTTTGTCTCTTATATACTTCAGTATCTATATACCTTTTTCTGCTGCTCCAAAAGGTGGGGACTGAGCGTCCTTTTTAACAATACCTTTTATACCTCACACAGGTAAGTAGCTGCCAGCCAAGTATCTGCAAATTTCTATTTCTTTCTTCACTTTGGAGTGATTTTTTTGGTTCATCTTCACATATCTTATTTTGACCAACAATCTGTAGACAAAACTCTCTCTTATTTTCTCAACAGTAACACTGAGAAAACATAGTTTTTAAGTGGCATGAATCATGAGCTTCATTTTTCTTTGAAACACCTAAAGAAAAGAGCAGGTGCTTTCATTAGTGAGGTTTAGAAAATGGAGGCAGTATTAAAAGGGAAAAAATAAAAAGTGGACCAAAAAAGGATAAAAAGAGGATGAAAGAAATTGTATTTTCTGATTTTTCCTTTTCATATTCTTCTTTTAAAATATTGCTTGGTGTGAATGTTTTTCCTATTGCAGTAATGAAGTGCACTATTTGCCAAAGTGACAAAAAATTCTGTTTATGGATAGAGGAAAAAACCAAACTAAGAACTTTCTCAGGAAATTTCCTGAGTAGAAACTTACAATTAAATTCTAAGATCCTTTCTTCTGTGTCTCATAATCTCACATGTAAGAGCAGAAGAATTGGGAACTATCTTGTCCTACTTAATAGAACCATTCAAGTCCAATAAGAAGAAAGCAGACAATATCCCAAAAAAGAAAAATGCTCTTCCTGTATCATTATCAGGGTTGGATTCAAACCACTGAGATGTCAATAGTAAGATTTTTATTGACTTCTAAGAATTTCATTTCTTTGTGGAAAAGAAGAGCAGACAGTGCTTACAACACTTGAGGTACTTTCAGAATTCAGTGAAGGCAGTCTAATCTTAGAAGCACACTGTACAGCACAGCAGCTTTGGCAAGAAGACTTTAGGTAATGGATGGACTAAAGTCAAGTATTTAAAGAAATACAAAAAATTCAAATTTTACCAAAACCATAAATTATTTTCAATTTAGACTTTTCTGTAACAAGCTTTGATTAGCTTCTTTTTTTTTATATAGGTCCTGGTTTGGATTTTACAGAATTAGCAATTTAGTAGCCATTCTCACAATCAGCAAGGATAAATTCTTAAAAGAGAAGGTATGGCGAATTTCAGAGTAGAGACCTGTTTTCATTTATTTCCAAACTGTTGGTCTACATCTGCCAAACCTAATATAGATTGCACGGTGCATGAGAAAGAAAAAAGCCATTCTCAGGTTATTTGTAAGGACTGAACTAAAACTCCTCTCCTCTCCTCTCCTCTCCTCTCCTCTCCCTTCCCTTCAATCATATTTACTTAAGTTTTTCAAGTGCCAATAGCCCTGAAAGAATTTCTAGTGCATCACAGTTCTGGCTTGCCATATATTTATTTATGACCTTTATCAACAACAGATGAGAAACTGTACATAAATTGCATGGTGATCATGTGGCATGGGTAATTATCCACTAGATATTGGGAAGGGAATATCAGACAACTTCTCATCTAAAACAGAATTAGAAAACAGGTTTATAGTGATATACCAAGACAAAGTTGTAAATGTACTTTGGTTAAAATATATACCTGCAGTACTATCTTAATTAATGGAGAATCCTAGGGTTCAGTTAATTTAACAATCAAATACAGAGAGGGTTTTTTACACAGAAAATATGTACTAATATTTCTATATTTCATTAATATAGGATCCATATTTCAGCTGGAAAATCTCTCACAGAAGCTGAGCAATCAGCCTCTCTGGGTATGGTATAGTAATATACTAGCTTATGTGTATGAGGTCTTATTATAGAGATGTCAGTTTTAGTTTGAAACATAAACATATTTTTATTTATACATTAGTGCTTATAGTGATCAATGGCCATCTGTGCAGTATATTAGAATTTGGTTTTGATCAGTAGAAAGCAATTATTCATAAAACTCAAAACAGAAGGCAAAGTTGTGAAAGAAAGGAGAAGAATTATGTCTTTCTTACAGGGAAGGTAATTTTAATATAGACGAGATTGGCCCAAGTCCTGCAGTTTGGATTGATAGATTATCTAGCAGAACTATCATTTCAATAATCTCAATGACAGTGTAGCAGTGGATACTTGGTACAATATTATAAATTAAATTTACTGCAAATGTCATTGAAGAGAATATGGAAAGAGATCTGTCATTTGTATTTGTAGAAGCTAAGATAGGAAAAAATTTAAGATTCTTTGACAAAACAACAAAAAATATCTACATGATATACTTATGCTGCCAGTTATTTAAAAGATTTCCTTCATCACTACTTTGCTCATTAGGATATCTGAATTGCCCTAGTATTTATTTGATCAGAGAGGGATGACGTTCTTTTAAACAGAGATATATTCTTCATTAAATTTCTGGATTTAAGAATATCCAATGTCCATGTTTCAAAACCACTTTTTTTTAATAAAGTATGAGCTGCCTCTGTTTAATTACAGTCTATTCATACAACTGAAAAGCTGAACTGCGAATTGGAAAATTCATATTAACCGCCATATAGAGTTGTATGTTGTCCTGACAGGGATGTTTGCAACATAGATACCAGGTTGGTGGTATAAAAGTTCTGGAACACAGGGGACCAAGGAACAATAATAAAAGTATTGTTTCTGATTACGGGTTTTGTAGCCTCAGTTTATCCCTTTCTTTGCTGTCACAAGGACATAAATAATGTTATCTAAAAGCTTTAAGCAAAACTACAGAAGACTTGAATTTGCAGGCACCTGAAAATTGTTTGCAACACACTAGAGCTAAATTCTCTTCAAAGTTAGAATTTATAAGTTGAGATGAAATTTCTTACCTAGGGGAATTTATAGTGAATTACCTGTGAAAACAGGAATCTGCCATTAATATAAAATGCAATTATTGCAAAGAAGCTCAGTTGTTGTGTTTTGTACTGTTGCTATTTGTTTGGTTTGGGGTCTTTTTTTTAATGCATGCTGAAATCAAACAAATGGACATAAAAATAAGCTATATTACAATTTAATCCTCATTATGTCGTATCTTTATCTGCAAAAAAATGTATATACATATTTTTAGATTAAGCAGCAAGGGGGAAAATATAAGAGATCCAATTAATATTAATTATGCTAGTTTTAACTTATAATTGAAAAGAAAAATGGAGTTGTATTTGCCAATGTCCAATACAAAATGTATTCCTACAGAGAGGATATCAGGTGGGTCCCTGGAGACCCCAGTTCTATTTTAAACCTGCTGCTGCCTTACTTTGAGACTCTTGGCAAATCACGTTATATCATATTGTGTAATTTTCTCCACCTAAATAATGACAACTTATAAAGTACTTTATGGAAACATACTTCCATGGAGTGTAGATGAATACTGTTGAATTGATAGTCATTATTTGTAATATAAATAATTTATAAAATTATGAAACAATACTCAACATCTAGGTTACTGTGAGATTGTTTGTACTGATCTGCTTAATTTCTATATTTTTTGTACCTTCATAATAAACACTTGCCCTCCCCTGACTCTAAGGCAAATAAAATAAGAACAAAAGTGCACATAACTGTATTTTTCCATATTTCTATCTTTTCATTCTCATTTTCTTACTGCTTCTTTCCCAATGTTGCCAGCAGGTCAAGCGAGGCAATCCTTTCCCTCTACTCAGTACTGGTGACACCATACCTGTAGTGCTAAGTCTAGATATGGGCTCCTTAAACCTAAAGGGACATGGATATACCAAAGAGAGCCCAACAAAAGACCACAAAAATGATTCAGGCACCAGAACATCTCTCAGAGGTAAGTCTGAGAGAGTTGAGGCTCTTCAGTCTGGAAAAGAGGGTACTCAGGAGAGATCTTATCTAATGTACATAAATACCTAAAGGTGTGATGGGGGACAAGGGCAAAGATGACAGAACAAGGACCAGAGCCCGTGGTCAAACACTGAGACAGGAAGCTTCGTTTGAAGGCCAGAAAACAGTTTTTCCGTGAGGGTGACCAGGCACTGGCACACTCAGGTGTGTCACACTGTTTGCTCAGGGAGATTGTGGTGTCTGTTCTTGATGATATTCAAAAGCCATTTGGATGTGTTCTTTGGTAGTGTGTTCCAGGTGGCCTTTCTTGAGCAGACATTTGGGACAAGATGACTCCTAGAGGTCCCTTCCAGTATCAACCATTCTATGATTCTGGGATTTCATGTTTCAGTAATTTGCCATTCAAACACTTCAAAATTTACATTTTTCATGAGGTATTCCCTTATACCAAGAGCACATTTGCCCCAATTATTTCATATCCTAAAAATTTGATTAAATTTCTATAACAATGACACTTACTAAAGAGATTATATTTTGTGCTGTCTTTAATTCATCAAGGAAAGCTGGATCAAAAGAATTTCTGTTAATTCCAGACTATGCCTGCACTGCAAAGCAAACTGAGTGTATTTATTGCATGTATAGTAATTAAGCTGCTGTGGAAAATACCATACCAATGATTTTAAATAATCCAAAGGGAATGTATAATATTAAATTAATCTGCTGCTCCTGTAACATACGAAATAGTTAAGAAAAGAACAATGGATTCAGGAAGGTGCTACTGTCACTGTGAGAAAATCAGATATTTTGACTGGTTTTAGCTATCTATCTATCTGTCTGTCTATCTATCTCTTTATCTATCTTTCCATGTTCTGTTGAATTCCATGTTTCCCTTTTTCTCTTACAGTTATCCCTTCTTGGTGGACAGGGAGTTGATAAGACTTTTCTTGTCACCAATGGGTGCATAGTCTAGTTCCATTTGTTTAGAAAATTGAAACTAGTGTGTCAGAAGGGGAGAGAAAATCTGTCATGACCATAAGGATGTATAGGATTATAATTCAAGACAGCTTTCAATGTCTGCTGTCTTTGAGCCAAAGCTCATATCTACCACTGAGAAAATATAGATTATTACTTCTACACATGACATTCTTCTCCTTCACATTTCTTTGGAACTATTCCTTAATTCAAATACTTTGGTAAATATATTTGTCAATAATTTTAATTTCCAAAACAGTATTTGTACAATTACAGTAATAATCTGACTTTCTATCCTTTGGTAGACTCTACCATCAAGGAAAACACAAAAAAAGTAAAAATTTCTGAATGCCACTAGGATGAACACATTCTTCGAAACACGCCTCATTTAAAGAATATGGAGTGCATGTGACTGAACAATTGTCATACCCTTGCCTGCCTACATAACCCAAGCAACATTCAAACACAGAGCAAAAACCTATACCACTTTAGCCTGTACAAAGTAGAGTTCAAGAAACTATAACATATAAGAAGTTTTTTAAGAAACTCTTATTTATATGACTGTTTGCAATTGTTGACATTTTTTTCTTAGTTATTAGAGTAAAAATATGCTATGTTGATTATAGCAAGAATTTGCTTTTTATAAGTTGTTGAGGTTTTTTTTTTAACACATTTCAGTATGGTGCATCAAAGCATGAAATGACCATGATTTATGGCAGAGAGCAATTTCCAGCTGAGACAAAGTTATTGGAACTCCTACTGCCTCAGCTGGAAGGAGGGAATTTTCTTGGAGAACATTGTGGAGTAAATAAGTACAGACTCTTAGTGGCCTTCTTTTAGTTACAACCACAGTAATATGCACTACGTATGTGCATACTAAATCTAATCACCAGTAGAGATGTGGCTGATGAGTTACATTTCCTGTGATATTCAACCTCCATATGGCAGGTATGATATTTATCACGCCATATGCTTGATACCACAGACAAGAGTACATTCTGTAAACATGATTATGACACCTTCCCATTGATTCAAGACCTGGCATTCAAACAGAAACTGTTTCAAGCTTCTGCCAAGATGGAATAGCTGAGAGGAAGTCAGTAAAGTATTACCAGAAGTTTCCCCAGCAGAAATGTTTTTGTCCCCGGAGACCTCAGTATCAAAATAAAGAACTCATCATGGTTAAAATACCTCACATGATCTCACAATGGTGAATATTATCATTTTTACTTGAAGACTTGATTGTCAGATTAATTTTTCTCTATTACACTTGCTATCCTCAGTAGACATCCATAAACCATAACAAAAGTGTTGATATCCAACCCATCCAGAGGCACTTATGTGCAGGCATACAGAACTGAATCAAAATTTCCATGGGGATTCAGTGGCCTAACCCCAAACTCCTGGTGCCATTAGAAAGAACAGAAGTCTCCAAGTCATCTGCATGTAGCTGTCACATGACACACAATACCTGCAGAAGGCTATGCCTTTCTTCAACAAATTTTTATCTTGCCTGCTCAGGAAAGAAAATTCTGTCCTTACTGTTTTATACAGCTGAGATTATGAAAGTTCTTGGATGTCACGAATGTATGAAAATAACTCTGAAATACTGCCTTATGTTCTCTGCCCTAACTGCAAGACAATCTGATTTTCTATATTTTTTTTCCAAAATGCTAGTACTGACATATAATTTAACATATAACTTATTATCTAAATACTGACATAGTGTTGGTTTTGTAATTATTCAGATCATACCTAAATATCAGCAAAAAAATACTATTCTGTGTAGATAATCTACATATGAAACATTTCTCCCATACTGAAAAGATCTTTTAAGTGCTGAAAGAAACATTAATTCTCCCATAAAGTTTGGAAAACACTAGTCTATTTTTTTCATTTACGAAAAAACTAAGATCTGTCTGCAGAGATAATTATGAAGGTGCAAGAATACAATCAAGAAAAATAATTTATTGTAAGGAAAACTTTAAAATGTAAATCAGATTATTTTCAGTAGGAATAAGCATAAGAACAAGAATTCACACATAAAAATTAGTTATTGTTAAATTCATGAAAGACTATGCCTATTATAAAGGACAATTATTATAAAAGAAATGAAGTTTTAAAAAATACATAATTTTGAGAAAAAAGAGTTTTTCAAACAAAAAAAAAAATAAAATCACTCCTGGCTTTAAAAATATGACATGTACAAGATAACATTTTCTTTCATTATTTATCCATCTGTCCTCTCAAAGATGTAATATGAAAGCCTTGAATAGGGACTTCCAAGGAACATTTCTCTATTTTTCATTCCTTAAATATCCAGAGAAGAACAATGAAATTCTTGCTACCAAAAAACCTAACCCCTCCCCCCTTGTAAATGTTTGAATTATGCCTAAAGGATCTTGGTGCAGTTATGCATACATACAAAGTCCTCTAAGTGTCAGCATTCTTTGCATATAAATTGTCCTTCAATTTTATATTAAGTAAAAATTTGGCAATAGAAATGTTTTAGTTGTTAATTTGTGATATTTTTTATTCTTTGTATCCTAGGTGTTTATCACAGGAAATAGCTTTGGAAGCAAGCAGCCATTTTTCATTGAAGAAACTATTTACCTTGACAAGGATTACAATAAGGCTTTCTTTCTTGTTTCGAGGATGATATGGTTGGGGATTTTTGTTGTTGAAAAGAAAAACCAAACCAAACCAAGGCAAAACATGGTAGGCTAGACAGAAACATGACTTTATAAACTAATTAACCCAGATTTCTGAAGAGGTTTTTCTGAGTATTGTCGTTAGGTGTATTAACAGGGAATATGCACACAGATAGAAAGGACTTGGAACTTGCCACACGTGGTCTCAGTCCCAGCTCGTACTGTAAATAGGCTTTAATTGTTAGAGAATAGAGTACCCAGTAGTGTCATGCAGGAAAGGTACTTCAGAAACAGCTATGGAAAAATGGGTTTGAATTTCAATGTTACCTTTGGTAAATTAGGATGTTGTTATTTACATTCAGCCTTCTCAAAACCAGCCATAGAATCAGGTAGTTTCACTCAGTAGGCACTGCACAAGAGGGTCTTCACAGTCCACTTTGAGATTTCTATATTTTGCTCATCAGAGAGAGCATCAAGATAAGCAACAAGATACAAAATTCTTAGCTGGTGAAAGTGAGCTGATTTAAAGGCTTCCTGTAAATAATAAGAAGCTGAAGAATTATATTTAATCTGAAAAAGGATTAAAAATTAGTCAAGAAAGGTAAGAGAAAAGGGAACTAAAGGAATTAGGTATTCAGGAAGATGGAAAAAAGAGAGCATGAAATAAGGTGTAAAATATGGCAGAAGAGAGGCTAAACTGGGAAAAAAAGGCATTCTATAGAGTTTTTAATGGAAAAGAATCATAGAATGTTAATATAAAACCCCAGAGTTGTTTGGAAAGCCTTGAGAAACTATAAATCAAAGTAAGAATGGAAGACAGAAAACAGGAAGAGGTCTAAAGGTACGTCTGGACTTGTTTCATGTTCATGTTGAAATTTCACACTGTTTTTCTCCAGTCAGATTTAATACATAGGATTTGACTTTACATTTTTTAAAAAGACATGAAAAGTACAGGAATTTTAATTTTTTATAAGCTCTGATAGCAATCAGTGTGTATATAAGCAAGTGTAAAAAAACCAACAAAAATCCAAAATGACAGCAACAACAAAAACCAACAACAACAAGACTAATTATGAGAATGGCAGTAATGAAGGGAATGCCCCAACATTTCAGTATATCTTTTAAGACCATTTCATTGGTTCCAATGGTAATACAATGGTTTTAGTGCAGTGGCCAAATTTCTTATTATGTGCTGCATTAACTAGGCATATGGAGTAAGTTAAGAATGAAGTGGTAAATTTGCTTTTGTTAGTTTAATCCAGACCTTTAACTTCACTGTTTTGCATTTAATAAAATACATTATCAAAAAGAAGCGTGACATCTCCTTATGAAAAATGTTTTATCTACATAAAAGCAAATTAAAGAGCAGGTGGTGGATTTAGAAGAACCTACGTCAACTACCATTCCATACCATGGAAAGAAATATTCTCATTGTTGGTTAGAGACTATCACAAAGAGTCAAATGCAAAGCTAAGTGAATCATTCCTCCTTGAATTCATAATTACTTATCCAGCAAAGGATTTCATTACAGTGCTTCTGGGGTGGGATGAAGCCCTCTGATAGGGAAAAAATGAACACATTTTAAATCTGATTATATGTGAATATTTGAAAATTATATGTACCTTCAAAAATGTATTCTTATTAGAAAATCTGTGCAACAGCTTCAATATTTCATCCTCTTGATGAAGGTAAGAAGGTAAACTCATTACTGCTAAACAAAATCTCCTGGCACAATGTTTCATGTACACCATACAAATACACCTGAAATTCTGCAAGGGTACCCCACAATAGCTATCTATCAAGCTGCACTGACTCCAGGAAAATTGTAATAAATTTGTTCTCCAAACCAGCTATCTGAATTATAATCAGCATAGAACTTCTAAGGGTTTGCCGTTTGAACGGTACTGGAGTCTGACAACACATTATAAAATAAAGCTTTACTGGAACAGTAGAAAAGACAAGCAAAAACATGCCCCTAAGGCAATTTTCATGATCCCTGACAGCAAACACAGGATCATAACTGATATCTTGCCTATGGTGGAGTGCCAGGGACACTTGGAGTCCAGGTCATCTGGCCACAACAGCCAACCATGCAAATATCTTTTGAATCTGAGTAAGAGTTGCACCACCCCTTGGTTGCACCAGCCCTTGGTTCCACCAGTGGGAGTGAGATTTGAGAGAATTGTACATGTCATGAATAACGTGGGTCACAACCTACCTACAGTGTCCACACTGGTCAGGGGCACGGTGTCTTCAGGCTGCCCTATGTGGCCAATAGTAGTCAAGAGACGGGCTGTCAGAATCTTAAAAAGCAGTGTATATTTGGGAATTATAGTATATAGATCAGTTGGTATTCAAGATGAGCTGCAAGTTAACAATTTCTTACTCCAGGACACTAAAATGCAGAATAACAATTAAAGCCAGACAACTCTTTTTAATGTATACTTCTGAAGTATCCATATGTCCTAAACCCCAGATTTTTAAAGTATCTCATAACCTATAGGTACAAAAAGCATACCTAATTGGATTTTCAAAAACACCCAGGTGTCTAGCTGTCATTGATTTAATTGAGGGTGAAGGACAGGAATTAAGTGCTGAGACAGTGATGATAGAATTCCTTTCAGACTGTCTTATATAATTGTCATATCCTGGAGAACAGGGAACTAGCTAATACTTGAAAGAATGAATGTTTTAGTTAATTTTATTATGTTACTTAACGTAACGTTGCTTAGCTACCACAGTGGTATCTCACAAAAGCCTGCTTCAGGGAGCTTCACCATTTTTTCCTTTTCAACAAACATCCAGAGCAGCACAAACCTCATTTTATTATGTCATTTCAGTTATATGTTTCTCTACCTTCCAAATTTCATTTTACATTTTCTGTGAGTGGTAGTTACAGTGCTAATACAGACTAATATTTTACCTCTGTGTCACTGACTCATATTTAGAAAGGTATCCTCACCTTGTGTCTCTGTGAAGCACATGAATCAAGAGAGAAAAAGCATTGTATTTTACAGATGGAGTTGTCCACCCCCATTAGCAATGTACAGGAGTGTGTTTGAACTACAGACCCTATGGCACAGCAAAACCCATGTCTCATTTCAAGTCAAGCCAAGGAGACCATAACACAAGGGAGCAGCTGGGAGTGCTCCTTAGAGCATGAAGGAGCACGACATTAGCAAAAGCAGGATGAAAAAATTATCAAGACATTTTGGAAAGAAGTCTGTAAACTTCTGTATTTTTGTTTGAAAATTACAAGGAAATGGCTTTCGTGAATGATGAGGTTCCCTCCATAAGTGGCTTTCCTTACCAATTTTCCTCTACTGTGAAGGCAGAGACATCCTTTCAGAAGAGGTAGCCAAGGAAGGTGTGTGACTCAGCAACATTCTTCACTGCTCATTCATTTTTTCCTACTCAGAATCTGAGTGCAGGTCAGTCACTTTGCAATGAAGATAAGGCAAAGCATTTGAAAATTAAAAATAGGACTAACTTGAAGGATTTTTCTTTGTGATTTTAAGGAAAGTATGAACATCCATTTGGACATTAATTTGTGCATTTTAAGCAGGTAATGTATCTACCCTTGTCTATTATGCAATTTCTAGCCAAAATGCATGTGAACACCCCCCACCCACCAAAAAACCCCAACCTCAGAGAAAATTCCTGCCACCTGTACGTCTAGTATTCAGCAATTCTTTGGATTACTGAAATGTATCTAACTATAGGAAAAGGAAGTAACTTGAATATGTACAGAACCATTCTAATCCATCAGAATGTCCATTCCAGTTCCCCCTTACAATGCTTTTTACTTTCTAGAACTCTGACTGCTGGGTTGGCACTCTTAAAGCTCAGGTATTTTTCTCATTTTAAAACCACATTATTAGGAATAACAAGGAATAATGAATAACTGGACAAATATTCTTTTGTTGTTGTTGTTGTTACTTGAGTTCAGAGGGGATTTTACTAACCTTATGAATGGTGCCAGAATGCTGTGCCACAGCAAACTTTCCTCTATAAGGTCAATTAGAAGTTTCTTCAGCTCTCAAAAATCGTTTAAGTTGCTAAGGGATGCTACTCTGAAATTTGCTTAGAACTTACATCCCATTGCCTCAGCAGCTTCCCTCTCAACAATCATAGTGAATTGCAAGAGAGCAACTCCATCCTTTGCAGCACCAAATGACAGCTTTGCCAGATGGTATTTGATCATCCACCTCAAAGCCATAAACTTTAAATGATTTTCAGAAGTCATAAGTCCTAGAATACTGAGTTCTTGAGCTTTTATTTTCTCCTGTCCCCTTTCATCCTGACAAAAGGAGCTGTAAATGACAAATTCTCACTCTTCCTGGAGGTCCCCACTCTGTCAGGCCTTCTCTATTCACATTCTCTTATTCAGGCTTTTTCTGGGGATTTCTTTCTTATGGAAGAGGCCTGTAAAGACCCAATCCTCCAAAATCCCATAAACTATAATTTTTACAAGTGATAATTGGTTCACCTATTTTAGTTGTCACCTTAGGAAATTTCTTTGCAAGATTCCTATCTCTTTTCTTCAGCACAGGAGAGGGTAAACCAAGAGAGATGAGCAGGAGCAGGGTAAAGTTGTTTCTCTTTACAGCACAGATTTTAGAACATACCTGCTCTCCTACTTCAAAAGTTCTCATTTCCCATTGCAGAATGTGGATTTGGCCATTGATCAACAGAGTGAAATTAAAAAATGTAATAGTGGTATCACAAATTCATTGAAATGCATTATGTTATTTATCCAGAAGAAAAATCCCATCATAAGGCTCTAACATTCTGTCAAAAACTGAGTGAAGAGATCAAAGGGGCCTTGATGTGGTGGCAGTTACTGTTAATTTCCACTCTCGACCTCCTATATTCTTTCAAGTACTTTACTGAAAGAAAAGCAAAAGAAGGACATTTCTGGGCTTGCCCTCTATCTCCCATTTCTCATGCCAGATTTGTGCAAATGAGTGCAGGACAACCTCAGAAAAGTAGCAGTGTTTTCCCTTTTATAGCCTTATGCCTGCATGGCCAGTCAAATGTGTCCAAGCTTCATGTGACCAGGGTTCCACAGAAACAATATCCTCTGAACCTTGAACTGGACTTCTCACTTGGACCACTAAGGCCGTTCCTTTTATAGCTGTCAAAGGTGCCATATTCCATTTGTACTTCTTGTTAAATTACATGGTCTGTCTTGTCAAATTAAGTCAGTTTGGGGGACCTGCTTTGACACAAAGTGTAACATATATGTCTAGCTTAAACCCACCCTCAAGATATTTCATCTGTGAAAGTGTTGAACTCCTCAGGGTTCTGGTCATTCTGGAAATTCAAATAGAGAAGTAAGCCAACTTCCAAACCTATGTCCACTGAGGTTTAGTCCTTCCTTTAATTGTCCTTATGAGAATTATTTTCCTGTTTCTACTTTAATAAGTCATACTGTCTAGTGATATAGTAAAACAGATATGCTGCAGAAAAAGGTGTTATCCACCCTTTTCTTACAAATCCTGAATATCTCTTTCAAAGTGCTTGTTTTCGATGCAGGAGACTGACTCAGGTTTTGAACATTCTGTCCATTGAAATCTCACATGAATCCATGTCCCTCCACAAAAAAAAGTAGTAGTAGTAGTAG
>VXAC01008199.1:530303-555624 GCA_013399225.1 Rhipidura dahli | reverse complement strand
GTAGTATTCCATTTTTACAGAGTTTGGGGGGTGAAGTTACAATTGAACCGCGTGGACTTGTGGGAGAGGCTCTTCCTTTTACAGAAACACGGGGGAGGTATTTTTCAATTGCCTGAGTTTTTCCACCAGCCGACCTCAGCCACTTTCCCTGGCTCATTAGCTGGCCCCAACAGTGACCCCAACAGTGTTCCACAGAACAGATGGAGATGAGCTGAGGTTCATCTCATCGTGAGGTGAAGGAAGCATTACAAGTAATTTTTAAATTGATTTTAGGGAAAAAGCCTTCATGGAACTTTGAGATATACACAGGAATACGATTCCTTGTAAAACCAGATGTCAACTTTTAGAATATTTCAATACCATGTGAATACCATTGAAGGTATTTTTGAGGCTACAATTTCAGTGACTTCCTTTAAAAAGCAACACTTTATAAATCAGGGTAGAAAAGAATTACACAGACATGAAGCTTCCAACTTTGGGGTTTTAGGATTCTAACCCCCCTCCCCCAGCCTTAAAATCAGCAACATCCACATGTTATTAAAAAAAATAAATGAATCAAGCTATCAGTATCTGGTAGAACAATTTCGCCCCTCTGAAGTCACCTCTCCCAGGCTATAAATATTCCAATAATTCCAGAACCTTCTTCTTGGTGCCTCTCCAGCAGGTAACCCAGGAAAACAGGTGCTAATTAAGCTGCCACTCCTCGGATTGTTTGTGTTCCAGGGAATTAACTACCACTGTGGGGAGATTTCCATATTGTACCTATAAACAGCTCTCTCCTGACATCTCTAATGAAGGCTATGTTGATCAACATCTTCCTGTTATTTAATCAGGACCTCCAGTAACAGTGGCAGAAGGTGAGGGTGTGGTTTTGCCACCCCAAGACATCCCCTTATCTTAAAAGACCCTCAGTTCCCTCAGCTCCTCAAATTCTCCCTCGGACTCTGCTATAGACACCCAGACAAACAGATTTTCACAAGTGCATCTTAATTGCAACGCAATTTTCTCCTTCTTTCCCCCAAAATGCAACCACATTCTGGAGGAACACATCCTACTGCCATGGGACTGCCCTGAATTATCCACCTGAAAGCAGGGAATTCTCCATCCATCCCTGCAGGAACAACGCCACTGAGGACTCAACCTGGATGCTGAAAGGCTGGACCTTGGTGCTGTGTCTTAACTAATCCATGATTTCATTCCCACCAAGCACGATCTGGAGGTAAGACACGGTGCTGTGCTTTGGAAAGGCTTGTAGATTTTAATTACCCAACCTTAGCAATCAAAAATGTAGGGATCCACCATGGGTGCTACAGAGGAGCAGGTCTGGAATAAGCCTCTTCCCTAGGCCTGGAGATAACCATGGAAACACATCCAGGGCACCTGAGATGGGCTGGAAAAGGGAATTATGGCTTTGTGGCCTTCTTGACCGACTGTGTGGGAAGATTGTGGTTTGTGACCTTACAGGGAATTGTTCACCTGTTCCCATCATAGGTGATATCCAGGCAGTACCCCAGGTGACTGGGGGACACTCTGGGAAGCATCTTTCCTGTTTCTGTGAGGGGATATCCTGTGTGTGGGCTGCTGTTTAGGGAATGGTCACTGCGCAATAAACGTCTGTGCACTTCTCCATCTCGTGTGGAGTCCATGCCCCAGTGTGGATATTGCAGAAAAAAGCCCCAAGAGGCCAAAATTTTGATTTAAAGCCCATTTCCAGGCAGATACGCAGTGGCAGAACCCAGGAAATGGCACGGAATGAACTTCCTGCCTCCAGTGGAGTTCCTGTGGCTTCGTAAAGTTTCTTCATTTTGCACAGAGGGTGCTGAGACAAACTCAGGGATGGCAAAGTTACTCAGCCAAGGACCTGGGAAGTGCTGCCCTCCCAGCTGGGGTGCAAAGGTGTGAGAGGAAAACAGGCTCCAAAGCCAAGAAGGTCCTTTCCCTCCACTTAGAAAAGGGGAAGGCACCTAAGACTGTGCAGCTCCTGAGTCCCAGCCATTTGCATGTCCCCTATCCATGAAAAACGTGGAGAAACAAGACTTCCCAGGAGGTGTCACCCTTGGGAGCATCTGTTAATGAATGATGCCCCCGTGGGTTTGATAACTGAAGCCTGAGCTGCTTTCTGACCATCCTAGAGCCAGCCTGGGTCCAAACAGCCCCAGTTAATTAGGAAATCAGTGAGGACTTGAGAGCAGGAGAGCTACACAAAGTTATTTGTGGTGAGCTGCACGCTTTGGAGGCCTAATTTGTTGAGCAAAATCTGAGGCTTTCTTAGTTTTTAAATTAAAATTGGTCCCAGTCTACAATGCATTGCAGGAGATGTGCTTTGGCTTCCTGTCACCCACAGTTTATCACTCATACTTTTGGGTCAATTGACAACATATCTCCAAATCTGAAAAAAAAAACCAAAAACCCCCACCCAACTCAAACTAAAAAAGCAGGATGAGAAAGGAGAAAGGGAAAATGCAAAGTCAGGATTTTCTTCAAAATTTGTTTCAGAAAAACCTTTTGGTGAAAAATGTGAAGGGGGAACCTAAACCTCTTTCGTTTTTAAGTACTTATTTAATTAGCAAACCACAGCCTGAGATGGAAGAACAGATCTCTGGCATCCTCTGTTACTCCTGCCACAATCTCCTTATCCCCGTCTTTGGAAAGTTTGGGCCCTATTAATCCAACATGGTCTGGAAATTGCAAAATAGTGACAGCCTTTGACTGTCTTTGAAGCAATTTGGGATTTATTTTAATGGATGGAAAGGTTACAGGTATCTCCTCTGGAAGCAGCTCTGTGAGGGAGGAATTATGGAATGGGACAAAGGAGTGTTGGACTCAAGACCTGTCAGTTCCAAGCATCCATCTGGAGAGGATTCCCAAAAAGTGATTTTAAAATCAGAGACACTGATCATGGAATCCCAGACTGGTTTGGGTTGGAAGGGACCTTAAAGCCCATCCCATCACACGGGCAGGGACACCTCCCACTGTCCCAGGCTGCTCCCAGCCCCAATGTCCAGCCTGGCCTTGGGCACTGCCAGGGATCCAGGGGCAGCCACAGCTGCTCTGGGCACCCTGTGCCAGGGCCTGCCCACCCTCCCAGGGAACAATTCCTGCCCAAAATCCCATCCAGCCCTGCCCTCTGGCACTGGGAAGCCATTCCCCCTTGTCCTATCAAGGATATTGCTGTGTGGACTCTCCAGCCTCTAAACACCTAAAGACTCCTTCCTGAAACTTTAGTCAGGATGGGTTTTTTTCTGGCTTATTTTTTCTTTAATAACATTGTGGAAATGAAGTCTAAGCATGGTTCATCTGTTGTCTGAAACCTTTATCATCAACCAGCTGATAAATTGCAAAGAGAGAGTCACTGAATTTCTGCTACATTGGAAAAGACAGTTCATATCCCTTGCAATATTGACTCCAAAGCGTGAAAAATATTTACTTCTCCCTTTTTACCTCCTTAGAAAACACTTCCAAAAACAAACACCTCAAAGGATGTCCTGATTACCATCAAAATCTCTGTCTGGCACCACTCTTGAGAGAGTTGAAGGCATGGAAAAAAAGTCATTCCCTAAAAGGCAGCAGTGGAGTGCCCATCCCTGGAGGTGTCCAAGGGAGGCCTGGAGGTGGCACTCAGTGCTCTGGGCTGGGGACAAGGTGGGCATCGGGCACAGCTTGGACTTTGTGATCTGAGAGGTCTTTTCCAACCTCAGTGACTCTGTGAAATAGCAGAAAAATATCATAAATTCTGCTCCTTGTTCTGGCAAGAAGCTGAACTTGCATTTTGTGTTCATTTACCTCTGTACATTAATTTTATTTGAAATCACCCACGTAAAATAACGTAAAATGTAATTCAGCTCCTTGTTGAAAAGACAATCAAAAGCTTTTAAAAACAATTTTAAAATATTTAAAAAATAATAAAAAGGAGAATATTTGCTGGGAGAAATTGAGACTAATCATCTGTCCTTGTAAGGACACAGCTCTGCTCAGCGTTTTGGCTCCTATGGAAAATGGGAAGTGCCAAAGGAATGTCAGCCTCTGCATATCAGTGATCCTTCCAAAGACCTAGGGACACATAAAACCCTTCTCCAAGCAGCACCCGACTGGAAAGCACAGGAGTAGGAGGTGTCCCTCCTAGGTCAGCCCAATCCAGGTGCACATCCAGGGAAGTTTCCCATCAGCCAGGATGGGCAGCAAGAATAAAAGTGGTTTTTCTTGATTATAAAAATTGTTATTTATAAAAATAAATTCATAATTTGGACCTGCAGGCTACCAGAGGCCATCAGCAGGAGGACAAAGTGATGCCTAAAGCTGGACTCAGTTTCATTTCTAATAGCTGGAAATAAAAGGATCCAGGGCAGCTTTCAAATCCTTCCTGTAAGGTTTTCCCCTCCAAGATAGCACTGGCAATAATCCTGCAGATGAGACAGCAATTGCATGGGTATTTCTGTGGGATTTAAAGCCTTCTTAGCGTTCAGCAATGCCCAAACTCTTCCCCTCCTAATCCCATTCAGTGTTTGAAGCCCTGGTTTTTGATTTTATCTCACCCACAGACACTGATAAAGAGGCAGCACACCTGACACAGAGCTCCTCAGCCTCTGCTGCAGCTCCAGGCTGGCTGAAATGGAGAGCTTGATTAATTTTGCATTAGCCAGCTGCACAATTGGAAATAAATCCCAAGCCATTGATTACACGGGAAGAACAAGCAGATAAGGTATTTTCTTTGCGGGCCTCCAGTACTTAATTACACAAAGGTTCTACCCACAAGGATGGTGAGAAGACAGCTGAGCACAGCCCAGGGAGTTCTTGATTATTTTCTATCTGTGATCATTCATGTCCTGTAAGTTCAAAATTAGGTTCTGGTTTTGGTTGGGGGCAAGATTTTGGTCCACGATGGGTTTAATTCTGGATAAGAAAAAACCAGTTGTTTATCTGAAGCCATTCACAGTTTGCCTTTCCCTGGCAGTTTGCTCATAACTATTTTAATTAGCAGACAACAACGGGGTCAGTGATCGTGTGGAGCTTTGGAAAGAGTTTGGACACTGAACAGTTCAATGATATTTAAAATCCACTGGTGGCACCACGTTTCTTGAAGCACTCAGAGTGTTATTACCCCAGCAAAGCCTCTCCTCACCTGTTAATCACCATCTCCTGAGCAGAATAAAAAGACCAAGGCTTGGAAACCAAAGTGCTCAGCCCCTGGAGCTGGGAAACCACTGCCTGTGCCACTTTCCCCATGGATTTTTTTACCTAAACAGATCAAATTGGAGATCTGAGGAGCAGCTGACAGGAGCAGCAGCCCAGAGGGAGGCTGCTGTGTCATCCTGATTAGCTCCATTTGATTTCAACTTCTTAACTGCTCGTGTGCCCAAGATCATTAAATGAAAAATAATCTCGCTTTCCTGCAGGGTGGGCATTGGAAGTTTGAGAGATGGACACCACTTGTGGAACCTCTGAGAGATTGCAAAGAGCAAAGGTGACAAAGGCCACATCTGCTTTCAGTGGCCACAGGACCCTCGATGTCACTGGGAGCCCAGGGCCAGAGTGCTCCTCATTTACTCCTCAACTATCATATATAATATTCATTTTTAAATAATTAAATTTTTTTCTGTACTGTTCACCCAGAAATCATTCCAGAGCATTTCTGAAGAAAAAAACTGTGTTTCCAAGCCTTGTGGCACATGGAGAAGCAGGATGAGTTCTGCAGTAGAGACCCCACCTGCAGAGCTGCCCCAGCCCTGGGGCCAGCACAGGGAGGACCTGGAGCTGCTGCAGAGAGCCCAGAGGAGGCTCCAGGATGAGCAGAGGGATGGAGCAGCTCTGCTGGGAGGAAAGGCTGGGAGAGCTGGGAGCGTTCAGCCTGGAGAGGAGAAGCTCTGGGGTGACCTCACTGTGGCCTTCCAGGACCTGAAGGCTGCAGGAAGAATGGAGAGGGACTTTGAACAAAAGATGGAGGGCCAGGACACGGGGAATGGTTTCCCAGTCCCAAAGGGCAGGGCTGGATGGGATATTGGGCAGGAATTGTTCCCTGGCAGGGTGGGCAGGCCCTGGCACAGGGTGCCCAGAGCAGCTGGGGCTGCCCCTGGATCCCTGGCAGTGCCCAAGGCCAGGCAGGATGTGGCCCATTCTGTGAGTTCCACTCTCACCCTTTGCTGGCTTTTTGGGGTTGGGTTTTTGTTTTTTCCTTTTGGAAATAATAATAATAAAAAATGTAGTTGCACATCATTTGTATTTGAATATCCCATACATCTTCTCTTTCCTAACATACGCAACTGTAGGAAATTTTCACAGCCTTGAATTTATTTCCACAGCAGCCATCAATCACTCCAAGATGTTATTGTGCTGGCTTTGTTGATAGAGATTTTGTTTACAGTTTCCCCTTCACTGAAGTGCCACCTTCTATAAGAGCTGTTCCTTAAGAGACACCCACAGAGTGCCTTTGTCCTGGTAGGAAATCTATCCCAGTTCAGTGAAATGGGCCATCAGCAAATCCTGTGGAGCAAAATGCTATTGAGTGGGAAGAAGAGGCTTTGGTTTGATCAATGGTTTAGGAGCATTAACTTGGAGTTCTCTGTCTATTTTCTATGAATATAACAACAACATTTCAAAAAATCCAAAAGAAATAAAAAAACCCAACCCAAAGTACTGAAGAAGCGGCTTCCTTTGTGTTTCTGTGTGTAACAGCAGAGTACCTGCATAGAATCACTGAATAATTAGAATTAAAAGGGACTTTTTAAAGTCCCATCCCCTGCCATGGGCAGGGACACCTCCCACTGTCCCAGGCTGCTCCCAGCCCCAATGTCCAGCCTGGCCTTGGGCACTGCCAGGGATCCAGGGGCAGCCACAGCTGCTCTGGGCACCCTGTGCCAGGGCCTGCCCACCCTCCCAGGGAACAATTCCTGCCCAAAATCCCATCCAGCCCTGCTCTCCATCATCCTAAGGCCATTCCCCCTTGTCCTGTCACTCCATGGCCTCATGAAAAGCTCCTCTCCAGGAAATGCCTCTTCTGTTTTATATTCAGCACAAAACCCTTCAAGCTGACAGAAGGTTACAATGGGCACTGCCCGGATTTGTGCAATTAATTCTGCAATAAGAAATAGTAAGGGAAAACTTGGAAGGATTAAAAAAAAAACACCAAAAAAAGGGCTGAGCTGAAGGTTTTAACTTGTGGATGTGAAACTTCACTTTCTAAACAGAACAGAAGCACATTTAGCTCTATAACAGTTCAGGTGCCAGGATCCCAAGCATTTTATGGAATAAAAAGTTGGAAGAGTCAAGAAATTTGTGCCAAGAATAAAATATCTCTAACAGTAGCAAAATAAAATAAGAGTAAGACCCATTGTTTCTAGTAAGAAGATGGGAGAGTGTAATTTAACCACCAGGAACTTTATGTGGAAGAAAAAAAACCACTCCACTCCCTTTTCTTTGATTTTATTTTTTTCCTGGGAGTTTTTTTTCAAAATTCCCTGTCATTTGGCAGTGATCAATTTTTGTGCTGTGTTATTTGGAATTAAATCAAAAGTCCAGACACTTCTCCAGAAACACAGTCAGGCTTCATTGGTCCCGAAGAAAAGAGACACTAGGCAACACCAGGAACCTTGGTTCAAGTTAAGACCAGATGAGGGATCAAATTAAATATTGAAATGATGGAATCCTGAGTTGTTTAACACCCTGTGTTCCCCTTTAGCACCAAACAAGTCCCTTCAGGCAGCTTTGCTTAGAAATAAGGTGTGAAATTACCCCAAGGCAGACTTGCCCATCAGGTCACATCATTAACTCCTGTCCCTTTATTTATCCCAGCAGAAGGGACAAACAAATCCAGTATTTCATGTGGCATCCATATTGCTGGCAAAGTCAGCAGCAGCTCATAAATCAGAGACTGAAATGAAAATATTCTGGTACAGGATCAAAATATGCCTGACACGGCAGGGGCTGCCCAGGGAGCTTTGGAGTCCCCATCCCTGGAGGTGGCCAAGGAAGGACAGGATGTGGCATTCAGTGCTCTGGGCTGGGGACAAGGTGGGGATCACTCCCAGGTTTAGAGGTCCTTTCCAGCCTAAATAACTCTGGGATTCTGTGGTTTCCTGCTCTGAACATTTAAAGATGCCCAAGAGTTTGCAATTCCTTGAACTTAAACCCCATTAAGATATTCCTGAAATGAGAAGCGATCATGAAGCACCATTAAATTCACAAAAGGGAACTGAAATGATATTGGAAGCAAACACAAACTCACCCCACAACCTCCTTCCTGTGCAAATCAGCTTTCCAGGGTAATTCTGACAAGAACTGAGCCTTTGCTTGCAGAGAAATCCCATTTATCTCTGATCCAATTGAAGAGCAAAGTTTCTCTCCTTGCTTCCTTCCCCACCTCCTCGGCCCTCCCCACTGCAGTCATGTTTAACAAGGTGCAGCAGGATAATTTGGCATTATTTAAACAGTTGCTTTCTGCCTACTTTTATCAGCTGTTCATCTCCCTGCCAATTTAAAACTCTCCATGCCTCAATACACTGGCTAATAAATACTGCAAAGCACTGAGGGGTTTCTTTTTTCCTTGCTATTTTTTCCAACCTAACCCAAAAGTTTTTTAACCATGTAAAAAAAAAAAAAAAAGGAAGAAGAAAAAAAGGAAGAAGGAAAATTATTATCTTTCAACAGAGATTCCCCAGAAAAGATGAGAGAGAAGGTGTTTGCCTGAGAGTGATCACACCTGGGCATTCAAAAATCACAGCAATGTTTGGGAAAAAAGTGCGGAGGGAGAGAATTTGGTTTGGGGATTTTTGGGGGTTTAGGTTCAGATCCCCAGGTAATTTCCCCACCATGGGCATTCCATGTAAAATCCCCGAGAGTTTCCATGAGCTTCAGTCAGGAAAAGCCCTGCCTATGTTTAATGCCAGACAACAGCTGAGCAGCAACGATGCCCTAAACCATCACTGCAAAGGGAATGAATTAAACTGAGCTGGGACAGCTCAGCCCTCATGATTATGGCCATGGGGATGGCTCCCACTGCACACAAGAGCAGAGATCCTGGAATCCCTGAGGCTGGAAAAGCCCCCTGGGATCACTGAGCCCAAACTTTGATCCCCACCTTGTCCCCAGCCCAGAGCTCTGAGTGCCACCTCCAGGCCTCCCTTGGACACCTCCAGGGATGGGCACTCCAAAGCTCCCTGGGCAGCCCCTGCCAAGGCCTGAGCACCCTTTCCATGGGGAAATTCCTGCTGCTGTCCAAGCTGAGCCTCCCCTGGCCCAGCCTGAGGCCATTTCCCCTTGTCCTGTCCCTGCTCCCTGGCAGCAGAGCCCGACCCCCCCCGGCTGCCCCCTCCTGTCAGGGAGCTGTGCAGAGCCACAAGGTCCCCCCTGAGCCTCCTTTGCTCCAGGCTGAGCCCCTTTCCCAGCTCCCTCAGCCTCTCCTGGGGCTCCAGCCCCTTCCCAGCTCCATTCCCTGCCCCTCCAGGGCTCAGAACTGGACCCAGATCCTGCTGGCTGGGGGAAGAGTTCAACCCCTGCAGAAGTCCAGACTTCCCAGAGGCTCTGGAGATCCCAGACCCCTATTTAAAGCCTTCTGAAGGAAGAGTCCACAATTGCCATCAGCAATAAAGTTTCTGGGCACTTGAGGTGATTGAGAACACACAGGCCCTGTGCTCTGAAGAATGCAGCCATGAGTCAGATCTTGTTAAGTGAAAATCAAATCCTACAAAATCAAGTTTTGATCAAGCTGAAGTTCCTGTGCCTTGTTTTAAACAGCTGCTCCTCATAAAAAAAACCAGATTAAACCAGAGCAACAGGGAGGCAGTTCCCATCACAGTTTGTCTGTCCCACTTGTGACAGTCTCATATAAGCATTCAGAAAATAATTCTTAGTGCCAGACTGAGACAAGGAGAAATGAGAAGGGGGTTTGGAAAGTAACATGACAGGGACAGCAGGGAAAGAAAGGATTCCTGACCTTCCATGTCACCAGCACACAGGAATTCTGTGTTTCCAAACTGTTGCTACAAATACAATATCGCCAATAAAAACTGAAATTCAGCAGGCAACATAAGTTACTGGTGGAGTATGAGATGGAAGACATGGCAGGGAGGCAGACTTCAAATCCTGCCAGTTGTAGTGTCTCTCTTAGCTCTCTGAAAGTCAAACTAGTTTAAATTCTGCCTTCTGAATAGCATTCCAAAGCCTGATTTCCTCCCAAGTGAAAGTATTGACATTTTAGGGCTTCCTAGCAAAGAAACAAGGTCAGTTTGTATGAGCTGCCTTAGTACTAAAATCTAGTGGTCCTACTGAGCTGCAACTGCGTTTCTGCTGAAGAGAAAACCAGAAAGGAAGGGCTGTGGCCTTCAAAGTCTTCATGCTGCTTAGAACAGATGCAGAATGTCTGCATGACTGAAGAATAAACCAGAAAGGCTGTGACTGAAGAGCTGCAGTGGCTCTGCTCACACACAGACTCCGGGGCAATAAACCAACATACAAATGCACAGACACAGCGCTTGGTGATTTTGAGGAGTTCAGCCCTAAAATTATCCCTGGAGTTAGAGCTGCAAGTCACAAAGACTGAGCAACTCCTCTGGAGGGGACACCAGGTGTTCCAGGGCACTTTCAGGGGGGTTTCTGTTTTTCCTGCACCAGGAATTTCCTTCCCAGGTGTGAGCAGCACCTTTGAGAAGCCAGCTTTTGGAGGAGAAGATCCAGCTCAGTTCTCACAGCCTTCCCCCACCAAGGGATGGCTCAGGACAGTCAAATCCTAAAGGAATCAAAGAGCATCATTGTTTGATGCCTTAAAATCCCAACAATCCAACACATGGGTTGGAGAATAACAGGATGCCAGCTTGGGGCAGGATGGAAGGGAGCGCAGAGGGCACCTGGTGTCACCTCGGTGCTCCAGCAGGGCCATCCCAGAGCCCAGGGCACAGCATTGTGTGCACCCAGCTGTGCAGCAGCCCCAGGGAGCAGAGGCCAGAGGCTCTCTGGACAATGTGCTCAGGGCTGGGCACTGCCCAGGGCAGAAGTTGTGCCTCCTGGGCAGGGGAATTGCTGGGCCCAGGCCCTGCCCGTGGCTCTGGTGCCATTGCTGGGCCCCCGGAGCAGAGGCTGGGCCCTGCCCTGAGCCCTCCCTGCAGCCAGGGACAGCCAGGCCTGAGGGCCCCTCTCAGCTGGGGCTCCTCTGGAGGCTGAGCAGCCCCAGCTCCCTCAGCCTTTCCTGGGCACCGAGATGCTCCAGGCCCTTCCCCATCTTGGTAGCAAAAAGAACTTGGGAGTCCAGTGCCTGGAAGAGGCTCGTTCCTAGCCAGATCCTACAGTCCAGCAGTTCCAAGGCTGTTGGAATCTGGGATTTGCTCCTTCTCCAGAGCAGCCTCCTGCCTCATCCATCCCACACAGCCATAGGGAGATCCCAGGATACTCAGTGCCTTCCACCAGGGCTCAAATCTCTACATGAACTGAGGTGAACCTCATTTCTGTGCTCCTATTTCATTAACAACTCACCCTCTCACCACAGGGAAATTCATCTTCTGCTGCCTCAAAGTGCTGCTGGTGGCACTCAAAGACACTTTGAAGAACTAAACCCTTCAGAGGAACTTAATGGCTCCACTACAACTCAACAACATCAAGGAGAGCTCTTTTCCCTGTAGGATCAAGTGCAGAGCTCCCAACCAACGCAGCGAGTCCCCATAAAACACACAAATGACTCCTGTTCCCAGGAACAGGGAGCTTCCCTCAGGCAACAACCTGGTGGCATTTCTCTCCTCTCCCTGGATCTGCACAGTGCAGGGCTCAGGGAATGATCAATGAGCTCCAGGTACTCAAATATGCATTTCCCCCAGTTAATTTCCTGCCCAACAGTAATAGATCAAGATCTGAAACTATTTTATTTCTAAAATAGCCTCTCAAGGTGATTTGTAAGGCCCCTGAGTGATTCAATTTTTGTAGCAGAAGATTGTTAGATTGAATAAGGGACAGTAACTAATAGAAGGGGCCTTGAAAACCAGACAAAGAGGTTTCTGGCTGAACAGCCCTGGTGGCACAAGTGAGCACTTGTGCTTTTCACAGAAAAAAATAAACTTATTTTAAAAGTCATCTGCACTCATGGAGTGGCAAAGACCATTTCCATGGTTTTTGTTACATTCTGATAAAAAACACCCATCTGCTTAACACTGAGGAAGTGAAATCCACATTTGGATGAGCAAATCTTCTGATTAGCCTCAGTTTTATTTTGTGAAATTTCAGTTCAGAATGAAACAAAACCACTGAGCCAGCAGCGAGATCCATATTCCACAGTGCAGGTGTCCATGGCTCATCTCTTGTTCCACAGTCAAGCAGAAAGGAAGGAAAAGCAAGAAAAAGGAAGGAAATTAGTCTGAAACCAGAAGAGTGGAAGAACTACAGTGATAAGTCCAAATAGAGTTGAAAAAACCAACATTAGATAATCAAGAGAGCATTCCTTCTTTGCCATACATCCCAAGAGATACACTTCCAGCATCCTGTTTGCATCTCCTCTGGGATAAACAAATCTTATTCCTCAAGTGAGTCAGAAAGGATGATTTCACGGAACAACTCCAGGAGATTGCTGGAGTGGAGGCTCCTAGAAATCCTTACCCCCAGCATTAGGGTTGGAGTTGCTGCTCTTGAAGGTCTTTTCCAACCAGAGCGATGCTGCGATTCCACCGGCTCCGCACCAAACACGAGTGGGACTCGAGCACTGACGTTGGTGCTGTGTGACACGTGGGGTCAGGGGAATGTGGGGACAGGTGACATGGAGCCCAGCCTTCCCCCTCCTGCCCCTGGAGAGCCCTTAAGCACAAGATAATCAACACAAACAACCACAAATTTACAAGATAACAAAAGGACCAGGATGGGCTCATCCCTGAGTGTAGGAATTCAGGATCTTTGTCACTATTCTTTTACAAGAAAATAATTTTTTAAAGAAAAAAATTTTTCTTTAAAAATCCTCAGGAGAAACATAAGGGCCTTCAGCTGTTCTTTTCTTTCACGTATAAGAAAGTGCAAAACCACTTGGGGTTAAAAGAAGCCCCCAAAAAAATCTTCAAATGCCCTTCAAAGATTCCAGGATGTGAAACAAATCCCCACAACTCACAGCCCCATCACAAAACTTCTGAAAACCCCAGGAGCAGATCCATTGCAACGTCTGTGGGTGGATCTTCACATCTGCTCATGGTTTTTGAAAGGGATCAGAATGATCTTTGCCTTCTTTTCATCTTTTAAGAGTACAGAATAAATTATTGGTGTCCCTCCCCCAGCTCCCATTTATATTTTCATGAAAAGTATGGACTCAGTATGAATGCTGGGCAATGAAATCTGTTCATGGGCAAATAATTGCTGCTGGATTGGTTCAGTGTAGCATAAAAGTACATCCAGAGTTTTGATTCAGCTGCCTTCTCTGCTGGCCAAAAATTGCTGCTAAATTTTTCCTTCGGGTCATAGACATTGGATTAGAAAGGAAAAAAAAGAGGGAGATTTGATCCTGTGTTGCCACCTTCCTCCTCCCTGATTCCTTTAGCCTCAGAGTTTACCTCTGAATTCAATAGAGCAGCACTGGAAAAATAAAAGAGATTTTAGCTGACCTAATTTCATATATTGCACAGCTACAAGTGACATTTCTAGCTTTACTTAAGCTAAAAGATTATGGGAAGAAAAAAAAAAAATCAAACCTTTGCAGCGTTTCTCCTGTTTGGAAGAAAGGCAACAGCAGGAATTGCAAAACCAGATCTCTTTCTTTCAGAAAACCAAACCAAAACCACTCACAATATTCCCCAGCCACACTCAAGCCTAACGTTTACTCTGGTGCACCACAGGATTGAACAAAAGGATTTCAGGATGAAATAATTTGAATTAAAAACTGAATGGGCTCATCAACAGTAAATTAGGGCTGGTGGGATGGCTCTGTAACAAAAGAATTGGGGTTTTTAATCATTAGGGGGATGGGTTTTAATACAAAGGGACTACAGGAGATGGGAAGTACTTGGATTTCATCCGGAGCAGATGGCATCCTGGGGAAACCTCCTACTCAAGTATGGGGAAAAAAGCAGCCTGACCATTTCCAAAGCACTCCTGGATGAAGTTACTTCGGAATATCATTAATTGCTGTGGCTGGGGAGGATTTGGTGACACAGGAGGTCAAAGAAAACATGTGAAACAGGGAAATTATGAGCTAACAAAGCAAAATGCAGCAAGAGGGGCAAGAAACTGAGTCAACATCCACAGCTCCCGCCAGGAAAATGGAGCATTTGCATGCTGGGTACAAAGAAACAGCCCCTAATTTCTGCCAGAGCTGGTGTTTTATTTATTTGTATTTACTATTGTGCTGTTAAGAGAACTACACTGGTTGGAAATGGCAATTGCCAGAAGAACACTGCTTTTCTGTGTTACATTTCAGGATACAAACTCTGTTCCTGCACATCAGAACTCCTCCAGGCCCAGCCCTGAACACAGGGCTGCTATGTAGCTGCAAGAAATGTATTTCCAATTATTATTCCCTCAAAGCATTGCCTCATTAGCTGGGTGCCATTTGCTGAGTCACCAGTCCCCCACCTTGGCTTAAATCCATTTCCAGCTCATTTTTTGCCCCGTGAAACTTATTCAAAGTGTTTTTAACCCCATTTACCCTTTCCTGAACACAGTGTGAGGGAGGAAATCAGTTCAGTTTGGATCAGGGTGCTGCGTGTTCCTCAAGAAACAGCATTTCTGAGCTGTCCCCTGGAAAAGCAACAAGAATTTTGGCTACAGGCAGCAAATTTATACTCATTAAAGCAAAGCTCCCCTGTTCAGGCCATATAAGGGAACATTACCAAGGATAAAATCAAGTGTGGGTTCTGTGATAAATAAATTGGCACGAGCCAGGTGCAAAAAAGCCACCCAAAAATTGTGTTTGGAACCCTCTGAAGGAAGGG
Organism: Rhipidura dahli; assembly: GCA_013399225.1. Classification (NCBI taxonomy): domain Eukaryota; kingdom Metazoa; phylum Chordata; class Aves; order Passeriformes; family Rhipiduridae; genus Rhipidura; species Rhipidura dahli. Next base: position 540,745 of record VXAC01008199.1, on the reverse strand, counting down.
AGCTGCTGGATTGACTCAGCCATGTGACACTGCCGTTAATGCGTGGTGGCCCTTCCATTCCTCTAAACCACCTGGAAGAAAAAAGGTTCCTGAACAATCCTGGGATAAGGACATAGGGATGGGAATTTGTCATCCGAGTGCAAAGGAACAGGAATGGGAAGCTGAGGGATCCCTTTTCCCCTTCAGGAGATCAAACTGTCCCCATCCTGTCTGGGCCATCTGTGCTTTGCACGCGTCAGCATCGCTCAAGCCTGACTAGAAATGGCTCCTCAACCAAAAATCCCTGTTTTCTTCACCTCTAAGATGCCTCTTTGGAGACATGCCAGAGTGAGCACAAATAAAACTCCCACTGGAAAGTGCTGCTTCATTTTTTCAGCCTCCCCTGAGGGCTCTCCAGTGCCCCCCACAGCCCCATGACCCTGCTTTCCTTCCCACAATCATTCCCGCTTCTCTCCCGTGTCCTCCCATGCTGCTGGACATGCCAGAGGCCATCCCATTACCTCTCTTTCACCCAACCCAGCGTCTTCCTCCTCAAATCACCACCACCACCAAGGTCAACCTTCCCCAGCCTCACGGCCCCACTCCTCTGCTGCAATAAATGATTAAAACCCAGTTAATTGTGCCCCAGCACAAAGCAAATATGTGAAATACGAGCAGCTCCTCCACCTCAGTGTCAGCACTGACAGGGATTATGACAGGGTGTAAAAATGGAGAAAATTAAATTAGCTCTCTTGTACATTACAGGCATCAAATCTAACGTGGGGTTGGGCTGGGGGATGGAAGGGAATTAAAGGACGTTTGGAGAGCAATTAGGAAAGCAAGAAAAAGAGACTTTCGACTCGATAGCAGAAGACAAAGCATAATTCAAGCAGGATTGAAGACTTCCCATGGAAGCACAACTCCTTTACTTCCTAAATGACAAAACAGAGGTTTCTAAACCAAAATCCAGCTGCTAGAATCGCAAATTTGTACAATTACAGCTCTGCACACATGGAGTGCCATGGATAATGAGCAACTTCATTACAGACATTCTGAAACCACACTCAGTTTTCACTTATCCCACTCATTATTCCCAAGAATATTCAGGAACAACTCTGTCAGACTTTGCCCTTCAACGCTGTTAAATTGTTCCAAAGAATAAACCCTCATCACTTATCCAGGGCTGTACTTTGTAATTACCAGAGATCACTGGCAGGACACATTTCTGGTGTCTTTTAATTAAATTCAGCCAAGTTGCTCCGAGGAGGAACACGAGCTACTGGGGCCATATTTCAGGGTTCCTGAAGTCTTGTTTCTCTGGAAAACCCTCCCTGTGGATTTTTCCCCAAGTTTTTGATCCTCAACAATTCTCTCAAGTTCCTGTTCCAACCACAACTGATGACTTACAAGCAAAGGGAAGTTTAATCTTGCACAATGAATAAGACAAAACGAATTCTGGTGCTCGAGCCCAACACTGGATAATCCCAGCTGAAGATTTGGTCTTGCCAGGTAAATCAGCAGCTTTGGAAAGTGCAATTGCCAGTAGATGCTGAAACCATGAAACACAAAACACACCCAGACTTTTCTGTCTTGTAACCTCTTTTCCTACCAAACTGCTTTTTCAAGTAGTAATTTTGGAGGGGAAAAAAGCATTTCTGATGAAATTCTAGAGGCAACCCAACCCTCCCACAGCTCCACCCCATCAGGCAAACCCTTACCTTCATCATTCTGGGCCAGAGCCCGGGCCAGGACAGCAGCGAGCGCCGTCCCCACTGTGAACCATTTCCAGAGACAAAGCTGCTGGACCATTTTCTGTCAAACTTCACTCAAGGCAGAGCTGGAAAAGAGAGATTTAAGACATTTATTACTCAACCTGCACAAAGCTGAGCCACTATAAATGATTTCACAGGTAACTACATAGGGGATGTGCAGCCTCTGAGTGCATGGCACTGTTTCAGCCACTAAAATAAATAAAATAAGGAAGGAGAAACCCCATTGACATCAATTAAGATGTGTGTACTTGTTATCTCAAGAATTGTGCATGTACAGCCCTCCAAGTCAAGAACATGCAAGGTTCTGGCTTGAATCGGGTCTGATTTCCATAATTTCCCTGCAATAAAGAATTTATGTTTTCTTTCCTGCTTTTAAGCACTTTTAAGAAGCAACTGTAGCAGAGAAATTGCACTGATTCAAATGAGGGTTCATTGTGAAAGGATTCAAAGGCATTGCCCAGGAAAAATGGGGGTGATCCCTGAGGATGGCCTTTTTTAAGGACCCAGGCGGTTGGGTTGTGGCCAGGAAAATGAGAAAAACACCACCAGCAGCTCAAAAAACCCCCACAACCAACAAAGTAAAATTAAAAACTAAAACTGAAAGAAAAAAAAAAAACCAAAAAGACCCAAAAACCCCCAAAACCAAACCCACAAACAAACAAACAAACAGGAAAAACAAAAACCCAAAACAAAAAAACCCTATACAACTCTCTCCCTTCCTTTCCCAAAACCCCCAAAACAAACAAAAACCACCCAAACAAACAAACAAAAAAAAACCCACCAAAATCCCCAAGACAGGTCTGGCTGAACTCCAGAGCATATTTGGTGTGTGGAACATTAGAAAGTTAACAAAAAACTCTGGTTCATCATTCCAATAAAAAGAATTAGCATAATTCTGCAGCCCAGAACTGAATTATTTAAAAATATTCCTTCAAATTTACAAAGATTGGGACAAATACAGTGACGGGTGCATGGAATGAAGAAAGACTTTCAACAACACAAATCCAATTCTTGTATAAAAATACAGCTGTATTTATTAAAAAACAAACCACCTTGCAGAACAATCATTTGGAGTCGGAGTTTTGGAGGAAAACCTGGGTTTTTTCCACAGGATGAGAGCAAGCGGGAAAATGGAATAAACCAGACTGAGTGGCCCATATTCACTCAAGTATTTAAAGTTCATAGGTGGCTGACCATAAATATCACATAGAAATATATTTCATTTGCTTCCACAACAGCTTACACAGGTGGGGTCTCCAGACCTTCAGAGGCTTTTCCTAAATTTAATGATTCTCTCCTGTGATTTCTGAGGCTCCCTCACAGCCAGCACAGCTCCTTTTCCCTTTCTAAAAGCCACGGGTTGCAGGTGACTTTATTGGGATTTTAACACCAACATTCCCGAGAAATAAAGGGCGGCAGCAAAACCAAATTTCAAATTCTACACTGCACACGTTGCTGCTCCTCTTCTCACCCAGGGCTTAAGGATGGGGAGAGGCTTTTCCAAGCTCCACCTGTGCTTGGGTCGGACTCTTCCCACCCTGTGTGGCAGCAGGGAGTCAGTGCAGGCTGCAGCAGGCAGCGGTTCCAGGAAGGGCTTTAATGTTGGCCAGCAAGGGAAGCACCAGCACAGATCTCCTGGGACTGCTCATTCCCATTTCAGAGCAACATTTGTCTCGGCACAGCACCTCCGGGTCGCAGAATGCAGGAATTCAAGCCACACAGAGCACCCTCCTTCTTCTCTCTCCTCCTTCCCTTCCTTTGCCCTTCTAGAGCTGTTTCTGTCCAAATTCCAGAAAGGAATTGTGGAGTCAAAGAATTCTTAAGGTTGGGAATGACCATGAAGGTCATTAAATCCAACCATGAACCAGCACCACCATGGCCACCACTACCCCACGTCCTCAAGTGCCACATTCACACGTGTCTTGAACACTTCCGAGGATGGAGACTCCACTCCTGCCCCTTCCAGTGCTTTACAACCCTTTCCATGAAGAACTCTTCCCTAATATCTGACTTAAACCTCCCCCTGCACAACGTGAGGCCGTTTCTTCTCATCCTCTCACCTGCACCCTGGGAGAAGAGACCCAGCTCCCCTCTCCTCACCATCAGCTCCTTTCAGGGAATTGTGGGGAACAACCTCAGAGAGGAGAGGGCAACCCCAACAGCTCAAATGGGAATCTGTGGCAAAACGGGAAGTTAGAGACAGCTCAAAGGAGAATTCCAGACTCTTCCCAAAGGAACTATTACTCCCATGTGCAAGGAGACCAGACGTGTGCAAAAGGGGCTTTTCCCTCCCTTCTCCTTCCCGAAATTTGGTTCCTGTCATCCAAACTTCCACTTAGCCCATTCCAAAGTCATTCTGGAATTTGCAACAGCACCTTCAACCCATCCCCTACATCCCCAAATGACTTTTGCCACGATAGATTCCTGCTGACCACTTGGAAATCAAGGCTGCCTCCACATTCCCCAAACGGATCCCAATTAATCATCATTATCAAACCTCCTGGGAATTTTGGGGCTGGGAACTTCTCAGTATTTCACCACTATTTCCTCCCCTGCTCACAAAAGTTCCTGAAGGAAGCGGGCTCAGCTGCTTTTGCACTCAAAGCGGTGTTATTCCATCAGGTGGCATTTGCTTCCAACCTTTTACACCTCAAATCCCAGAAAACAGAAGCTCAGGAGGCTCTTGTAGTCTTCAGGTCAGTGTAAGGAAAATCCCACCCAAACACAGATTTTAGGTGTTATCAGACCTAAAAAGAAGAGCTCGCACCCGCTTTGGAGGCCACTGATATTTGATTTTACAACCTTGAGAAACAAAATAAATTCATCTCTCCAATCACAAAGTTCTATTTTAGAAAGTTATTCAGAGCTCAGCTGACACCCTTGAGTGGAGTCTGCTCCTGAGAGATTTTTAGGACGGAATCTTGACAGATTTATTTTTGATTTTGATGAAATGTCAAGTTAAACCACAAGGATAACAACGCTGCTGCTCCCAGAATAAGCAGCTCTCTATGCAACTGGAATACAACAGAAGAAAAATCCTGCTTTTTCCTTCCATTTGTACCAGAAAAAAAAGTCCAAACAAAACCAAACCCACCAAAAAAACCCCAAAACCATGATGCAACAACAACAAAAACCAAACTCCCCCAAAACCAAAAAAACCACCAAAAACAACAAAACAAAACCCAAAAGAAAAACCCCAAAAAACCCAAAAAACAAAGAAACAACAACAACAAAAACCTGACAGAAAAAACCATACAACAAAAAAAATGACCAAACAAATGAAAACCCTAAAAGCCAGGAGTACAAAGCCCAGAAAGTGAGCATATTAAGTTCAAATGATTCTGCTAACTCGGAAATAGCTCAGAACAAACCCCAATTCACCACAAATTGCCAAAAGGTTGACACCCTGTAAGAAATAAGGTTGGACTCCAGACAGGACAAGGAACAACTGTGAATTGATGAGAGAAGGAAGATCTGGAAAGTAAAAATATACAAAATGTCTGCAAGACTCAGGCTGTTCCTGAAAAATATTCTTATTTTAAATTTTAAGAGAGGATAAATGTAAAATAAAATAAAAAAAAAAAAAACCACCTCTGAGTCATAACCTCTGAGTTATGACATCCAAACACTTTGAATATATTTAGAAGGACAATAACAATTGACAGTAACTTTTAGATGTACTTTTAGGTCAGGTGTTATTACAGGACTTCAAACTTAGAAGCTGGAGGGGGCGGACACAGCCTTGGTCAAAATAAATGACCATTCTCTGGGCACCCTGTGCCAGGGCCTGCCCACCCTCCCAGGGAACAATTCCTGCCCAAGATCCCATCCAGCCCTGCCCTCTGGCACTGGGAAGCCATTCCCTGTGTCCTGGCCCTCCAGCCCTTGTCCCCACTCCCTCTCCAGCTCTCCTGGAGCCCCTTCAGGGCTTGGAAGGGGCTCTGAGCTCTCTCTGGAGCCTAAATTTTGGGCCAGGTTTGCCACAAACCAGAGCCACTGGCTCCCTCCCACCAGAACTGCCCCATCCACACCTAATTCCACAGGAAACACGGACTATGGAAGTGTCCACACCACCCAAACTGGCACCAGCAACAACAGCTCTGAGTGTTCTCCAAGAGGAGCAAATCTGGAAACAGCCTGGAGGCAAACACTTGGCACTTTCTGCTCCTGCAGGGGGTTTGAAGCCCTGAGAGAGCAAAACAGAAATCACTAAGTGAGCATTATTAATTCATTAGACACGTAAATAAATATTTGCTCCTTAATTTATTTGTCCAAAAACAATGGCTCCTGAGAAACTGCTGTGGTTGGGTGAGCAACTCAGCATTTAAAAAGGGATTAAATCCCCATTCACATCTCTGGTATTATTATTATTATTATTTACACAACCAGCCTGAACTCCTTCAAGCAGCACGAGTGGCACATTGTGCTTAGCGGGGATGCGCTTTGTACCCTGCAATTGGGATAAATATTTCCAAATATTTATGTTTTAAAGGTTGATGCAACTGAAGTGCTTTAACACAGCAAAAAAAAATAGAGTGGGCTGGTTTTTTAGGAGGTTCATCATTATTACTGATCAGCTGAACTCTCTTAAAGACTGTAGACATAAAACAGAATAAGCATTTTATATCCTTATGCTTATTCTGGAGAGCTAGTGCCATCATAAATCACAAATGCCAGGAAAACAGCAGGAAAAGCCTCTTACAGAAGCCAAAAAGGAGTTGAACTTGCTTTAGAGCCTGACAGTGTTCCTGGCTTGGTTAAAGCTACAGTTCATTACAAACTCTGTGCCCAAAATGTTTGATTTTTGTCACCCAAACCATTCTGTGCAAGTGCCAGCAGGAGGTAAAAAGCTCCTAAAAGATTATTAAACCACAGAACAGGCACAGCCCAGAGAACCCCAAACTCTGTTCTGCTCCACAATGCTGTTCAACACTCAAATCACCTACCTGGTATGGAATTCACATCCATCAATTCCATGGAATATCTCGGGGGGGTTAATTCCAATTCACAGGCCCTGAGCCCCTCTCACTAGGGATGCATATCCAGAGCACATCTGCTGGAAGACACCCTCACCTGAGATTAAACCACCAAACCAAAGCCTAATCCAGCTCAGGAGCTCAGGAGTCACCTCTGGTAGCCCAGGATGTGCTGCAAAGATGAATCTCACCCCACAAGCTCCATCCCATGCCCAGGCTCTGAGCCCATCTCACTGGTGGGGCACGTCCAGAGCACATCAGCTCGGCTGGAGAACAGCCTCAGCTGGGGCTTAAGCACAAAAATAAACCCTAATTCCAGCTCAGGAGCTCAGGGATCACCTCTGGTAGCTCAGAACATCCTGGAAGGCTGGGGATCAGCCCACTGCCTCCCTCCCATGCCCAGGCCCTGATCCCATCTCACAGCCCCTGCAAGCAGGAGAAAAGTCAGGGAAGGAAGGCTTCACCTTAGAGTTAAAGCCAGTTCTGGCTCTGATTCAGCTGCAAGTGTGACTAACTCTGTTTGCTGAAGTCAAATATCTGCTTAAATGCTTTCCTGAAGAATTATTCAAGCACAAGCAAATATTTGGCTGTGCTGGTGCTACAGTGAATAATTTAGAGTGCAAATCCAACCCTTCCTCCAGCTCTGGGCCATCCAAGAATCCAAACACAACTCCAGGTTTTATTTCACTGACACTCCTTGAGCAATTAACACGAGTGTTTCAGCCTATGGACTCTGGGATTTGTTGGATCCGATTAAAGGGCTCTCATGCTCTGAGACTGGCACAACTGAGCTGGATTTGATCACTCTCCTCTCCTTGGATAAAACCTTTCAGGAACGTGAAGATTTTTAAGATCATATTTCAAGATCAAACCTGCTCCCCCCTCCATTCCCTTTTCCCAGATGCTGGGTCTGTTCCCACATAAACGAACACATTAAAAAAGAGTGATGCCTTGAGAGGCCTCCTAGAACCAGAGCCCAGCCAGGAGCAAAGGGAATAAAGGTGGGGATTTATTGGAAAGGCCTCCAAAGGTACCCCTGNCTTGGAAAAACAGAAAAGTTCAAATATAAGGCATCATGAGGAACACTGATGCTGCATTCCTGTCCCTTGTCCTTGTGTTATCCAGCTCTTGAGTTTTTAGCCTTACTCGGAGGCAGCATTTTTAGAAAGCAAAGACCCAAGAACAAGAAAAGAAATGATGACAATTTACATGAGGACCTGAAGTAAAATTTCACCTGCAGCTTGAAATTCTTCAGCATTTTCTCTGCATCTGCATTCAAATAATTTATCTTCAAATATTCCTGCTTGCCCATATCCTTCTAAGGACTATTGGCTTTATTCCTTTCCTTGCCCCTCTCTTCAAACCTGGTATTTTCTGTGCCTTCCTTGCAGGAAGGACTCTCTAGCAGTTGATGAGATGCCACAGCAAAGCCAAAGTCAAGCCTCAGCAACAGAACTCAAAAAAGCCATTTCAGACATCAATAAGAACACCACAGCTGCCCCTGGGCCTGGCTGGGAAGGATGCAATGTAAAAGTTTAATTAACCAGCCATTTTTACTTCAGTGCAGAAGTCCCTAAGTTTATCTCACTATTTTGCACCCCCAAGCCCCCCAAACCTGCTACTTACCTGCACTCCATCAATTGCAGAGGTCTTTATTTTCCACCTCTAAGTACCAGGGGTAGCCAGAGAATCCCAGAAAGGTTTGGCTTGGAAGGAATCTTAAACCTCATCTCATTCCAACCCCTGCCATGGGCAGGGACACCTCCCAGACACCCCAAGGATACTTTTTCCACCCTCCTGCCAGCAGAACATCCTATAAATGATGGTTTAAAGGATTAAAACCATTTAATGCTGCTGGTTCCCACTGAACAAAGAAGGTGGATGAGTAGATGGAAAGTTTGCATGAGGAAACTCAACTCCCAACACCAGAAAAGAGCTTTATGGGATAAGCCAGGGAGAGAGAAGCACTTCTGTTTCCTGCTCCCATCACTAGCAGTGATTTATTTCCTGTCTTTTTAACAAATCATGCAGCTACTGGATGGATGAACAGGACTGCAGCTCCTCAGCGTTCACTCCTGCCCATAAACCCCATTTTCCCACACATTATGAATTTCTTTATCCTTGTTTCCAACTCTTCTCTGCGGACTTCACATATAAAATATTGTTTTCACAGGAGGTTTTGAGTCACAAAAGAAGCTGCCTGGCTGGGACACTGTTCATTTGAAACTCCTGCTGTGCAGATGCTGCCTCCAGAAAGAGGAGAGAGCAAAGACATCCTAAACCTGACATCAGAGCCAGAGGACTTCAGCTGAAAATTAACATTAACATAAAAAGATTAAAAGAAATCCAACCCATATTAGGCAGGAGTGGCTTGGTGAGTTCTTCAATAACCTTTGTCTTCCCAAAATATGCACACAGAGCTAAAGTTACACATTCAAGTGTTAATAATGAAAATATAATGCTGCATAAAAGCCCAAAGATCAGTTTCATTGCTTTTACTGCACGGCAGGTATTGGATTCCATCCCAAAAACCTCTCCATTCCTCCCCTGCCAGAGCAGTTTCTCTCCAAGGAGCCTTCCCTGGGATTACACAACACACAGGAGAGAATCCAAGGAGTAAAATCTCTCTGACAGCCGGAGAAGCTTTGTCAGGAGCCTCTCTGAGTGCTCCTTGCAGGACACCAGGACCTGTCTCCACATCCCATGGCTGCAAACCTGCCTCGTGTTACAAAAATGGAAACTTTCCAAACGAAACCAACGAACACGTCCCACGTTAACTCAGTTTAAGTCAATTTAAGTGGATTCCTTTTACTGAAGAAAGTGACATTTTCTCAAGTGGAATTTCTAAGCTGCCTCTTCCCTTCTCTGAGAGGGTTTTAATTTAATTTTTTGTAAAAATAAATGCACCAAACTTGTTGCTTTTCTAGAAAATGATCCTTTCTACCTGCCTGTAGCTGCTACACCAGGAGTGGTGTTAAATACAGCCTGGAGCAGTGGCAGGAGCTGTGTTTGAGCAGCTCAGTGCATGACATGTCAGAATTGACATGTGCACACCCCCTGAGCAGAGATCTCATCCAGCCACTCCCAAAACCAGCTGCAGGTTGGGGTTCTGGCTATCACTGGGCCAGAGGTTAGACCTGGCTTTGGAAGTTAAGCCAGATGCTGAACAGCGAGGCTGTTTACACCAGAGAGCTGCCACAGAACTACAGCAGCATTCAAAAGGCCCCTAAAAGACAAATGCACATCCCATGATAGTACAGGAGCCAGCCAGCCCCGGGACACTCCCAGTAAATCCCAAATATTCCTTCTGGCACCAATGCCCACCTGCTGTTAACCTCCAGGGACACTCCCCTTGTGGCTTTTGCCCTCCAGGGACCAGGCTCCTCAGCAGAGCCCATGGAAAATGAAACCATTTCCCAGGGATTCAGGTTTCTCTTGTGGAAAAGAGCAGGAAATCAGAAGTTTCATCTTCATCAGGTCCTTGGTTCATTATCAGTGAGCACATCCTGCTCTGAAACCACGGATAATTTATTTAACCCCTGAGCCATGTGCACAAGGAGCCTTCAACACAAACAACCTTCCTGCTCAGGCCCTGCTGAGCTGAGCCAGCTCAGCCCCCAAAACTCACCTCTTGTTCAGCTCAGTCCTGTATGTGAATCCCACACTGGTTTGGGTTGGGAGGGACCCCAAAGCCCACCCAGTGCCACCCCTGCCA
>VXAC01008199.1:507812-521185 GCA_013399225.1 Rhipidura dahli | reverse complement strand
AAAGGAAGAAAGAAGGGGGGGAAAAGGAAGAAAGAAGGGGGGGAAAGGAAGAAAGAAGGGGGGGAAAAGGAAGAAAGAAGGGGGGGAAAAGGAAGAAAGAAGGGGGGGAAAGGAAGAAAGAAGGGGGGGAAAAGGAAGAAAGAAGGGGGGGAAAAGGAAGAAAGAAGGGGGGGAAAGGAAGAAAGAAGGGGGGGAAAAGGAAGAAAGAAGGGGGGGAAAAGGAAGAAAGAAGGGGGGGAAAGGAAGAAAGAAGGGGGGGAAAAGGAAGAAAGAAGGGGGGGAAAAGGAAGAAAGAAGGGGGGGAAAGGAAGAAAGAAGGGGGGGAAAAGGAAGAAAGAAGGGGGGGAAAAGGAAGAAAGAAGGGGGGGAAAGGAAGAAAGAAGGGGGGGAAAAGGAAGAAAGAAGGGGGGGAAAAGGAAGAAAGAAGGGGGGGAAAGGAAGAAAGAAGGGGGGGAAAAGGAAGAAAGAAGGGGGGGAAAAGGAAGAAAGAAGGGGGGGAAAGGAAGAAAGAAGGGGGGGAAAAGGAAGAAAGAAGGGGGGGAAAAGGAAGAAAGAAGGGGGGGAAAGGAAGAAAGAAGGGGGGGAAAAGGAAGAAAGAAGGGGGGGAAAAGGAAGAAAGAAGGGGGGGAAAAGGAAGAAAGAAGGGGGGGAAAAGGAAGAAAGAAGGGGGGAAAAGGACAACACCTTTGAAGAATTAAAATGAAATCTTTTTTCACCCTTACAAAGACAAAAGTTCACCAGTCAGGACAGACATATGACTGCTTAGGTATCCAGAGATTATTAGGAGTACAAAATCAAGCTGAAAAAAAAAAAGAAAAAAAAAAAAAAGGATTCCAGGAAAAACCAGTAACAACTTATTTCATGTGTTTATAGGCCAGTGCTTGAATTGGAAATGTGGGAATTATCTATCCTTGCTCCCCTTCCCCTTCAGTCATTACACAGCTCCATCACATCCTTGTTCTGTCCTTCCTTTTCAAAGCTGAGAGTCCTGGAATTGCTCAGTTATTCTGCAGAGAGGAATTATTTACACGTCTGCAAATAAATCTCTGCTGAATTTCTCCTGGATTTCAGGAACCCTGAACCATGGGGGAAAGCACGGGACTGATTCCCAGGGAAAACGAACAAAATGTTTTTCCACCTCCTGTGTTTCCCTTGAGAAACTGAAAAGTCTTTTAATGCAGTCTGAATGCAGAGGAAAAAGAGAAACTCTCAACACTTCACCATCACTGCTTCAGGTGCACCTCTTCCATGGCATCACCTCTCTGACTTTTCCCTGGGAAACCATTCCTGCATTTTCTCTCCTCTTCCAGCAGCACAGGCAGCGCCCTACACCTTTCAGAGATGGGAATAGCACTGCTCTCCTCATCTCCCCACCAGGAAGGGACATCAATCCCAGCAGGAATGCTGAGGACAAACCAACCACAATGGATTATGGCTGTTGCTAATAGTTCCAACAGCTAAATCTCTCTATCAGGCTCATTCATCTCTGGGATGCAACAAGAGCGAAGGTTTTTTGGGTAGAAAAAGATTTTTTTAAGTCAGCTTTTAACAGTTAAAGGCTATCAGGATATTCCTCCAGGAAGACAAATCTTTTGTCTTCCCACAGACGAGTCCTTTCAACACCTGTGCTCCCAAACAAGAGCAGAGCCCTTGGATTCCCCACTTAGGGGCAGCACGTGGTCAGGGTTGTGTGCAAATGTCATCAAGGCTGGCTTTCATAAACTAAACCACAGAAGAAAGGGGCAGAAAGCATAAAAAAAATAAAGGAAAACCAAAATATTGCATCAGGTTTGTCCATGGATCTGCAGAAGCAGCTGCTGGTTGTAACTCACTCGTGTGCCAAGCTGGGGGCAGGGAGTTAAGACACCTCTAAAACCAGGCTCAGCTAAGCTCTGCCATTGCTGTTACATCTGAGTTCTGACCAAAAATCACCCTTAAGGCACAAAAACTGAGTGACCACAGCTCTCCCCTTCCTCAAAAATCCCGTGCTTTAACAAGAGCTGATGAATCAAAAACCACGCAGAGGTTGGGTGAGAGAGCAACATTCATGGGAGGGAAAGAAAATTATTTATACACCCTAGTGAGCAGCAAAAGGTGCTCTTCAAATCAGCATTCAATGAAGCACAACAAATGCATTTGCTAAACCCAATCCCAAGTCCTGCTGGGCAGACATATGGCACATAATAAACCCGGAATTGGTCAGAAATGCTGAAATACCATCGGATAAATGAAATTATTTTCTAACAATACTTAGCTATTGGGAACAGCTCCTGCCTTCCTACACCAATTACTGCTTAATTACTGTCAGGCCACACTTCCTGAAGGAACAGCAGAAGGGGATTTATGGCACCAGTAAAGGAAACGTCTGTTACGTCAGGAGTAAGAATCATTCTTGTTTGTTACAAACTGGTTTCTAATTCAATAGCTAGCAGCCAGCAAAACAGCATGATTGATACTGCTGATTAATAAATTAATCAGTGAGAGCAATCTAATAATGTTTAATAATTGAAGGATTATTTAATTTTTAAGGATGAGCAAAACAGGGGCAGGAAGATGCTTTTCCTGGATGACAGAGCTCTCAAGGAGTGGGGGTCATGGAATGAGCCTTCATTGCCTGTTTCCTGCTGGGCACAGCTGCCAGAGATCTGCCCTGAGGAGCACCAACATCCCAAATACCATCANCCCTGCAGCTCCTTCAGGTCCTGGAAGGCCACAATGAGGTCACCCCAGAGCTTCTCCTCTCCAGGCTGAACACTCCCAGCTCTCCCAGCCTTTCCTCCCAGCAGAGCTGCTCCATCCCTCTGCTCATCCTGGAGCCTCCTCTGGGCTCTCTGCAGCAGCTCCAGCTCCTCCCTGTGCTGGGCCCAGGGCTGGGGCAGCTCTGCAGGTGGGGTCTCAGCTGAGCACAGGGGCACAGGGGCAGAATCCCCCCCTCCCCTGCTGCCCACGCTGGGGGCTCAGCCCAGGACACGGGGGGGTTCTGGGTCCCAGCTCTCACCCCCAGCACCCCCAGGTCCTTCTCCAGGGCTGCTCCAGCTGCTCCTCCCCAGTCTGGATTGATCCTGGGGGCTGCCCTGACCCAAGGGCAGCACCAGCACCTGGCCTGGTTAAACCCCCACAAGATTCCTGAGGGTCCCTTCTGGAGCTGGTCCAGGTCCCCCTGGATGTTTGGGGAATCATTTCACAGCCATCACACCACACAGAGGAGAAACAAAATAAGTGTTTCTACATCCAGGGGTTCCCAATTATTTGAATCCCTCCTTCCCAACAGAAGGGCATAAATCAGGCTGCTCATAAATTTCTGCTTCACTAAGTTTGCAATACCAAAGCAGTTTCTTCCCTAGGGACAAAGAGGAGTAGCAGCACTTCAGAATTCCAGCATTTCTGTGAGCAGGCTTGTTTCCAAAAAATGGAAAACAACATACAGTAACTGGAATACTTGAGCACCTAAAAAAGAAAAATCAAAAAACCCAACCTCAAATGCTTTCAGCACTATCTTTGGTTCTGCTGCTCTATTCCACCTCATAGTAGGATACACCCCATTTCCTACCTGAAGGGCAAGAAAGTGGAAGCTTGCTGAAAGCCAGAGCAGAACCAGAGGAAAAACTCCTCATCCATTTCCACGCAGGGCTGTCTGCTGCAAAGCCCCAGGCTTCAAGGACATTTAAGGAAAAATGTCTTCATTTTGTTCCTCAGACCATTTGAAGCACATGTGATAAATCTGGAGAACAGCTTGCCAGCTGCATATTCTAAGGAGGAATGAAATCAGGGCATGAGAGGGACAAACTTCAGTAAACAGATTAATTATGGCAAAACTAATGATACTGAAGCAAGAGCCACAAGGGACATGGTCCTCCTCCCTGCAGACTGAATTATTGCAATAAAAGCCAGCTCTGGAAAAACCACCTGACACGAAGCTCAAGATCCATCAGGATTTCACCCAGAGTCTTTAAGGAGATGAAACAAGGCCCCAAATAAATAAGAATAAAGCACAAGTCAGGAAAATATGTTCAGTGTAGCTGTGGCTGCATATGCACCACCTTTTAGACACAAACACACCTTGGCCCCAGCAAAATTCTCTGTACAGTCCCTCAGTGTTCATTTTCAACATCACTCAGCACCTTGAAAACTATTTACTAATGCCTCTAATCATCTCTGGGATCAGAAATTTTAAAATTTGGACCAGAACTTAGAGCTTACTGGCAAGTAAGACAATGAAGTGTTAAAGTGACTTGTTAATTCTGAGTCTCTAAAACTCCATCTAACCACTTCCAAAACAGTGCAAGTTTTACCCATGATTTTACTAGTTGAGACATAAGAATTCCTCAAAATTCTTCATTCTGGATGCTTCTTTTTGCTTTAAATTAACTTCCAGGGTAAAATATGAAGGTATTTCTCAGAACCAGTGTCTCCTGTAATCCTAGTGGAGCAGTACCCAAACCTATTTAATTCTCATTGTTCATGTAAAAGTGTGTTCAGCTGAATGTTCAAACTTTGCAGCTCCATCTGATCATATGGGGAGGCACTGAAGTATCAAAGTGGAAGGTGTTATAGGCAATTTAGCTTTTAATTAATCTAAACCTGGAGCTAAAATTATGATACACAATTTAATGCTATGTTTTAATCAGTCCCTAATAGAGCATTTTAATCTCCAGAGCACACACTCACATTTGGAAGGGTGCAATGGAAGGCTCAACTCAACTCTTCACCTTACTCGAAAAAAAACAAGCCCTGGATTTTAACTAACTCAAGAACAACAGGTCAAACAAAGCTTTGAATAGCAAGAACTGAGGCAAGACCCCCAAACTTGGCCTCACTTAAAGACACTTCATTAAAAAAAAAAAATCATATGAAACAACATCAGAAATTACAAAGAACCCAAACAATTAATGAAGGAAAAGGGGACACCTTCCACTATCCCAGGGTGCTCCAAGCCCTGTCCAACCTGGCCTTGGACTCTTCCAGGGATCCTGGGGCAGCCTGGAATCTGTGCCAGGGCCTCCCCACCCTCAGAGCTGCACAGGATCAAGTGACCATCTCCACCCTGGCAGAAATTTTAGATGTGCAAACCAAAACAAGAAATCCTGCAGCAAACTTTTCCCCACAGTTCAACCATCAACCAGGCAAACAAGAGACACAAGCTCCAACAGTGGGAGTTCCACGTGTGTCCAGCACAAAGCAAACTTTCCTACCAAAATGAACACTAGGTAATTTTAAAAAAATGAAGTTTTTCATCAAAGAATTGTTAAGGTTGGAAAAGCCCTCCCAGCCCATGGAGTCCCAGCTGTGCCCAATGCCCACCTTGTCCCCAGCCAAGAGCTCTGAGTGCCACCTCCAGGCCTCCCTTGGACACCTCCAGGGATGGGCACTCCCTGGGCAGCCCCTGCCAAGGCCTGAGCACCCTTTCCATGGGGAAACTCCTCCCAAAATTTTTAACCTTCCAGATGATTAAAAAAGTTTTATTTTTGAGGCACCTTGCCCAGGTTTGCCCCGATGGACACAAACCAACCCAGACAGAACCTGTGACATGGTGAGAAATCTCTCCCTGCCAAGCCACTAAGTTCAGATCTCATATCTGGGACTAAGCAGCCTTCAGAGGACACCAGAAACATCTTCCAAGTGAAGTAAATCAAACAGCCAACAGCCCAGCCAGACATTTTTACACAGAGCATGTGGTGAGGAGGTGCTGCCTCTGGGCTCTGCCAGGATGCCCAGGCAGTCAGTGCTGACAGACCTTTTAGGCTCCCAGTAAATAAAACTGTCAGAACAAGAGCAATGAACAGTTGGGAGTGTGAAAAAAAAAAAAAAAATAATTGAACTGGATCTGTACATCAATTTAGCCTCTGGGGCAAACTAAAATTACTTTGCTCTTACTACCCTGGAAACATCCAGCTCCCTGTCCAGGGTGATTCATGTTCCTGGCTGAATCATTGGAACCAATTAAGAAAATGTAACTCCCTGACTTTGTTCTGAAGCACCACCCTACCACCTGATGCAGAGATCTTGTTCCAAATCACTGCAGACACTGAGAAGGACAAGAGAAGTGCTCAGTGCTCCAAAAATGAGTGGCTCTTCCCTTGTTTCCCAAAACCCAAGGATGTCTCCAATGCCATGTGGTGGGAAAATATTGAGAGCTTGAAAGAGTGGAATCACCTTGTTCAATGAAGTGAGGGCAGAGAGATAAGAGAATTTACTGTATTTTGCCATTTATGGTTATGGAAAAAAATCCAGAAGGTTTCATGAGGGGAATGTTGCTTCAGTGGGGAAAACGGAATGAAGAATGAGCCACGAGGAGAAAAATGTCTCTCCTCTGTCCTCCACCAGAATCACTGACCAGGTATCACCTCCAGCTTGTCCTCACACAGAAAATACAAAACCAGCCCAATTCTTCTACTGAAGATTCAGATAAGTTCCACAATGGTTTGATTTTTTTTTTTTTTTTTTGAACCCCGTAACAAAACAACTCAAAGTAATGTTATTCATTCTAAGTTGGAAACACATTTGTACAGTTTTCAACTGCTAGGAATTAAAAAGGGGATTTTCAGGCTTGAGTAAAAACCCCAGAAGTACCAACCAGATGTTCCCAAAGCAACCAAAAGGTGAACATGCCTGTGGATTTCTTTATTTCTAAACCTGTCTTGGAAGTGAGCAGGCACAGAATGACAGATCTCAAAGAAAGTGAAACAAAAACAATCCCTCTTCTGCATTCAGTTTCCCACTAGATGTCTACAAAAAAAAAAAAAAAACCCTCTAAACTTGTCATGAGCATTAAGATCTAGGAGCTGGACTTGGCTGATCCTTGTGGGTCAGGATATTCCATGATTCCATGAAAACCTTGGAGAGAGGCAAAGAGATGGGACACACCAATTTCCTCTGAGCAGACATGGGATGTTACATGGTCTGATGCAGAAAGATTCTCTAACAGGCACCATGAGGAGGATTTGCTCTGCAGAACAGGTTCTGCTGAGCAGTAGGAAGTGAAAAACCAAGAGGTTTTCCTCTCACAGTGGCACAAGAGTGTGTGAAAGAACCACACTGATCTGATACCCAAGAAGCAGCAGTTGGATCCAATTCCATGGTCCAGGTTGCTCTGACATCTTCCCAAGGAAGAACCTGCAGGCCAAGAAGCTGCAATGTGCCATGCCCACAACAAACAATCCACAAAGTTAAATACCCTGCTTCCAATTCTGGCCAGGAATCATTCCAAGAGCAGTGGAAAAGCCAACACTTCAGACACATCTTTAACATCCATCAAAGATAAATGTTCTTGGAGCAGCCTGGGATAGTGGAGGGTGTCCCTGCCCATGGCAGGGCTGGGACAGGATGAGCTTTAAGGTCCATTCCACTGCAAACTGCTCTGTGATTCTGTCGGGGAATAGAGATGACAACTGTCACACTTGAAGATGATTATCTGTGAAAGCAAGAACTTTGCACAATTTTTATTGCTCTTTTCAAAAGCTGATGATTCAGAAAGAACTGGCAGGGAAGGCTGGAGAGTCAGCAAATGTGGCTTTGCTTATTTTCATCAAGGAGATTGGTGGCAATCACAGCTATAACAGCAGGACCGGCTCCTTTCCCAGCAATGGATCTCATCCCCCTTCCTGGCCACGCTCTACACATTGCATAGGCTCCAAGGTGTCCATTGGAGAGGGGAAATGCAGGGCAGGGTGTCCTAAGGCAGCCAAACCCATCCAAATCTCCTGGTCACGCTGGCAGCACTTCAGGAAGGAAAGCAGCCATGGAAAGCTCAGCCCAAAACAAAGCGTGGCCAAAGGGGACAAACAGAGCGGTTTCATTTGAGGCACATGTGCTCCCTGTGCTCTCCTCAGCTGCAGAGAGCTGTCCTGTGCCTGCCAGCAGCAGGGATGGCAGGGACACCACTCCACCCAGTCCCACCGGGGTCTGCTCACAGAGACCTCACCCTTGGCAGAGCAGTTGAGAGCCAAAAGGCAGGAGGATGAAGCCCAACAATGTGGCAGTGCAAGGGGCTCAGGCCACCTTGGCCATTAAGGGCAACACCAAACCCAACTTGTGGTGGGCAGGCACCAATGTATGAGTCTCTCACTTCTCAGTTAGGGTGAGAGCCCACAATCCCCCCTGGGTTGTGAGCTACATATTTTCTTATCATCATTTTTTCATCTCCCCTCCCCATTGTATGCATGAAGTTGTAAACATTCATTTCCCTTAGGTAATAAGTTCTGGAAAGTTCTGTTACACTCGACGCCCCCGTTGGTTCTCTCCCTAAACCCCTCCTGTGTGTTGTTCCCATTGGTTCCCTTGTTGTAAACCCCACCTTCCATCACTTACCCTATTGGTTGTATCCCTTATGCCCACCTTCCCTGTCCCCACTATTAAATGCCCTGACCCTCAGCTCTTCCCCAGCTCCTCATCCCTGTCCCTTGGTGAATAAACCTCTCTGCTGACCGTCACATGAAGAGTCCCCTCTCTCCTCCTTCATCTCTACCTGCACACCAGATCATCAGCTCAGAGGGAGCTCCTTTGGGTGAGGAGCTCACCCTCTCCATTTTTGTGTGTGCCACCTCGACCCAGAGGGCACGGCAGCCGACTCCGAGCTATCCGCCTTCCAGTGGTGCCTGAGCCGGATCTGCTCCCTGCGCTCTCTCCTCGGCTGCACAGAGCTGTCCTGTGCCTCCAGCAGCGGGGACACCGCTCCACCCAGTAAACCCAGTTCCACCCAGTTTACCCAGTCCCACCCAGGTCTGCTCACAGGGACCTCACCCTTGGCAGAGCAGTTGACAGCGAAGAGGAAGGAGGATGAAGCCCAACATGACTCAGGTGAGTTCCTAAGCCGCACTGGTCCATGTCAGGACATTTTCACCTGCTCTGGGCAGGACAAAACACATCTTATTCCATGTGCACTCCACAAACTTCAGCCACCAGAATGGCCTCTCCCTCAGCCTTCCAGAAAACAGCAGGAAGAGTGGCTAAATTCAGAGAAGGTTGAAGAACTTCAGGGTTGAACCTGAAGGTTGAAGGCTAAATTCGGAGAAGGTTGGAAGGTTTCATGAGGGGAATGCTGCTTCAGTGGGGAAAAAGGAATGAAGAATCACAGCCATGAAGAGAAAAATGCAGGTCCCTCCTCTGTCCTCCACCAGAATCACTGAGCAGGTACAACCTCCACACAAAAAAGCACAAAACCAGCCCAGTTCTGAAGATGCAGAGGAGTTCCACACAATCTTCTTCTTTCTTTTAATAAGCCAGTGTGTAAGAGGAGCAATCCACTTGCAGCTGATGACTATTATTTACATTTGTAATAATACATTTCAAGAGCATAACTAATAGCCTGCAGTAATTTAGTCAATAGAATTCCTCCACTTGACATCCCTTTGGAGAAATTAGGAAACAAACCCTAAACAGATGCTGACAAGCTGTTCCCAAACACGGATGCAACATCATTTTTAAAAACTGCTTAACTAATCAAAATTTGAAAGTAAAAACACTGCTTGTGACCTGCATTATCATGCAAGCTGTGTATTATTTTCCCCTTCTAAATCAAGAATTCATTATCATATTTGATTTATCATGCAGAGCCCTACAAACTCTATTTACCCTCTGGCTCCTCAGCCCTCACAGCACCCTGATAATTTAATATCTCATCTAAATCTTTGTTTTCTTCAGCTCATCAAAATATGCCCCACTGCTCAACACCAAAAAAAAAAAAAACCCCAAAATAATTTTAAAAAAATTTAAAAATACAAATCCCAAGGCTGTTGCTGAAACAATGCCCTCAATAACTCCTGTGGCCCAAGCACAAGATGTTTGACTAAGATTTGTTGTTAAAAACAGTTTCAAAGCAAGGGGGAATTGACAACATCCCCTGTTAATTTACGTCAACGGTTGATTACCTTCAGTCAAATATTTACACCTTGTTTACAATTTCAACAGCAACAATTTTGACTTGCAGTCATTTTATTTTGTTCCACATTTGACTGCAAGAGTGAGGCCCTCAAGCACTGAAAAATAATAAAAAAAAAAACAACCTGCATCAAAAAGATCACCCTGCTAATTACTTTTTCTGCCTGTGCGAAGCGTGTTGGTGCCCCACAGCTCTCACTGTTAAAGTTTTATTATTCAAATATCATTCTAGCTCTGAAGAAGAGCAACAATGCTGTGGAACACCCAGTTATCCACAGGGAGCTTCCAACATTCCCATCTGCCTCTTCCACCTGGTTCTTCACCCTTTTCATATCCATCAACCCTCTAATTCAGGCAGCCCAATTTCCAGTTCCTCCTCACCTCAGCAGCCTGGTGACTCTGGCAAACAAGGATGGCAGCAAAGCCACTTCACCTTCCCAATTGTTTGAAGTTTTCGACACACCTGACCTGAAGGACATTTAGGGAATCCTGAAACAGCAAAGAATTGCCACCAGAGCTGCTGGAAGCTGGCCCAGGCAGGGAAATCACAGGCAATCAGGGATTCCAACCAGGCACTTGCAAGAATTAAAGCCTGGTAAGCTCTAAAGCTCCGGAACAGCCACCAGAATTCAGTTCTTCCTTAATTGCAGTCCAGGAATAACGTGGTGGAGGTTCATCTGTAGGAGGGGTAAAGGATAGAAAACCAAGGCCCAGTTCTGAGCAGAACCTGTCTGTTGGTAATAAAATCTAATAATAAATTGCTGCCTCTGTCATACATTAATACAAGGATCCACAGGGAAGCCTTGGAAAGATGTTCCTATTTCCTCTGGCATCAAGGCTGCCAATCACATCATCAAAATGAATGACAAACAACAAACCAGCAGGAAGAGGACAAAAGAAAACAAAACAAAAAACCTAAAACCACACAAACCTCCGACACAGCTAAAGAGAAAATAAAGGGAACAATCTTCTCAGCAGCTGTAACCCACTGGCCAAAATTCCTGCTTTTCTTTATGGACATTTATATTCCACCCAATACACTGCTACTCTGTATTTACTAACTGTTTATTTACTAACTCTCTATTTACTAGCTACTGGCACACACAGCCTCTTTGCTTCATAAACTCACATCAGGCTACAGCTACAACTCTTGCAGGAGTAAATATTTGTGTCCAGGAGCATTTCCACTGAAACTCCTCCAGCCAAAGTCATAGGAACTACAGATACCTACTACTATGATCCAGTTTTTTTCCCAAATATAGACAGAATAGAAAAACACACTGAAAAAAATAAAGAAGACTCAGAGAGGGGAAACATCCCATGTGTTTTTAGCTTTGCATCTCAAAGCAAAACACTGAAGGGAAAAAAAAAACACCCCAAAAACCAAAAAAGAAAACTTAGCAAATTCAGATTCAGTACAAATCCCAATGCTGGATGCTTGAAGGAGGGAAGAACCAAAACAGCTTTTTAAGAAAAAGGGAATATTCTGAGTATCCAGGGAAAGTGAGCTATTTTCTGGGTTTCCACTGATAAAATAAGACAAAAAGAAATCCAATATATAGGAACAGGACAACAGAGATGAAGGTGAGGCGTATCATAAGGTTGTGTTTTCTTAATATGTTTGTTGTAGCTTTGCTATCAATCACAACTGTGGATCCTGCAACCTGCATTCCCATAGAGGGATTATTCCCATCAAGGTGCAGGAATCTCGAGGAAGAGAAGGAGCAGAAGGAAAAGCCCTGCACTGGGGCAGGAACAGCACAGGCTGGGGGGACCCTGCTGGAGCACGGAGGTGACACCAGGTGCCCTCTGCGCTCCCTTCCATCCTGCCCCAAGCTGGGATCCTGTCAGAAGGGAAGAGGACTCTCCTGGTGAGCATTAAGCAGTGAGGCCTTTAGAGAAGCCTCCACCACCACACAGTGCTCGGGGACAAGTTAATTCAGGCTGTCTGAATGTGTTTCCAGTGGGGCAGCTCATGAATATGAACAACCCAATGCTGTCACCACCACACCAAATCAAACCTCCAAAGCCTGCAAAGACAAAAAAAAAAAAACAACCACTGAACTGAATCAATGTCTTTGTTGCTGGGATTCTGTCTCTCCCTTCCCAACAGAGTTACATGTATAAATTAATTGTAAACAGTGTATTTTACACTTCAGAGTCAACTCAGAAATCCTCCCCGTCCCAAGTTCTCCACTGCAATCCAAGAAAGAAATCCACAGATAAGAACAAGAATCAGACCCACACAGATCCTGTAAAAGGATAATCCCTTCCATTTAGTCTCTAGTTTCAACCATTTCTTCTCTAATACGCACCTGCTCTATTTGTCAATCCTACAATCATGAGAATTATTGAGAGAAGAGATGCAGCACTTTCAACCAGCAAAATTCCAAGAAAAAAGCATTCTCTTGGCAGCAAATGTTTGTGGATTTTGTGGGTGTGGATCATTGCTTGAAGGGTTCTTTTAACACAGCCATCTGAAATTTGGTGTTTAGGTTTAGTTGAGCTTTCCCCATCTGCACAAGGAGCAGCTTTGCTTTATTTGCAAATTTACCAGGTGATACATCTATCCCAAAACATTACCTGGAAATGAGAGCTATAAAGCAGCTGATGGTTGGGTTTTCTAATTAAACACAAAGAACACACTCAGATCTGCTCTGTACCCTCACAAGCCAAGAACAGAGATAGAGATGAACAGCTTATCCCCCTCCACAAGCACCAACCCATTTCATGCACAAACTGTTTTCCTTTTGGAAGGGATGTGCTTTTGATGAACACAAAAAATCCCCTCCTGCCAAAGTCTCCCGCATTGCTGTGGCTGGGCTGTGTATTTGCTTGTGTCAAGAGTGATCACTGCTTAATTTGAGCATTATCTACAGAAACAGCAAACAAGCCCTCAGAGTGTGGGGTTTACATTTCCTTTCCTGAAAACACCAAAGAGTTTGGACTTGCCATCTGTCTCTGCTCTTTGTGCAGGAAGCATCAGATCCGCTCAGAAACGCAGTTGCTCCTCTTGTCATGCACATGTGACATCACAGAAACGGACTGGTTTGGGTTGGAGGGACCTTAAAACTCATCCAGTTCCACTCCAGGAACACCTTCCACTATCCCAGGTTGCTCCAAGCCCCATCCAGCCTGGCCTCAGACACATCCAGGGGTGGTGGATCCGTAAAAAACAAATGTGGGTGAATCCGAGGTTAACGCATCTGCTTGTATGTTGGTGGACAGCTGCTTTTCCAAGAGCTGGCATGTTCCTAAAAATAATCCTTGTGTTTCCCTCCCCTCCTTTCTTTCCCTTTTTATAAAAGTCACCTTACTGGGAAAGTTACTCAGGAGAGCCAGGAGCCTTTAAGCAAGACAAGCTTTCCAATCAGGGCAGACAAACCCAAAACCACTTCAACCCAAAATCTGAAGCTGAGAGCTCCCAGAGACACAAGGGCTTTGCCAGAAGTGCAGTAACCCAAATGTGTGTTAGGCAGACACTCTCTACAAAAAAA